>JANEYF010003482.1:0-524307 GCA_029963845.1 Rhamnusium bicolor | reverse complement strand
ACCCCGTTTTTGAAATTTTTCGATATCTCTTATAAGAGAGCCAGGACATTTGGCCGACGTGAGGCTGGGACACCCGGTATATATATATATATATATATATATATATATATATATATATATATATATATATATATATATATATATATATATATATATATATATATATATATATATATATATATATATATATATATATATATATATATATATATATATATATATATATATATATATATATATATATATATATATATATATATATATATATATATATATATATATATATATATATATATATATATATATATATATATATATATATATATATATGTATATATATATAAAAATTTAACTCCCTATTTAAACAGTTTCAATAACTAAAAAAAGTGTTGTGAGTGTTGTGGTGTTTGAATATGCACTTTCCTCTTACTCTGAGGTAAGAGTATTTTTGCCTGCTGAAATCTGTATTAAGTAAGTTATCAAATTAATGGAGTAGCTGCATAAAATATGCATATTCGATGTCAAAATCTGTTTTCGAAAATTGAAACTATCTCTAGCCATCTTGGAGAAATAGGCATTACAATTTTTGATTAAATAATAGAAACATTGTGTATTAATTTCCTAGTTAGACGATTTTATACTAAATAAATAAATATCATATACTTTTTCTGTATATGAATAAATAAAAATGCTTAAATTGAAAAATTTTGTTTTTAAGAGATGGTGTATTTAACAGATAAATAAAAACAAAAAATGATTTTATTGCAAGTTTTATTTAGAGATAGTAACACTACAGGGGAGATTTCTGTAAAAAATTTTTAGTAAAATTTTAAATGTGTATTTACTGGGTGACTCTAAGAAACTTTTTTATTTGACATTTTACTGTAACATTAAAACTGAGGGTATGTTTCACATCGTTCAACTTTTAGGGTTTCCTGTACACAAACTTTTATATTTCTTAATTGCAATTGTATTTTTTAAGGAAGCAGGTATTTTCATAAAGAATAACATTCTGACTTGAAGTCAAAAATAAAAAGTTTTCCTGTTGTAAAATAAAACCGGGAACTCTGCACATGTATATGCTCTTGCTTCTCTTACTTTATATGCACTTGTCCTAACTCCTAATTTTCAAGGGGCAAGTGCATATTCCGCTCAGAATGTACAACATAATTAAAACAAAAATTAGGAAATTGATACATACACTAGAAAGTATATGTTAAAATTAGTGTACTTAGTCATTTTCATTGTTGCACACAGTATACCTTAGAAGTACTGAGCAGGGCACCTGTTGTCAAAAATTTTAGTAAAAATTTTGGGATTAAGTTATAGTCCGTTGTTCACTTACTGACGATTTGTCGGTCGGCGCATATAATTTGAGACAAGAAGCAAATATTTGAATATACATGAGAACATGGAACGAATTTAAATTTCACAGTAGTACGAAAATAGTTGTAAAATATGCACTTATCCCAGAATTGTCCTTGCCCCTATAGACTCTGTTTATTAATTATGAATTCAAAATTCGCTAAGGTCATACGAATAATTTAGAATTCATAAAAAACATTTTAATGGACTATTAAAAAATAACTACCCCTGATCACAGGATTTTAATTAAATATGCTCAAGAACTACAGAAATTTCTCGAATATCATGTTCATCCATAACCCGTTGTTGCAACATTACAATATTTGGGAGGCGTCTCTCTAAAAGATGATAATTGAAATTAAACTATAGGAAAATCTAAGAAAGAATTATTATTTCAAATAATTTTATTTACCTAGTTACCATAGGCGTAAAAATAAAAATAGGGAGGCTAACAAGGTCACATTATCCCAAATTGTTTGAGAGAAAGTAATCATAATTTATTGAGTATTTGTAATGCAGCTGAGGACTCAAAAGTTAAAAAACTGAACACAGGAAAAATTTAAATTTAATTAAAGCTTGGTAGGCTGAGGGCCTACTTGCTGAGTTTGAGTGCATTGTTACGTTGACTCAATGTGTCACAATATTCTCAGTCTCACCATTCCTGCATCCACCACCGGTCCTGTCTCTACATTCATAGGTCGGATCACTGGGTTGACTAGACTTCTTATACCAATTCCCAATCAGTCCACGGATTATTCCATATCCAAAGAATGTGATTTCCAATTTATTTCCACCAAGTAATATTAAGCAATTATGGTTACATCAATATTCCAAAATAGGAAGCATAAAGGTCTGCGGTAATTCCATTCCCAAGTTCAAGTAAAAGATTGATACTTGAAGTTTGAAGCTTAAATCATAAATTTGAATTTGAAATTTCAAGGTTTTGAAAATCCAGAGATGCAGCAAGCGCAGACAGAGACATGAGATCGGTGGCTGCTCCAGGGTGTGCTCTGTAAAAATGTGTAAAAATAAAATTAAAAGGTAATTTACTCATAGGCACACTAACAAATCTGTTCTTAATTAGGCTGTGACTTGTCTAGTGTACCACGTCAACCAAGTCAGCTAGTGGTGCAGGCCACCTGACAATTTGGGGAAGGAGAGAGTTCGTCAACCTTGAAAATTGCAATCCTATATAAATATTTAACAGAGATTATGTCTTAATCGTGGATTCTAGTCACGTTCATTAAGTGAACATGAACGTTACAGAATACAGGAACCCGCTGAGGCCACCTCCTATGATCCGGCCGACGCACCGAGGCACAAGAGGCCGAAGGTACAGTTACTGGATAACGGGTAAGTATAACTAATCCTTTCCTTACAGATGGACCAAACCCACTGAAAAGACATGACACGACCAACCACCCTCCCACAAACCTTGCGGGCGCCGGTCAGTACACCGACCAGTGCCCGTTGTCCCCTGGCTCCGTGAAGGACGAAAGTGCTAAGAAAGCACTTAGGCCTTCACCTCCTAGAGCTACACAGTTCATCCTCACCTTGTCCGATGATCCAGATGACAATGTGTCAATTGCCACTTTGTGTACTGGCAGTCAATCCCAAGTCACAGAATATCCACACAGTCCCTGACAGACAGATGACTACCCCCGGGGGTGACAAGCTGGCGAAGAAAGAAGACGAAGACAGAAGAGCGCCAGAAGAGGCCCTAGCCAGCAGGGTTCATCAGCCAGGACCCAGGGAGGTTGACCGAAATCTTCGGCACCGCTCACATTTGTGAGTGGGGCCGTTCGTAAAGTAAGTTAACCCGCCCTGCACGAGGCCGGTCCAGGTCTACAGCGATGACTAGGGTAAAAAGGCAATAGTCCTGCCTGGCCCTAGCATCCGAGACCGTCATCATGCCAAATGGATATTGGCGTGCGTTACAGAATACAGGTAAATTGGGCCTTATCGCCGTCACTTACTGCATAGAATCTGCTATTAAATTTATGGCATATTTCTGTTACTTCCTGTAGTAAATTGTTACATTATTCGGCTCTAAAACGTTATTCTGAATTTTCTAATCTATTTTTAAATACATAATGAAAAAATCTGTGCTAGTCAGAGCTGGGAAAACCACTGGTGTATTTTAAAAGTGCTTCAAGTCCTGCTAAAAGGACTTGAAAACCCTTTGAAAGTGCTTTGTCCAGCTTGAGTACAGTTTTATCAATACAACAGTTAAAGCACCGTTAATCCTTTTTATGCACAGCACCATTGAAAAATTCATTTCAATATTAAAAATGTTTAGAGGTTCAAACCGATTTTGTGTGTGGTGGTGCATCTCTAATATATTTTAGAAAAATATATTTTGAGTAACAAATAAATCATATATTTATCACAATTTAGTGTAATCATCAAGGGTAGCAAATGGGAGTTACTAAGCGGTAAATTAGTACGTGATTATAGCGTGTATTCAGTTCACTGAAATATTTATTATTGGTCAAGTAATTTGACGGTAAACATGAATGAATGCAAACAAAAGATGGACTGACATTTTTGCTAATGATAGCTTTTCAAGTGATTGCATGTGTATAAGTTCTTATATTATAGAGCGCAAATACTACGTAAATGATATAAATTAACAGAATCGTACGATGTAAAATTATATTGACTTTAGCATTGCGAAACTTATGGTTTGATTCAGTATTAAGTACAAGTTTGGATCGGTCGATCCATCATAAAAGGTATAATTCAGTACATCCTTTTATTTAAGCTATATTTACAATATAACTAATCAAAACAATGTATAATGTACTTTTAATGGAAATTACTTGGGAAAAAATATTGAATAAAATATACAGTGTAACAATAATATTGTGGCTATTTACGAAGCGTGTAATCATTTCATGAAAAAATCCGATCTACTTCTATAAATGCTCTATTTTTTAGGTTTGGTCCAAAGTTTGTTCATAATATTCTTAACTCATAAATGTATTTAGTCTTTCAAGTGAAATAGCTATTTACCAATTTAAATATTTAACTTAAAGATAAAGAAAGGATTAAAAGATATTCTAAACAAACTGTATGGGTAGCATTCCTTAATTCGTACTTTATGATAAAGACTTAAAAAATCCTTACCATAAGTTGAATTTATTGGTATCCGATTCCTATATCTTGCCGATGACCTTCAATATGCTTAACACAAGCATATACAGAGTGTCTCAGATTTGAAGTGACATAGAGAAATGGGAGATAGATTACACTTAGCTGAGTTCAAAACACCACCAAACTTACGCTTGAATGTTAACCGTCTTTGAGGTACAGGGCGTTTTATGATTTTTGGTTAAAACTGTACTCGGCCATATTTCTGGAATAGCTTTAAATATTTGAATAAAATTTGGTTCAGATATTATACTTTTTTGGTCCAAACAAAATCATAATTCACTTTGTAAAAATTCCAGACCGGCCTCAATTTTTATAATGTTGCCCTCAGCGCCTATAACATCACCCTGTATATGATTTTTTGGTAAATATTAGTAAATGTTTATCAGTAAATGGATCACTGTATAAAATAATGTCATAATATTTGATGGCACGGTTAAGGTTATTCTCCAATAAATTTTCAAAGGTATCGATTGACCAAATTTCATATTCTGTAAATTAGGCAATCAACTAACTAACGTCACTATTTTAATAATTTTACTTAAACACCCTACACTAATTAAGCGTCTTCTTATTTTTGAAAAAATCCACAATTATTGAAAAATGATTGGTTCGCCCAAGGCTGAACTCGCTTAAAATTCTTTGATAAGTACATTTCTTGGAGTGGGTTGGAACCTTTGATGTGAAGATAACACTGACGTAGTTTTTCACGAAACACCAAAACACTATATACTGCACTCGAGGCGCGTTTCGCCAACCAAGTTGGTATCATCAGGAGATGATTAAAACTGAGTTTTAATCATCTCCAGATGATGCCAACTTGGTTGGCGAAACGCGCGTCGAGTGCAGTATATAGAGTTTTGGTATTTCATGGAAAACTACGTCAGTGTTATGATAAATACATTTTATTTAAATTTGTTATTCACATGTAAACCATTTTTGGAATTCAATAATAAGAGACTAAAAAGAAGAGCTTGCTTTTTGTTTTTTTTTTATATATGCAGCGTTCCAAGCTTTTTAAGTTTAAAATTTCTATTCAAATTGGGTACATTCCATTTCTTTCACGAAGAAAAAAAAATGTAAATAATGAGGCTTGTATTAACAAGTGCAATATAAATTAGCTACTAAACACCTATATAGAAAATAATATTAAAATATTAAAGATGAAGGTTGGCAATTTTGTTTTGACAATAAAGTCAAAATGGAACTTATTAAGCAAAAACTTACAAGACACTATTAAAAAAAAGAAACAAATTAATTAACAGAACGTAACTGTAATTCCCTGCATCAATATATTTTGACATATCTCAATTATTAATTAATGTGAAAGAATCAAGTTTTGAGTTCAGTATATATTGCATCAAGATGTTTTTCATATATTATTTAATATTTAAGGGAACAAATTAAACATAAAAATAATTATTTTTTATATGTTTTCGCTTTAACTAATGATATACTTTATTTTCAAAGAAACAGAATCTAAAGCGAATGTTTCACAAGATTTTGATAAACGCTACCTTCATCCAATACGTATAAGAAATTGGAATAGTTAATCGTATTCATTTCGAAGGCGACATTCTCGACACAAAAGAATGGAATAATAGCAAAGTGAAAGAATTCCCGGTTTTAGCAGGGTGTGAAAGGAATTGCTGAGAGACCCGGGGAACTTCTCAATGCGGAATCATCATTTCTCTTAGTCCTACGAACAACAAAGTCCACTTAGTCATCGTCGAATACTGACCGAAAAATACAAGGGAGAATAAACGCTGCGCCAATTCAACACCATCTTTTCAAACTATGGCGAGGATAAATGTAGCCGTCCTCAATACATTAAAAAATATTTTGTAAGATGTACGTTTTTATTTTTAATGGAAAGTGAACCTGCTTAATGTGCAACTCATTAATTTAATTTAATTCATTCATTTCTTCTAATAAATATTTATGTTAACAGTGTAGTAAATTATTACATATATAGAATAAATAGAATATTATAATTATTGTTAGATTTATCAAATAAAGTATTTATTACTTTGATTTATAACAGAAGTAAGTTAGCTTGACTACATTAAACATGATTTGTTGTTCTAGTTGAAGTTTAGTGAATTTCTGAGTTATGATAATAACATTCGAACGCTGCCGACTGCAAATATTTGTTTGACTACCACTTCACAATAATATAATACAATTTACAGAAAACCTCTGTTTATGTGTAAATTAGAATTTTCGTATTTTGTTGCGTTACATCTAATAATATTGTACTTTGCACTCTCTGGATTATTCAGAAAATATTTTGTACTATGTTACTTGAATGGATGATGCAAAGGAATACTGAACCAGTTCAGCTATCATTCTTATATTCTGACAATGTAGAGACGATTACAGGATATATTTATGTTTCAACTACGTGTTTGCTATCCACAGAAACACCTTAAAACGTTAATTAGTTGATTGAAAGTCCTAGTAACACACAATCATTACTTTATTAACTAATTAATAATTATCAATTATAACTTAATGAATGATTTGACTATAACCACAATTAAACACTTAGAAATCACTGCTCTAGTCTCTAACTTATTTCTTATTTACTCAAACAATTCCAAATTAAGATTGAGCTGTTACACCTATTGTGTGCCTTATGTCGTGCTTTCATTTCAAAACACAACATAAGGAAGCGTTCGGTCAAACTTGTGTAGCCCTCTAGACATGTGACTGGAATTTGCCACAGTGTATACAGTCCATGCTCTCCCCTCTACTCCAATTTCAATTCAATTCAATTTAATACATTTATTGTTCATTAAAATACATTTTAGAAAACTTAAATAGGGTACATGATAATTGAATACATATTTACAATAAACATAATCCAAGTGCACAAGTACGAACGACGCTGCTTCTCTATGTAGTGTGAAAACTTGAAAACATAATATCCATCTATGTATGTATGTACAGTCTGGAGCTTTCTTGAATGTTCTTGACCCTTCTAGAACAATTCTAGTTTCTTCTTTATAAGTCAGACTAAGAGCCTCCGCGCACCAAGCGGCCAGGTCGCGACGATCAACGGTTTGTATGGAGTTATATGTCCCATCGCGCACCGACCGCTGCGAGTCGCGACGCGACGGCCTACGAAAATACGAGCGTTGTAGAAAATGTAATAAATGAATGAATGACTCGTCTACACAGCGGCCAGTACAGTACAATACGTACACGCTAATTGAATTAATGCTAAAAGACACCCTCCTCTCCATTGCTGTAGTCATCAGCAGTCGCCTGAACTAAATTAAGGAATAATGAAAAGATGTATCTTGTCTTGGCGTGTGAAAATAAAGAGTTACATGATTTTCAGCACAGAAAAGAAGAGTACGGTGCGCGGCACAAATAGCCGGGATACCTACCGCTTATTCAATTTAACCCCCAGCTAGAAGGTCCTAACATACCAACTCCGTCCAACCTCTCTGTATTAATTGCCTATTAGCTTTGTCATGAACTGTATTTAAAATTTAGATTAAAATAATCAATAAAATTTAAATTAAAATATTAAAATTTAATCCAGGAAAAACAGCACAATTGAAATAAGAAAAACACAGAGTTGACCCTGGTCTCTTCATGAATTTGGTTCAAACAATTTGACAAGTTCTTGTTTACTCTAGTTTCGAAATTCTACTTGATTGAGTATTCTTCCTACTTGATTGAGTATTCTATTTGGATATTGTATTCTGGATTTATGTTATGACTCTATCCCCAAAGGTGCAAAAAAGAAGGGGATTTCTTAAGATAAGTCGGACAGATGTTGTGGATTATTTGGTAATGGACCAATCTGAGGGACAATATGATTTTGATGGTGGTGAAAGCGACTACAGTGTATGATGCAATGTATAGGGTCGTCTAGAATATTGCACTGCTCACAATTTCCCAGGGTGCTTTCCCTATTCTCAGAAGGTGTACGCCAAATTCACTATGCCCTGTCATGATTTCCACTAGCCTAGGAGTAATTTTAATCTCATTGGTTGCCAACTGACATCTGGTACTAGCCTAAAGAGATGTTTTGCTTTAGCTGAGGAATCCCATTCAAACTGCCAACTATTGAGGAGCAGAAATTCAATATGTCGATTCACCTCAGTCATATAGCGGAAATTCTCTAAGTGTATATTGATACCAAGAAAATCGGCCCTATTTGTGGACTTCAGTTACTGAAAAGAGTGCAATCTGGCTAATTCTAAGTGCAGATGTGGAATCTTAGCTAATATACATAAGCCTCCGGTAGGTACAGTTCTATAGACCCGGATTATACATCTTAAGCATATATGCCTTGAATTTTCGGACCACTCTCGAGTGTTGGATTTGGTGACCCCGTATAGGTAGACCATAGCTTAGTATCGGTATAATAGTACGTTGATAGATTGTGTGGAGGGCATCTTGTGGAGAATCCCATTGGTGGCGGACATGTCGCCTGAACATAAATAAATTCTCTTAGCTTTACCAGCGTCGTATTCAACGTGCTTTAGGAAATTCATACGATCATCAAGTTCAATGCCCAAGTATTTTGTAACCTTCAGTCTAGAGACAGGTTGCCTATTGAAATGAACAATTGGGTTCCTAAGTATACGCGCTCCAAAGACCATATAACTGGTCTTTTGTATGGATGACTAGTTAATAAATGGCTGCATACAGGCTACGATTTTTTCTTCCAGTACCCTTCTGGAATTTTCATTTATTATGATTGCTAGATCATCGACATATGCAATGGACTTACAATTCATTGGCAGTTCAGAAGATAAAAAGGCATCTAGAATCAAGTTCCATAGGAATGGTCTCAGGGCCGAGCCCTGCGGACATCTTTTAGTGAGCGTCTTACCACAGAGTGATGGGTAGATGTGTAACTGACATTACATTCGGATAGAAAACTCCAAAAGTACTAGAAGGGAAGTTTTTGCTTCCTATGGACGGCCTACACAAAGTGTCAAAAGTGATGAGCAAAACTGGCCAGCTGAAAGGAAGTCCATGGGATCCAAACTTTTTTGTATTTGCCTTTACAAAAAACTATATTCTTGATGAAAGGTTATAAATCATGTCTACTATATCAAGCCAATGAAATATATTTTCCAATTACTTAAATAAAGCTGATGTAAACTTAAATTTGTTATATATTTAACCTCATAAAATGGGATTAGGATAAATTTAAGTTTGACATTTGAAATGTCTAATTTAGTTAAAAAACTATCAATGTCAATAAGAAGAAATTATTAAAATATATGACATTATTTATCTTTAACAGTATCGAATGACACTGATAATTAATTATTTAAAAAATTCTAATGAAACATTTCAAGGTACGCTATTAAAATTTAATTAAGGTGAGTGAAGAATTATACAGAATGATTTTTTTACATCAGGATGATGAAAGTTATGTGCTGGCCACATCAGATATCTTGGATTCAGATTTGACATCAATTTTCCCCTGACAATGATTCGATTTTTTTAAGATAACATCAAAATATAGTTATATACAATATACAAACATACATACAATTGAAGAAAACGAAAGACAATTACGGAGCATGTAAAGACCATGGAAGAACATGAAAAGAAGATGAATAAACAGTTGAGGACTATGAAAAGACAATAATAAAACACGAAAAGGCAGTAGATGAACATGAACAAAACAATTGAAGGATATAAAAAGATATTTGATTATCCAGAATTTAAAAATGGGAATTAAGTCGTAAAATGGTATATTGGACAAAATTTGACTATAAATACACCAAATTCCAGCCTAAAGGTAAAATTTTTAGAATGATTAGGAGACTATTTATGATAGCTTTTTCATGATAACCTCGACAGCGTTTATCTAACTGCAATATTTTACGATTCAATTTTTAAAGGGAAATGACTCCTTTGATATAGTTCCTAACACAAAAACTAAGAAAATGGCATGAAAAGCCTACAGGAGCTCTAAAAAAGAAAAAATGATCTATTTTATGATTAAAATTAATTTTTATTTACTGTTACTTTTAACTTTAATGTTCCATAACTTTTTTGTTATTTATCCGATTTTAAAATTAAAAATAAGATTAATTTGCAAGATATTGGTTTTGTTTCTTTTTACTCCATCAATTAAATGATTACTTTCGCTTATGTTCATATTTACCCCGAAAACTGAGGTAAAATAGGAAAATGTAATCTTGTCTTAAAGAATGTGTTGCAAGTAAAAAACATGAAAAAGAAATGAATTCTACTGTGATTTTGCCCATGAGTTAAGCTACCGCTGACTGCTGCGATTATTTTATTGCAACTATCAGTCGCACTGTCTTAAATTTCATATACATATATGCGTGCCGAATTATCCTAACTTATCTTGCCTTTTATCCTACATATATCATGTAAGTTGAAATTAGAAATTATTTTAAATCATATTTAACATACATATTTTCTTGTTTTCTACACAATGCAGTTATTTAGAGTTTTTTTCTAAATGATTCAATGCCTACCTTCATGATTTTCTAGCAAAAAATAGCCAAAACGTAATAATCACATGACTAGTTGAGGCCTAAAACTTTTTTTTTTATTCTTATGTTAGTCCCCATATTTTTTTGTCTAATTTTGTTTCGGAATTAAAAAAGAGGTGTGCTCTACGCATACTGTATTAATTGAAATATAATTAATTACTTTGCTAGTTCAACTTAAACAGTTGGAATTAATATTGTATTTAAGTTACGAAAAATTTATTCTTTGCATAATAAAAAGTGCAAAAGTTAAATAAATATGCAACATATTTTCTTTTTCAGATAGACACTTGCTTAATTACATCAGTGACGTGATACTTTGACTGTTGTCGCGTTGATTACTAGACATGTTGAATGGTGTGAGTATTTTTACTCGCCTTTTCAAAAAAATTGAAATTGATGACTTGTTGTTGAAACATAGAACTAAACTTTCTAACATTCGATTAACATCAAGCGAAGCATGAACTTGAAATGAGTGTATAGCAAGCGCAGTTCTGTTTACAAAGAGTAGATATAAATGAGGGGGCCCCGGCCCAGAAAACACAAGATAAATGCTTCCCGAATGAGAAAATACGAACGAAATGAATAGTAATGAATAGGAAATGGTTAAACAGTGAAACGCTTTATTCGCCACAGCTCTCCACCGACAGATGAATGAGTGATAAGTGAAAAGTAATTATATTTTATTGTTTCACAGAGATGCCGCATGCCGTTTGAATAAAGCCTTGTTTTATCATTTATACACATTTTTGATGCTATAATTAATTATATCGTGAAATGAATGTCGAAATTCCTGCCGACTTTAATTCAATGATAAAAGTAATTTGATTAATAAGTATTTATTGTTTTCACTGTCTAACGTTAATTAACACTTTAATTATCGTTGTGATAGAATTAATAGTAATAAATATTTATCATTCACAATTAATTGTCAGTTAAATAAATAAGAAGATACATAATATTTGGGTTTTATGTCGATGTAATTATAACACATTTATGAAAATGTACCTCAGTGGTATATAGTTCATAGTACATTGTTGAAAAAATAAATCACATAAAGCTTTCATAATCATCGTTACGACCTGTCAAAATTTCTTAATTTTTACCTGTTATTTTTTAAACTATTGTACTTCCTCAAGCGTACCAATTAGAAAACTGGTCAAAAAAGTTAAGGATATTGCGAAAAAAGCATTTTCGTTTGGGAACTATTATACAGGGTGTCATCGGAAGATGGAAACACTTGTCACTTGCTTGCCTTTTAGGTTAGAATTTTGAATGTTAGAGGATTCAAATTACATAACATTACTCACATTTTAACTATTTCGTTCATCTCAGATAACTTCCGGCTTAACAGGAAGTTATTACAACTTTGTTATTTCAAATGGAACACCACATTTTTTTCACATCACGAGATTCTGCTTAATACTCTCTTTCCAATATACATCATTTGTCGACATTTTATTTTAAAATAACCTTAAAACATTCAATAATCGCAAAAATTAAGATAGCTGTGACTTCATGCATTTTTCATGATAACTATGAAATGATTCAAAATCTTTCTGCTGTCAGCGTTAGTTGGAGACATTGAGGAAATGGTGCTAAAATATCGTAATTTAAGTTTTGTCCAATATTTCTTGAGAGAAAATGTTTTTTTGCATTTTTTTTTAAATAGCAGCCTCCAAATTTTATTATTACCAATGAAACTCACATTAATTCCCTTTTAAACGAACCCATTAACTTAATCATTTTCAGAAAATTATTCCCGTAACAATTCATTATTTAAAATTGTTTATGAAACTAAATTCCATTTTGACTTAGATGAAACTATGAAACATTTTCATAGCGAATTTTTGATGTTTCACATCACTTAACAAATTTATGAAAGTGTTAAATAAGACATGATTTGTGAACATATAACTACATTAATGAAGAAATAATTAATGAAAAGGAAAATAAAAGTATAAAAACATTTAGGAACCATTTCAATTTAATAATTGTTTAAAATGTTGCCTATTTTAGCTTCTGCATAAGACTGCCCTATCCAGAATTTCTTACATGCTATTTTGTAATTGTTCCCTGGTTATATCATTAATGGCTTGTCATACATGTATCTCCAAATCTTCCTAAGTAGTTGGAGCAACTCAATTGCACATTATTTTTCAAGTGCCCTCACAAGAAACAATCAAGTGGGGTTAAATCAGAGGACCTCGCAAACCACTGGTAGACAGGGGCTGGTGTCCCGAGTCACCTTTCTCAAATCTTCTGATTCAAGTAATACACAACTATTCTTGAATTATGCGGCGGGACACCATCTTGTTGGAAATAAGTTCTTCTTCTTGGGTCAAAGGTAAAGATCCAAAAAATCTTCAACTTTATTCATTAAAAAGTCTAAGTATGGTTTGCCTGTCAATGTCCTGTTAAAAATAATTGGTCCAATTAATCTTGTTCCAAGAATTCCCATCCATACCTTAAACACGAATCTATTTTGATATGCAGTCTCTCTGAAAAGCCTTTGATTTTCTTGGGCCCAATAACGGATTCCTACTGAATAATCCTAGGTTTGTAATTCGAGATTCGTTAGAGAATGAAATACCCTGAATGATATATTGTACTTTGGTTGATTATTAATAAGCCAATTACAATAATGTATCCTCCTTTTCGTAAACATTTGTGTAAAGATGGTGTTGCAACTTTTGTAACTATGCTTTTTAAAAAATCTAGGTAGTGATTCATGGCTGATGTCAAATTGTCGAGCAATTTCTCTTAGGGAAGCAGTTCGTGTTGAAGTCTACATAAGTTTATACATTAATTTAAGCTTCCTCACTTATAATAAAATCACCATCACGTTCGTTGTTGTTGAGTGTTTTCTTGCACTGAGCTTTTAGTTTAAAAAAATATGAATGACACGGATGCCGCCTATCAGGATATCGGATGGCATAGATTTCTTGAACGGCTCTTGAATTTCTTTTACACTCTTCGTATACAAGGAGTATTGCAACCTTTTCATCTTCAGTGTAATTCATTCTCGCAATAAAAAAATCAAAAAAATCTCAATGAAATAAGATATTATTTGGGAAATCAAACTAACGCTACTAAACATGACATTTCTATTCTTTGTTTCTAGCCAATTGTCACAGATTTGTCATAGTCAAAATGAAATTTAGTTCCATAAATAATTTTAAGTAATGAATTGCAATTCGACCAATTTTCAGAAAACTATTAAATTAATGGGTGCGTTTAAAAGGGAACTAACGTGAATTTTAACGAGAAATAATAAAATTCGGGGCTGATATTTAAAAAAAAATGAGAAAACCATAATTTTTCTCAAGAAATATTGTATAAAAATTAAACTACCTTATCTCAATGTCCCCAACTAATGCTATCGGAAGGAAGATTTTCAGTCAGTTCGTAGATACCATGACCTACTTGGTGAAAATAAAAAAAATGTATACGAAATCTTCATTTTTGCGAATATTATCTGTTTTGAGGTTGTTTTAAAATAAAATATCGACCATATGACATATCATTGGAAAGAGAATTTGAAGCACATTCTGGTGATGTGAAAAAAATATAGTGTTCCATTTGAAATAACAAACTTGTGACAATTTCCTGTTAAACCGGAAGTGATTTAAGATGAACGAAACAGTCAGAATGTTAGTAAGGTTACGTTATTTAAGTCCTCCAAATTTTAAAATTAAAAGACAAGCAAATGGTAGAATGTTTCCACCTTCCGTTGACACACTATATATAGTACATGTAAATTTCTATTCATTTTTCATTAAACTGTGCATAAATTTATAAATTTGTTCACCAGAAAATAACCATTTGGAGTTTCAAATCGGTTCTTTCATGAAAAACAGCTTGACATCATCTAATCAAACTGTAAATGAGATTATTGACGTAATCTTAAGAAATATTGGCCTAAATTCCTGGAATGATCGCCCTCAAATCTCTTACGCTTTGTGAATGAAGTTGATGGTCACGTTGGTTCTTTTGAATATATCCCAAATGTAATTGACATCTAGTGACCTTGGTGGGAGTGGATGTTCTTGAATTCCAAGGTTTTGCAGTGCATTGGTAATGATTTTCGCATGATGAGGAAGGACATTCAAGAAAAAGAAGAAAGAAGAACAAAGTTCTCATCGATGGCACCATGAAATTAAAAATAACATTTTTTATGAAACTATCATTATAGACTTGAGTTGTCATAATTCTCGCAGGTCGTCCATTAAAGTATATGCCTTCTAACACCCTGATTGAACTAACGCCACAAGGATGGAGTTCATGAACTTGACAACGATTTCTAGTTAATCCTGATCTAGTCTATACCCTATCACCGCGATTTGCTGAAAATCCACTCACTTGAGTTTCATCACTGCATAAAACAGAATGCTATTCATCTCGCTAATATTCACGCTCCCATTCTAATCTTGTCCGTTTATGATCTATGGTTAAATGAATTCTTTTCAGACATTTTCTAGAAACTATGACTCGCCCCCTCATACGTTTTCGAGTCGTACCCTATCAATTATAAATTAGAACTGGTTTTGACTAAAAGGGCAAGACTCGCAACAAGAACAACAGATATACTTAACAATTTTTAAAACTATGTCAAAATAATTTTTGTAGTACAAATCGTCGAGAAATGTTTAACAGGGAATTTTCGCCAGGTAGTCGACGTAAATCTGTAAATCGTTCTTAAATTTTTTCTATTCACGAAAACTAAAAACAAAAACAATTACCTCACTTTAGTTCAAAACATTCATACAGCGTTTTTGGTTATCTTAAAAAGAAAAAGTGTAAGAGCAATTTGCAGATTTATGTTGGTCATCTAATGAAAATGCAGCCTTAAATGTTTATTTCTTGACGATTGCAGTGTATATTTCACCGAAGTGAGGGAAAAAAGCAAGCTACATTTTTTTACCCATTATTTAAGAACAATAATATCATGTGTAAGTAATAACAACATGATCAATGAATAAGAGAAGATAATATATGTATAGTTAGCAATATAGAGAAAACAGGTAGATATCACTGATAATATATAATTACGACACAGAGAGAAATCAGTTTTCTAAAAATCTTTAAAAAACATGCTATAAACAAAAACTAAAATTTACTGAAGAAAAAAATAGAAACCAATTGTTATGCAATAAATGAAGACCGGGAAAGGCTACAGTTCTGCATTTGTTTAAGGGATATAGTGATCCGCATATTTTATCTAAATTATTGCGAACTTATGAGGGCTGTTCACATGTAGAGAGATTATAAATGTTCAAAATCTTCATATGGTCATACGAACCTGCATTATTCCAACATAAATTTACTCTTAACGTATAGAAGTATCTTGCTTATTAATGACGATGAGTATTTGCCTGCACTTATTTTGTTCCAACATGGTTT
Source organism: Rhamnusium bicolor (assembly GCA_029963845.1). Lineage (NCBI taxonomy): Eukaryota > Metazoa > Arthropoda > Insecta > Coleoptera > Cerambycidae > Rhamnusium > Rhamnusium bicolor. The sequence continues at coordinate 507,883 of JANEYF010003482.1, read as the reverse complement.
AAAGTAGCAGTTGCTTCGGCGTTTAGAAGAAGAGCTTTTGGAACAGCTCTAGGGGTAAAGAATTGATATTAGTCAAACAATGTTTCGACACATTACGTTAGTCTTAAAGTAACTAAATGAAATTATCCTCAAAAACTGATCAGACGAGAAAGATAGATTCCGATTCTTTATTCACCAGAATGTATTCCTTTGAATGTTTAAACAGAAAGAGTGTATTACGCAGTTTTAATAAATTCAAGAGATAATGTTATTTTCCAATATCCTAAGTCTAATGTCTGGGTATTAATATCTCTAAATTATCTGATACATTTAAGGATGTCTAAATACAATATCATTTAGTCTTTTCGCTTGGTCTTTTGTGGATAGCACTTATCTCCCATGTGTATTTGTATATATATTTTAATATGTAATAAATGTTTTATACATAATTTCTTTTATATTTAAAGTATTTATTTGGATGTTCCATTAAAATATAAGTGCTCCTAAATGGCTAAAATGGAGTCACTTTTTAATTGTTAAAATTTAGTTAACACTTTAAATTTCACTCAAATTTAGGTAGATATTTCAAACTGTAAACAGAAGTTAAAAAATTACTGATACGCATGTCTTCTTCAGTGGCAATGAATTGTATCCGCTTTACGTGATTATTTCATTTAACCTGATTATGTTCTCAGGATGTCCTATAGTCTTGAACAGTATTAGTAAATAAACCTCAGATGATCCTTCTAGGATCTTCTTCTAGGTTGTTACAGGTTTAATCTAGGATACCCCATAAATATGAAGTAAATATCCGTAGAGGAACACATTGCTTGCGTCAGTTCCATCTAATGTTTTGTGGGTTTACTTCGAGTTGAAAAATTAGCTTGGCATCTTCTAGATATACTTCTAACTCAATTTAAAATTAAATCTTGGAGAATCAGTTCCTATCATTTCTCAGTTGCTCGCTTTAATTGACCGAGGTCTCTTCTGCTTAAGAAATTGTTAAGGATGTTTTCAAAACCTTTAATAAGTAAGTATTCATATTGATGTTACTAGAATTAACGTTTTTAGTCAATTGTTATGGAATATAAAATTAAATATTGTTAGATTCCTGAGCCGTCATACCCTCAATACACTCCAGTATGCCTATCAGACAGAAGATCAATAGAACTAGCACTCAAAACCAAACAGAACAATAACAACATCTTCATAGGGAGAATCAAGAGGATGCACGCAAGGTGGGATCCTTTCCCCTTCTGTGGTTACTTCTTGTGACGACTTCCTGGTATTCTCACACTGTGGGAGGTTAAGGTTTTAGCATATGCAGGCGATTTAGTAATTTAACATCTAATATCTACTCTTCAACTGGATGCAATGATTAACTGATGTGACAGAGGGCATGTGTATGTGAACCCTCAAAAAACAATAATAATACCAATCACCCGAAAAAGGAAGCTGCCTTAATGGGTGACACTGTTCCATTTACGGAAGAGATGAAAGATAAATTACTTAATTGGAACTCCTCTCTGGAAAAAGTAATCTACAAAGCAAAATTGTAATTATGGACATGTCGTCGTATTTGTGGTAAATACTGGAATATGGGTTCCTAACAAATTTACTGGATCTATGTCACGGTCATCAGACCAATGATTACATATGAATCCACCATTTGGTAGCCGAAAGTATGACAACGGACGGCGAAGGCAAAATCCTCTGGTTTGCAGAGGATTTTGGATGTTTGATCATAACGATGGCAATTAGCACCACACCGTCAGCTGTAATAGAAATCCTCCTGGACTTTCGCTCTTCATATATATTTGTAAGGAAGTCCAGGTGGACAACATATAAACTACAAGGGGCCGCAGACGAGATTCATGGAGCGGAACAGGCTGCTGGATGACATAAAAAGTCACAGTATGCTGGAAATATCCTTTGATACTATGCCTATAATGACCAACCACGAGCTTGACTTTCAACATCCTTTTTTAAGAAACATAAGTGTGAGATCTCTCCAGAGTTACCAGGATTTGTTCATTCGAAGGTATTTATAAAATAGCACTCGAAATCAAGTACAAAGGAACATTTAGAGTTAAACGGGTAACACTAAAAGCTCTAACAGGCCTATATACTGGGCACTGCCAACAAAACTATTATCTGCATAAACTCGGCCTGGCGGAAAGCGGTGAGTGTCGCCTATGCGTGGAGAATGATGAAAAGGCAGTCCACGTCTTAGGTACCAATTCCACTGTGAATAAAATTCGATTCTCAATATTTGATAAAGGGCAACTGCCACTAGAGAATCTGAACACACTCTTATCCATTAAAGTTATCCGTTTCATTAAGAGACTGAAATATAAGTAGGTGTAAGCTACAAGGGCCTGCTGATGGCCGCAATGGGGTGCCCATAGGTCGCACTCAAAAGAATCTGACCTAACCTACGTATCTTAATTATTTTAAATACAGTGTTCAGTTATTTCCATCACTTTAATAAGTGGGCATGTAATCACCTGATTGGTTAACAGTAAATGAAGATACACAGTGAGAAATTGTCAAAAATTTCATGTAGCCCTTGAACTTACATTCTTGCTGTATTTTGATGTACCTTGAATAGAGGTAAATGAGAACTTACCAAAAAATTTAATCTTAGGTATAAATAGTGAACATAGTTATTTCTAAATTTCATTCAGTTTATAATATTTATCCGAGTTTGACGAGAGGTGTAGTAGTAGCAGTTGTTTATATAATAAAAAAAACCCTTTTATAAATAATGAAACTGTGTATCTGAAAAAAAAATCGTTTTTCAAATTAAGTTTATAAGACAAATTTCAATTACCTACTTTAACATTTTCTATTGATCTCTAAAGTTTTTTCCCAAAAAAACTAAGTCACTCCGTATACATACCTAAATTAATTTCAAAATAAAATTATAACAACTATTATTATATATTATTCCTACACTTGAGAAAGGGGATATTAAACAGTTTTAAATATGCAAATCGACCTTAAAAGTTAAACGAGCAACAAGAACAGTAGCTCCTTTAGAGGTATGGCCGAATAACTTACCATCTCGAGCAACAAGACACATACATTAGTCTTGGTCCATACTACAGTGCCATCTTCATCAATCTCCCACTTAATTTATTGTCTTATTTCCCATTGTCATTTTTCATTTTACTCGAAACTACATCTTCATTTTAAATTGAACATGATTATACAAAATTACTATAACTGCATGAAAAACATGGAGGCTAATATGGTATGTATTTCTTCTCTCATGTTTTAAAGTGCTAAATGTTCAGTCTTTTACTGCAAAATTACACAAATTGCTTTAATGTGTTCTATTTTTCAGCCATTTAAAGTTGTATCAAGTATTAAATCATCAAATTGTAAAACTCGGCAAGCAAACATCTGTTATATGCCACGAACGTAAAGAATATGGATATATATATATATATCAAATTATTTATATTTTTCTATTTTACCAGTTAATAATAAACTTACATATTTAACCAAACTGTAATTAGCATTAATCTATAATAGGACTGCAACTAAATAAATTTACTTTTTGGATATTTTTTCAAATAATAAAATAATATTTACATAAATAGTAATGTATTTTAATAAATTAATTTGCAATTCATAAAAGACTATCCGATCTATTATTTTATTAACAGTATGCAATGGAAACGAAGAAAAAAAACAAAGAAATAAATATAGTTAAAAAAACTAAAAAACACGCTTTTAAAGCACATCAAACTAAAAAGTGAAAAATAATTATTAATATAAACTGAAAACAATAATGAACGAAAAATACTAGTATTATTGTGAAAAAAGCGTGGGTTGCTCGATATACGAAAAATATGGCACAAAGCGCCCCACGCTTTTTTCACAATAATACTAGTATTTTTCGTTCATTATTGTTTTCAGTTTATATTAATAATTATTTTTCACTTTTTAGTTTGATGTGCTTTAAAAGCGTGTTTTTTAGTTTTTTTAAACTATATTTATTTTTCACTTTTTAGTTTGATGTACTATGAAAGCGTGTTTTGTAGTTTTTTTAAACTATATTTATATTGCTTATTGATGCTGATATGATAACATATTACGATCCTACAGATATTTCTGAAAAAAAAATAGTTTTTTATTTCAGCCATGGGATTTGAACTCACGCCCGAGGAGTCCGTCGTTTCGCGTCGACTAAGACTTGCCCGCTCGGCCAACGACCGAACTGAGAATCACGGAATATACTTACAATATTAAGCCTCTTGCTCTCACGCAGAGGATACGTGAGGAAAGGACTGGCGATCCTGATCAGGATAATGATATAAACTTATCAAATTATTGTATTGTTACCGGTTCTTCGTAAGTGTACAAAGTTTCAATTAAATCTGTCCGTTTAAAGTGGGTCAAAATCGAGTCCAAAGAGTCGGTTACAAACAAACAAACAAACAAACAAAGCGTGTTAAAAAGTCTCACAGTCTTTGACTACTTCAGACCTTTTCTTTTTTTTTTTTTCGTTTCTAACCTTCTACTCACACCGGTACCTTTCAAAATAATAGAAATATGCAATAGATGGTTGCGATTATATCTTATTATTTATTTATGACAAAATACTTGTACAAGTATTAATCAACTCTTTAAGATGTGAGGATGCATCACCATTCTCAATCGACTAAATTTTTAAAACAACAACAAAAATAGCTTTGTATTTGACGTCACCATATTAATTCATCCGTCTATAATAGTCCTTCTACATACAGTCATCTCATAATGTACAAAAATTAGGGTGACTGTGATTTCTCGTGATGTTTCACCTATATAATAATTGACAATCGATTGACAGCATCAGGTATTGTAAGGTAAGTTATTTTGGTAATTGTGTGTCAAATTCGAATTGCTGTGTCGTCAACACCGATGTGGTTTTCCACAAAATACCAAAACACGATATACTGCACTCGCTCTGTTGTGAAATTTTATAATTTATATCAATTTTAAGGAGAATGTCATTATGTCATTATAATGAGAATATATTTCTAATTTCACTATATAAATTAAAAAAAATCAGTTTTTTTTTTTGGACAGCTTATTCAAAGTTGTATTAAATTTATTAGAATATAAGGGAGGGAGAAATACTTTATATAAAATTCTAAAATAAAAAACTATAAATGATAGAAAAATTTTATGTGAACAGAAACATACCAAGGCCTTAAAAATCAACATTTGTCATAAATTTCTTCAGTTTCAAAATTCCTGTGAGATTTACCTGTTCATATACCTGGACGAAACTTGGATTAAGCAGAACGGGTTTTCAAGTCATCGCTATGTACACTTGATTTAAAAAAAAACTGGTACAATTCTTGTAATCGAAAATTTTAATAGTTTAGTTGTGTGCATATGTCTGTAAATAGGGCTGGCCAGGCATGTCGAGATGGGGGTGATGTACCCCGGACCTGGGTTTTTTGGAGGAGATCGGTTTTCTTTGTGTTTTCAAACTTATTAAACCTTTCTCTTTTATTTTATTCAAATGGAATTTTAAAAAATAATTAGAAAATAACTTTTTTCAAAACATTTTCAAGCCTGCCATATTATTTTTAAAAAAATAATATTTGTTACGGATAATTCTACTGATGGTTGTAATTAAAATACTAACTGAATAATGATAATTCTATTTTTAAAATAAGAACACAAAAATACCACTTGAGATTAAAAAAATGTAAACAATGCAAACTGAACATAAAAATACAATAAAAAAATAAAATAAATGAACAATTATGTAATACAGAATTAACTAATATTTTGTCATTGCTCCATTAGCGTCTAAAACTGCCTGAAGTCTTGCAGGCATGGACAAAATCAGATTTCTTGCAAGGTCAACTTCTTGCGACAAGATCTCCCAAGCGTCTTCAATTATCCCTTCCAATTCTTGGGCATTATTTGGATGGTTATTTAATTTTCTTATATGTTTCACCATTAGTCCCCATACATTTTCAATTGGATTTAAATCTGGACTTTTAGATGGCCACGGTAACAACTTTATGTTTTTATTAAGAAACCATTGCCTGACACGATGGGCTGTATGTATGGAGCAGTTGTCTTGTTGGAAAATAAAATTATTTTCCGGAAACACCTCTATTACTGACGGCAACATAATATTGTCTAATATTTCAATATATTTAATGGAATTGAGATGACCACCACTGTTCCAACACACACCTAACCCATTTAGGCTCATCCAAGCCCAGACATTGACTAAAAACCTTCCTGATATTTGTGGATCGAAAGTATATTTTTCGTCGTATCTAGTGGAAGGAGGCCTATATACGCGAACATGTCCATCAGGATTTAAAAACCTTTTCGTCAGAAAAGATAACTTGTCCCCAGAAAATTTCATCATTGATTATATAGTTGAGTGCAAAAATAATCCTACCCTGCTTTTTTTCTTCTGAAAGTTTGTATTTTTTAGCCGCTGAACAACTCTTCAAGTCGCTTTGTAGTTTTATTCTTCTGCAAGCAGTAGATACCGAAGCAGGGAAATTTGTCTCTGAAATTGCATTTACTGCAGTCTGAAAAGGGTTTTCTATTAGGTAATTTATAAGATTTTCATCTTGATTATTGCTCTTTGTGGGCCTACCAGCACCAACTTTACGGGATACCGTTTGATTGGTTTCCCATTGTTTTTTAACACTCATTATCGTGGTTTTACTAACATTGGATTCAGCAGCAAGTCTTCTTATGGACCAACCATCTTCAATTTTAGAAACAATTCGAAATTTTTGATTATCTGTTAGATGTCGAACCATTTTTAATAATGACGCCACTGATTAACGTCAAAGTGACATTTGTAAGATTATTAATATCAATCAAAGAACGAATGATTTACATAGCTAAAAGAAAGTGTACCAGTTTTTATTGAAATCAACTGTACACGACCTTCATTTAAAATTTAGTCCGTCGAAAATTAAAAGTTAAGGGAAACGTTGTACAATTTTGCATGCAGGGTGTGAACCTGGGTGGTTGGGAGGGTGTGATTTCTTTTTGAATTCTAAAGATAGTGACAGACTACCACATGGCCATGACTGGAGACCATTTCAGAAATAAGACCAACTTATGCCTATATTCGCACAATTGTCCTTATCCCATACTGTTTGATAAGCCACAAACATTTGTTTCTAAGAAATACGAAATGCAAAAATTGCTAACAAAACTGAAAAAAACTAGCAAAATTTAAATAAAAAAAACTGTGGGAATTAATAAAACCCTTTCGGCGTAACTATACAAAGACTTACATAATTGAAGAACTATTAAGATAGCAAGGACACGAAATCCTTCATTTACCATCTTATTTTGTTATTATAAAAATAAGGCTCATTAGTTAGGTTAGGTTAGGTTAGGTTAGGTTTGTTGTGAGTGGGTCTCAGTAGACCCTCCACTGCGGCCATCTGCAGGCCTATTGTGGCTCACGCCTAATTATATTTCACCCAATAAGTTCAGTCTCTTAATGAAACTGATAACTTTATTGGGTGAGAATGTGTTCAGATCCTCTGGCAGCAGTTGCCCTTTGCCAAATAGACGGCACTCGGCGTTTTCCGCTAGGCCGAGTTTATGCAGATGATAGTTTAGTCGGCAGTGCCCGGTATATAGGCCTGTTAGAGTTTTCAGGTTTATCCCGTTTAACTCTAAAAAGTTTCTTAGCTCTCGATTTCAAAGGGTATTTTATAAACGCCTTCGAATGAACTAATCCTGGTAACTCTTGCCAATACTGGAGAGTTTGCCTTTCAGCCCAGGTTGAGATAGCCATCTTGGCAGTACTTGAGGATATGCCAAGTATTGGTTCTGGTCCGATGAATCGTGATCCCGCTCCTTCTCTGGCTAAGGAGTCCGCTATTTCGTTACCTTCCATACCATAGTGGCCGGGTATCCAGACCAGAGTCACTTTGTTGTTCTTGCTCAAATGATTTAGAGCTTTCTGACAGTTCCATACCGTTTTGGAGTTACACCGGTAGGAGCCAAGAGCTTTTATAGCTGCTTGGCTATCTGAGAAAATTTTTATTGATCTGCGTGTAAGATGCATATATTCCAGCCTTCGTACACACAGTTCAATGTCATGAACCTCAGCCTGAAAAACAGTTGCATGAGTACCTAGGTTTGAGACTATCCTCACCCTTGTTATGTAGCTGTGTACTCCGGCTCCTGTTCCCTCGGGAGTTTTGGAGCCGTTTGGATTTGGCCGTCCGTTGTAATCCTTTCGGCCACCAAACAATGGATCCGTATGTTATCATTGGTCTGATGACCATGATATAGATCCAGTAAATTTGTTGGGGACCCATGCCCCAGGATTTACCACAAATACGACGGCATGTCCATAGGGACAGCTTTGCTTTGTGGATTACCTTTTCCAGATGGGAGTTCCAATTGAGTGATTTATCCAGAGTGATTCCTAGATATTTCACCTCCGCTGCAAATGGAATAGTTTCACCCATTAAAGTGGGAGGTCTTAAGTCCTCCAGCTTTCTATTCCGGGTGAATGGTACTATTACTGTTTATTGAGGGTTTACAGACATCTGTTCCCTGTCGCACCAGTTACTCACTGCTTCCAGTGTCTCTTGAAGGGTATTTGATATTACTCCTTCAGAGTTTCCTCTGACTAGTATGACTAGATCATCTGCATATGCTAGAACCTCAACCTCCCACAGTGTGAGAATAGCCAGTAGATCGTCCACAAGAAGTGACCACAAAAGGGGGGAGAGAACCCCACCCTGCGGGCACCCTCTCGTGGCTCTAAACCTAACTGTTTCTCCCTGTAGAGACGTTATGGTTCTGTTTGATAGCATAGCACGAATCCAGTCGCCTATAGTAGGCTTAATTCCTCTGGCAGCCACTGCTGCATATAAGGAGTCGGGCAGTGCATTATTAAATGCTCCCTCAATGTCGAGAAAGGCTCCCACCGCAATTTCCTTCATTTGAAGGGATTGGGTGATCTTCTCGACTAGGTTATTGAGTGCTAGTTCTGTTGATTTTCTTGTCTGATAGGCGTACTGATGGATATTGAGGGGGGTGATGATTCAGGATGTTCCCCCTGATATATCCGTCCAGCACCTTCTCCAGGCCTTTCAACAGAAAAGATGTCAGGCTAATTGGTCTAAGCGGATCCTCATGTATTCATGAAGAGAAATATTCAGAAAGTTGTCAGTTTTATGTTTACTGTACCATTAGAAACGATATGGTGGTGGCATTACAATTTTATGAGGAAAATTTAAACAGTACGTTGAAAAGATTTCTTCCTCTGCATATGTAGTTAAAACTGTTTGTTTCTGTAGGTGAAAGATATCTAAAAATTCTACAAAATTTGGAAAATATCTATCTAGAAAATTTACCTCTCGCCGAACATAGATTTTTTTTATAGCACGATGGGGTCCCTCCACATAGTGCGTAATTGATCAATAATTTCTTACAAGATATGTTTTATCACCAATGGATCGCAATAATTGACCTTTCCTATGGCCTACTCGCACCCCCGATTTAACAATTCTGGATTATTTTAGTTGGGGAACTATTAAAAATAAAGTTTATGATAGTCCTTTATCAACCATCGACGATTGCATGCAGAGAGTGAGCAATGCATTTCAAAACTTGTTTCTCTTCAACAGCTCTGATTCGTGCTTTCAGACGATTTGGCTAAAGCTCAGTGACTCTACATCAGCACTTCGTTGGCCTCCTTACCTGGTATCGAATACAAGACCGAGATCTACGGCTATTTTTGGCGCCTTAAACAATCCTGCTCCCACTCTTGTAGTTTCATGATGTTTCACAGACGTTAAGAGGGTATTTGAACTCCTGAGAATGGTACATGCTATAATCAGACTACTCTGTCATGCGTATACTTCAGGCTCAAGGATCTTCGGTCTCCCTATTAGTGTGGGATATACACGAGGAGCGGACGATCCAGGATGAATACATCTGTGAATGATCATCATCTTGCGGGTATCTCTGTCTAATTATCGCAGCTAGTCTACTGTCTACCGTCTAGTTCAATACTCCAAAGGAGTAGAGCAGAACTGGAATGGCCAGCATGTTAGTCGCAGACATTAATCTTCCAAGAAAATTCTAATTACCAAATTTTTCGAGGTCGGTGTCTGTACTTGCCATGGAGAGAATCTTTTATTTATTTTACATCCTGGAAGTGCGTTCGTTGCACGTACCATATGCGCCACCTGCTCGCAAGTGTAGCAGTAGCTCGTGCGAAATTCCGCTAGTATTGTACAGAATCTTGTGTAATACAGCGGTCAGCGAATCAGTAGGCTCTCCTTGCAATCTGCCATGCCTTTCTCAGCATCACGCTGTTCATGTATCTGCTGGGAGACCGGATCAACGGACCTTAGTGTCCTAGCATGCAGGATACGTACCCTGCTGTTGAGGCAAGTGATCTGTCTATAATTGTTCGAGTTGAGAAATTTCCCTATTTGGGTACAGTACGTCTCTCGCCAAATTTGTTCAGAATCTGCCTCCTCTCAGTTAACCATGTGTTGAAAACTCACATCAGATGGTGGTAAATGGGAGGAAATTTCTTTCATCACCAGATGTTTTTAACTTTTGGGTCTGGGGCAGCGACGTTCTTAGTGCTAACAAGAGCTTGTTGAACTTCCTTCATTCTAATTGCCAGACACACTCTTTTGGTCCTTCAAGATGTCTACGGCAGAAGGCCTCGAAATGTGCGATTGCTGGAGTGTCGCTCACAGTAAATTATTGTTATATTTATTATTTTTTGGTTTCCCAACGCCCCCGGACAAACTTCTCCTACTCTCTCGACCTCACGGGAGTAGCTCCTGCAAATTCCCACATTTCACAGGGTTAGTGGTTGTAGATTCCAAAATGTGCCGCAAGCAAACAGAAAAACCCAAAATGATTGCTTTCTGTGTTTCGCCTATCAATCACTCAGCATACCTTTGGCGCGCCAATATAATTTTCAATTCTGAGAGCAGCGTGGGCTATATTCCTCCGAGTACACTGATTATGATAACGATCATCTTGACCGAGTAGCCTGGGTACAGCTTGGTGAAATTAGGTTCGTTTTTCCCTCTCTTTCAAGGAGATGTCTTTCTAGGCAAGTGTCGAGAAATCTATGACATACATAGTTTGATGATCGAGCAGGGTCATATCAGACTTATTGGCTTGGATACACCTGCAACGATTAATTCCATAATAAATTATACTTATATCCGACAACGGACTCTGTACCTCAAAGGGGAGTAAGGCATTGCTGATGTTTAGTCTATCTCGTACGAGTGCCTTAGATGTAATATAGCACTCTTAATACAGCGTTATGTCGATAGCTGTAGGCCAAAATCAAGTAAGTGGGTAATGTGGACAGTAAGTTGGGTGAGTGATTTCAACGCTTCCAGAATGATGTGCCCTAAGCATATGGAGAGAATATCAAATAACCGCCATCTGCATTTGGCCGGCCAGCTATTCAGCTGATTTTTGCAATTCCGAGAACAGCGAAGGCTTTATCAATAACTTCTCAATTAGTCCTAACAGTGATTACTGATTAGTATGTTATACACCGTTTAAAAGGAAAATTTCGTATCTTTTTATTAGCTAATGGGATAGTCCGTTTTAATATAGTAGTTAAGTTTTAAATACAAATTTCCAAATTTCTGATGAATTCTCTGCCATATAAGGTAAGCTTGAATGTAAATTTTGTCACTAATCATTTTTTGATAATGAATAAATAATTTAGAATGGGCTATGAAAAAAAAGCAATAGCGCCTGAACCAATTAATGGGAGAATGTCTGAGGGAAGATGAGCAGGAACAAGATCTTGCTAATGATGTTAAATAATGTTATTCATAGAAATGAACTTTTTTTATTTTGTTTGTTTTTTATTTAGTGAAATGATAAAATGAATTTTAGATTTTTGTTACTTTTACAAATGTTTATAAATTATGTTGTTTCTTGAATATTGAGATGTATTGCAGGAAATGTGTATTATGTGTATGTGTATCAGAATTTCTTTTTTTTGTTATTCGTGATTTACATGCGTGGGGGAAGAGCTAATGATGAGAAATATTGGTTTAGTGATTATCATAATATTACATATTAATAAATATCTACTCGGACATTTAAATCCAATACCAGGTATACAAATTAACTTTGTTCTTACATAGAACATAAAACACGTCTATTTATATGAAAGTAAATAATTATCATGCAATACGGATATGTATTATTTTTATTACACAATTAACAGTTGGAACAGTTTCAAGAGAATGCTACATTTAATAGATGTGTCTAATATTAATATGCCTTAAGTGAAGAAAAACTCTAAATGCGACTAATGTGCATGAATGATTTTCTCTAAGGTACCTTGTGTTTATTTTTGTTGTCTTTTGTAACGTTATTTGAGCGCTCCTGGTTTTGAAATACCTGAGCACATGTTATCCGCTGATTTATGATCAAATATTTTTAACCAGTTCTGCGGTACCATAAACTTTGAAAGTGTAATGGAAGATTAATTTATGGTCCTTAATTTTATTCATTTATGTGAATTTTAATGAGAAAATAAGTTAAGAAATATAAATAACTTGCGAAATTAAAATATGCTTTTACCCTATAATCTGAGGTAAATACAGTGTGGGCACTTCAGTTTTAATATTTGGAGAATTTATGTTCAACACATATATACTGTGTAATAATAACTGAAATTAGAGCATTAATCATTATGATATTGCTGTTTTTCAATATTCAAGTAGGCATTTTAACGAATAATCAAATTCAAATTAGAAATATTTAATTTTAAGGAAAAAATAAACACGCACGTAATATATTGTTTCAGATACGACATCAAAAAAAGTTTGATCACATTGATATTTGCGACGCATTTTTCCAGATGCTGCAAATCAGTATATTATGTATATATGCATCTGGCACTTCCGATTCCGATACCAACCTATAAATAGAACACCCTATATATTTTAGGGTTTTCGAAAAGAGCATAAAATTCTGAGTCAAAAACAGGTAGGATACCCTATGCCTAAACCCAGCCGTTTCAGAGATATTTGACATTTTAAAAAAATTTTGGCAGGTGTAGTGGTTTACAATAACCTTTATAAGTTTCTTCATGTAAAAGATACTTATTTGCTTTTTGGCATGCAGAAAGACCATAAGGTGAGCTACGCTCTACAGTTTAAGAAATTCAATAATAGTATAGCAAGTGTTCAATTTTTGACGTTACATTTTGTAAACTTGAAACCGCAAGAACTTGCGTAAGTCAAATGGAACAACCTGTATTTTTTTTACATCAAGTTATGTATAATTAAATTCCTTTTTTTCTGATATTGCATTGTGGGGGCTTAAGTTACAACTTTTTGAAATATTTGTGATTTTCTTAGAAATTCAAGAATTTTTATCAAATTTTATCAAATTAGCCATGATTAGACACAATCAGTAATGTCAGTCATTTCCTTATATCAAAAAATGCCACCGCGTTTAAATTACACCCATGAAGACTTTTTGAATTTGTTTATTATTTATGGAGAATGTGATAAAGTAATATCAAGAACTTGTAGTACATTTGTTACTTGATATCCACAAAAATGGAAAATAACACTAAACACTGTAACATGCGTATTAATTGGATTGAAGACACTTTGCATAAACTAAAATAGCTAAGATAAAATCAACGAAGATGCGAAAAATGTGTGGAGGTCCGAGGAGGAATTTTGAATAATTATATGGAATCATGTTTTTACATGATTCCATATAATTGTTCAAAATTCCTCCCTCGGACCTCCACACATTTTTCGCATCTTCAGATTAGTTCATCATGGGTAGTTCTTCTAATTGAATCTTGTGTTTTGAAATGCATTTCTTACTCTGCATACAATCTTCAATAGTTGTTAATGGGCTCTCATAAACTTTATTTTTAATAGTTTCCCAAATAAAATAATTTAAAATTGATAAATCGGGCGAGAGAGGAGGCCATTGCAAAGGTCCATTATTGGCGATCCATTGATCGTAAAAAAGTTTCTTGTAAAAAATTATTTATCAAATACCCGTTATGTGGGGGAGCACCGTCGTGCTGATAAAAAATGTTTCTATGTTCGGCGAGAGGTAAATTTACTAAATAGTTATTATTCAAATTTTGTAAAATATTTAGATATCTTTCGCCTAAAAAAAAAAACAAAAACAAAGAAAATTAACTATACATATTAGCAGAAGAAGAAATCTTTATTCTAATGCCACCACCCTATCGTTTCTTATGGCACAGTAAACTGCCAACTTTCTTGAAAATTTCTCTCCCTGAACACATGAGGATTCTAGTCACTCCAATAATGCGAATTATGTCGATTAAAAAGTCCATTTTTGGTAAATTTAGCTTCATCTGATCATATAATATTTCCCAAAAAGAATCATCGCCTACAGATCTTATTAGAATAAATTTACAAAAATTTTCTCTTAGGAAATCTGTTTCTTTTAATCATTGAACCATTTGAAACGAAAACGGGTGAAATTTATGTTTAATTAAGATTCTATGAATCCTTGCATAATCCTATTTTTATGTTTTCGTCATCAACAATAAGCTTCCGCTTTTGAATTCTTGCCATGACAAAGCCATAGTTTTTAAAATTATCCAGTATGCGTTTTACAGTGTTTGGTGACTGTTTCTGTTTTTGTGAATATCAAGTAGTAAATGAACTACAACGTCTTGATATTACTTTATCACATTCTCCATAAATAATAAACAAATTCAACAAGTCTTCGTGAGTGTAATTCAAACGCGGTGGCATTTTTTGACATAAGAGAATGACTGCCATTACTGATTGTTTCTAATCATGGCTAATTTGATAACATTTTTACTAAGAATTCTTGAATTTCTAAGAAATTCGCAAATATTTCAAAAAGTTGTAACTTAAACCCCCACAATGCTTATATAGAAAAAAGGAATTTAATTATATACAACTTGATGTAAAAAAATATAGGGTGTTCCGTTCCAAGTTTTCGTGGTTTCAAGTTTACAAAATGTAACGTCACAAATGGAACACTTGGTATACTATTATTGAATTTCTTTAAACTGTATAGCGTAGCTCTCCTTATGGTCTTTCTGCATGTCAAAAAGCAAATGAGTATCTTTTACACGATGAAAGTTATAAAGGTTATTGTAAACCATTACACCTTTCAAAATTATTTTAAAATGTCAAATATTTCTGAAACGGCTGGGTTTAGGTAATGGGTTTAGGTTTCTGACTCAGAATTTTACACTCTTTTCGAAAACCCTAAAATATAGAGGGTATTCCATTTAAAATAAGCAAGTTGCTATCTATTTCCCGAAAGTGCCAGATGCTTGTAATTATTTTAGTTGGATTGACCACACTGTCGTTAGTAATTCCCTAAATTTTAAAAATTTTCTGGTGCATACTTTTCCTTATATCGATCGATGGTGAAGCTACTCATTTTCGAATAACTTTTCTCGTTTCATTGATATTTCATAATATATACAGGGAGTCCCACGACGAACTGCGGCGATCGAAAAGTAGACATTGGAAAATTTTGAAAATTTGGTAGTAAACTAAAGTCGGCAACTCGGCTAAAATATTTTCAAGATGGTGGCACTTCCGGTTATACCGGAAGTAGACGTCAACTTGCTTATTTTAAATGTAAATGTACATATAATAAATTGGAATTCGGTAAAAATTTTAATAAAAGAAGCGGACACCAAAAAAAGAAAAATTAAGGAATCGGCAATAATATTATTGAATGAAGAAAAATATTTATCCCATTGCTTTGTAGAATTTGATACAACGCGTTAAACGATGTTAAAGGAAGAATTGAACAAAATTAATATTGCATAAGTTTTACGCTTCACATATTCCAAAAAGAGATAAATAACATTGAAAAAGAAACAGATTCGTTTTTCAAAATGTTAGGGAATTATACTATTATTTTTGAGTCTCATATTAGTTATCAAAAAACACCATCTGACGAATCTTTTGACGAAAAGTCTCAAGCGCGAAAGTTTATTTTTTCAGTAATATACTGGGTAACTAACTATATTTTTTAGATAACGAAGAATTATTCATGTGGTAATAAGTCCCAATAAAGAAAAAGAAAAGTTTAGAGAATGCCACAAATAACGCTGACAATATTATATTTACTGCGTGGGAAGTTTCATGATCAATGTTTTAGAAAATTAAAACGTGCCATTTTGTGGCGAGACTTGTTAGGATTTATTTATAGATTTACGTGTATGTATGAATATCTCATTAAATTTTCACTACTTGCACATATTAGTTTTCGTCAATTCTTCTTTCTTGCATTAAAATATAAAACTGTTGAAATGGGAACTAGTTAGGTGTAAATACGACATCATAAGTTTAAATCCCCGCCAGATGAAACCAAAATGATTGAAGAAACGTTCGATGACAAATATCGTTTACAGTTTTCTGTGAAAGGGTTTTATTTTTACCATACAAATTATAAATATGTTTACTGAAAAACTATTGTCTATTTGGCTTTTAAAATTAAAATCTAAATAATGTTTAAAGTAATTTATTTATATATTAATTTACTCTCAACTGCGAATTTAAAAATTTCTTTTGTTTAATTAAATTTAAGGAACTCCAAATGATTAGTATTTCCCCAGCACATTTTAATGTGAGTATTTTTTACGAGGATATATTACTGGGAAATGATCATTAAGTAATGGTCTTTTGGACCGTTCTTAACATGGAAAAGGCTGGTAGAGGAAAAAGCATCATCTATATACTCTGCCAGTGTTTCCTATATGCTTTTATATTTGGTAGAGGTATTTTTCAAGTTGCCGGAGGACAAACGTCTTTCCATGATGCGGCGTCTTTAATCTCTCGTTTAATATTTCATGTTTTTACCGCGTTGTTGAAAAACATGATAATTGCCATCGACTAATGTACCTAGCCGGAGGAGCATTTATATTGATGTGTCAGAAAAATCCTGAATAAATGACACTCTATAAATTCTCTTTCTTATATATATATTTAGATGACATTTATTTCTATAGCTTTGTTAAGTGTATTTAATATACCATTGCAATATTTTTACTACAACTAAGTAATGATTTATTATAGTGACAACGACAAAACTATTGGAATAAATAGAGATGGAAAACTTATATTAGAAAATGAAACACATTTTATTGAAAACTATTTTTCTGGAAAAACATACCGGGTGTTTTACCTAAGACCTCCAATGTTTATCTCAACTAATAAAAAAGAAACAACTTAAGATAATTTCGAACATTTCAAAGGTGATAATCTTAAAAAATATGTTGTCAAAAATTGTCGTTAAAAGTAGACTTTTACATATCTATTAAATGTCAAAACGACAGTTTTTTGTCTACAGAACGTAAAAGTCTTTTACATCCAGGATGTAAAAGACTTTTACATCCACCTACAAAAAATCAAAGAAATTATAGATAATAGAATCAGTTTACCAGTTTATTCATTATTATCAACAAAAACATAAATTTTGTCAATCAATCATTAATAATCAATTTAATTAACAATTTTAATTTCTTAGAATCATACCATTCCATAAAGTCTTTGTAAGCAGATTCATATTGCCTGATCCATTTGCTGGGAATAAGTCCAGAAATTACACTTTTCACTACTTCAGACACTTCACATGGTAGATCTTCATCACTTTCTGATAATATATTTTATTTTCTTATTCAATTCCAATGATAAAATTATTGAATAAACTGCTACCAACTCAAGATTTAAAAAAAACACGTGTTTTCTTAATAGAATTCTTATTAGAATTGTTTACTAAAGCTTGTTTGTTGCTATCGTTACTGATGCGCCAAAGAATATTTGGTATTAAAAAATGTACAGCAAATTGTAGATAACATACATGTCAAATAAATTAATTGTAAATATCAACATTTTTCTCTTCACATTTTCAGTAATTTTTTAACAATGGGATACAGTTTTCGAAAAAAATGTTGTTTGATACTCCATTACAAAATTCTGCATTCTCAAATGCAAAAATGGCATTTCGCAATCTAGCATCAAAAATAACTATTTTATACCGTGTGTAAATGAAACCTGGCTCATCCCCTCTATTTTCTTTGTTTGTAGAAATAAATTAATGAACTTTAAATATGTTGTTATACACATAAAATTGCAACAGATGTCAGTATGTTCAATTTTTATTCCTCCGGTTTCGCCGAAAATTACCTCAATTTCTTATTTTAATGAAACACCCTGTATAATTATATATTTTAATGAAACACCCTGTATAATTTTACTTTTTTGGAATCTATAATGAATTCTGAATATAACAGTATACAGTTTTCTTCCATTTTTTATTTATTTCTTTTTTTCACGATAATTTTAATTTGCTGTGATTTACAAAATATGTCTGACGAGGTTTCTTCCTATTGCAAAAATTGAATTAATGTTTTATAATAAATACTCACTTACATAGGAGGCTTCAAATGTGAGAAAATTGGTTTTCTAAAAAATGCAAAATCATCACAATATTTAGAAAATACATCTTTTTGCGTTTACAGTGATACCTATAACTTAGCAATTCAATAAGAATTCACAGTAGAAAAATCAAAATTCTTTTAAATAAATCGATATTATAATGTAACACACAAAACCCGATACACAAAATAGCATGCTGTGAAAACAATTACCTCAAATAAAATTATTTGTTTAGAATACCTGTCGTGACTACACTTAAATTACGCTTACTGTAATGCTATTATAGCCATTGTTTACTCGATAACTATTTTGACAGCTATTTTAAACAAATAAGTTTATTTCAGATAATTGTTTTCACAGCACACTACTTTGTGTATCAGGCTTCGTGATTTATATTATAACTTCTATTTATTTAGAAGAATTTTGATTCTTCTACTGCGATTTCTTATGGAATTGCTAAGTTATGTAATCGTAAAAAAGACGTATTTTCTAAATATCGTGATGAACCACCATTTTGAGACTTGACAAATATGCATTTGTTAGAAAAAACAATTTTATCACTTTTGAAGGCTCCAATGTAAAAGAGTATTTATCGTAAAACAGTAATTAAATTTTTTACAATAATAAGAAACCCCGTGAAAAATGGTTTTTGTAAATCATAGCACTCTCACTCACTCGCACAATCAAAAATTAAAATTTTCGTTAAAAAATAAATAAATAAAAAACCAAAGAAAAATGTGCACTGCTATATTCAGAATTCACCATAGAATCCAAAAATGTAAAAATATACAGGGTGTTCCATTTAAACTAAGCCAGTTGGGGTAATTTTCGGCGAAACCGAAAATGCATCAAAATTTAAAATACTGTCTTCTAATGTAATTTTATGTGTATAATAAATAACGTATTAAAATTTCATCAATTTATTTCTATTAAAGTGAAAATAGAGGGGGTGAACCAGGTTTCATTTACAACCCGGTATGTACAACTGATTATTGAGATAATATGACACATTTCTTTAACAATCTTCATACAATATCATATACCTTGTCAATTATTTTAAACGAAATTATACCGTAAAATATGTCACTCAAGTCTAATTTT
The DNA here is from genome assembly GCA_029963845.1 of Rhamnusium bicolor. Taxonomy (NCBI): domain Eukaryota; kingdom Metazoa; phylum Arthropoda; class Insecta; order Coleoptera; family Cerambycidae; genus Rhamnusium; species Rhamnusium bicolor. Next base: position 488,342 of record JANEYF010003482.1, on the reverse strand, counting down.
TTTTATTGTTGGTTTCTAAGAGGTATTTTGGATGTTAATACATTTTACTTTATACTATATAATGTGTTCATATTTGCCACTACGTGTTAGCATCATTCGAACTCGTACATTCAACATAGAAGGGAAAAAAATCACGAGTCAGTCAGTGTTTCTAGGGGATGCACTAGCTTGACCAAATGCTTCTCTATGCAGTGTTTTGAAATGAGGACACAGTATTAGTTACTAGGACTTTTAGAAATATGTAACATACTTTCCGCACATCTAATATAAAGCTACTGTCCTATGATTTATTAAAAAAAAAAAGATTAAATAAACCTCTGAGTCAAATGGATTAGTCTGAGATTGGTTTTTGAAAAAAATTGTCGGCTATACAAGAAATGTCTTACATTTAAAAATATATTAACCCAAAAATGAAATTGTAAAATGTAAAACAAACGTGTTTTGAAATTCTGCAATAAAATAAATTTGCTGAATTAGCAGACATTCATAAGGCGGTAAGGCGTTTGGAAATTGTTTACAAAAAAGTATTTTCAAATAGACGCTTACCACATCACACAATTTTTACGAATGCAGATAGTCACCTAAATGAAACAAGTACGTTTTTATTAAACTGTTAAAAAAACGTTTAATTTTGTCTTCGAATACGTGGAGATTCATTCCAGATTCAAGTGGCTAACCGAGCTGCAAGTACAGAACTGGAGGGACAGGTACTACGCGCGCCATGCAGAGAAAATTCTAACAATTTATACACGAAGCATCCTCAATCCGAAAGAATCATCGCATACAATTGTATGGAGACTCTTACATGAACCATTGCTTGTATCTATAACATTTTCATATTATCAGCAAAATTAATCACTTTCAACTGACGATTTTCCTGCTCGAAGGAGTTTTTGTCGATGGTTTCTCAGAAAGCACATTAATATATTGAAAATATTGTCCTTTTCATGGATGACAGTGGTTTTAACAGAGATGAGATCTTCAGTTTCCATAACAATCATTTATGGGTACATAAAAATCCTCATACAATCGTTCACGGTAGCTTTCGGTAGCGATTTAATTAAAACGTTTGGCACAAATTGTGCGTGATACTTTAGTAGGGCTCATTTTTTATTACATCTATTGACATTTTTTGGAAAATGACGTACCTACCTCCATCTCTCGACGATAGTGCTCTTTTCTTCGACTTAAACCCCTTATAGATTTATCTATGGAAAAATTCAGAATCATTTGTCGGAACCAATTAATGAATTCGATGTTCTATAACATCGAATACTCAGTGGTTTCATAATAATCCTGGAATATCCGTCACCGTTGGTCATTAATTCATCAATACACACATGTGTTGATTATGGTCACCGGGATAGGACGGAGGACATGCTCTAAGTAAATAGCCAGATACGAAGGACATAGATATACTTCACAAACTCACAATTTTAAACAATTTTAAGGTTAAGAAATATATCCATAAAAAAATCAATGCATTTTACCAGCCTCAGAATATAATCAATTTTGTAGTTTAATGATACTAACATAATGTAATACCACAAGAGTTTTTTGCGTTAGTATCATGAATGTCCGCTTTACTTGGAAATAGCACGAGTGCATAGCACAGCGATGCACAAGTTTTGAGTTGAGTTGAGTTGAGCTCGATTGGTATTCGGGGGACAATTTATTGAATGCAATTAATTTTTTTTAGTATTTACGTAATTGTATTGCGAAAACTTCCATGGCGACCACGACGTAAAAAATGAATGATGATTATTAGCAATTAAACATTCCGAGGTTTTAATTTCGATTGTAATATAATTAACAGAGATATTAATAAATATTAATAAGTATAGATAGACATTTTTCATTTTAAAATAGCTAGAACTTTATTAAAACGATAATACATTTTCTTTAATAATAATTATTATAAAGATGAAAAATTTTTGCAAAAAAATTTTCGAAAAAATTGCACGTCCTAGAGAAAAAAAAATATCAAGAAAATAGCACTACTGGAAATTACCGCTGTAACTCGGTGAAAATTTTTATAGCATTATTTACACATGAAATAAATTGGCACCAAAATTTTAAATCCAAAGGTTCTTTTTAAAATAAATATGAGCAAAATAAGAGTTTCTTACTTGCCCCAGTGACCCATGTTTATAGGAACATACTTTCTTATTTGGGTCTTGGAAATTAACTCACAAAGGGTTTCGGTGTATTTTTGAAATAGTCTGTATATAACATAACGAGATATATAACACTCCTGTAAAATTCACAAATTCCACAACCTCATGTTGATAAAAATGGGTATACAAGATGTTCAACATTAGAAGGTAACCAACCAAAGACATTACATAAATAATATTGTCTAATTTCTATTGTGATTAAAAACATTACTGCAACTAACAAATTTTATCTGTACGCAATTAAAAAAAAAACTCGACAGAGATATTTTTGAAAAAGTTCTCAATATTTATGAAAAATGCGGTCTGTGGCCATGTGCTTATAAATTGAATAACTTACTTAAGCGATTAACTTATGTAATTACTTTTTTATATTTTTATTACTGTCTCATCTATCTACACTGATAGAGAAAGTATTGGCGTTGTGAGAAAAATTAAATTGTAGATTATGATGAAACTGGATGTTTTGAGAGCCAAAAAAAAAAATTGTATCCGAAAAGGCATGCCATCTGTGTGTCTGTGTATTGCTGGTCATTGTTGTGCTACCATTTTCTTAAATACATCTCAACGTAGAAATCTGAAACTTCACATATAATATCTGGGAGGTACAAAGAAGAACTCTATTGAATATTAGTGAAATTGGTGTACTAGTGAGGGCACCTCTCAAGGGGCCAAAAAGTAAAAATTACGTCAAATCAAAAAATGTTAGAAATTGTTCAGAATAAGGAAATATGCCAAAAAAGAAACTTGTCTTAAGATTAACCGTTATTGAAAAGACGGTCTAAAATTAATTTCATCCAATTAAAAAAAGTCATGATATTACTTTCATATATCATTTCATAATATCCAGTTGGAAATAAGTGATAAATAAATTATTTTATTTATCTCGTTTATTTCATTTGTCTTGTTTATCTCGTTTATTTCGTTTTGTCATTTACCTTATTTTCCAATTTATCCTATCTATCTCATTTAACCCATTTACGTATATAATTTTTCTCATGTATCTTGTTTATCTTATTTATCATATTTGTTTCATCTGTTTCATTTATTTCATTTTTTCTCATTTGTATTGCTCTTATTTTTATCATTTGTCTCATTTATCTCATTTGTCCCATTTATGTCATTTATCATTTATCTTATTACCTTTTTATGTTATTTACTATATATAATTTGTTTGCTATATATAAATAAATAAAATAAATCAAAACGATATTTTAAATTAATATAATTTATTTGATTCATGTAAAATTAAATATGATCATGAGAAAGTATGGTCGGGGAGCACCTAGCCACCTGATTTTTATATTATGTTTACTTATATAGGTATAGGTTTACTATTTGTAGTTGAAATAAAATACTTGTATAATTTTTTTCGCTATTATATGCTATATTATCAACCGATATTAATTATGTTGATGTAAAGAGAAATAATGTTGATTATCAGACACTAAAATATATGAGCAATCGTTTAATTCAATTGGCAGGCATCAAATAAATGAGCACATATTAAGCCGCTTATACACATCCATTGAAATTAAAGAGCTGCATTTACCTCAAGCGCTGAGTTATAAAATAAAATACACAATTAAAACAGTGCCCATGCTGCAGAGAGTAGACATTGAGTTTAATAAGAGTCCTACTATTAAAATCCCATTACGTCCCAACCGCCATTAGTACAAATAGAGCCAAATCCAGCCATTGGGGAGCTAAGGGGATGGATGGCTAATGATATTAAACCATTTTACCACGAATGAGATTTTAATAGGTGTTTGTGGACTTATTTTTATAGCATTAATGTGTGTGTATACACAAGAAACAACCCGTAAAATTCTTTTTCTTAATTTATGAATAAATTATGAAAATGTGTTTTCTATGACAAATATCATTAATGCTACATAAAAAAGTCATTTTGATTAACTATTTACATAGCAATAAAGAATATTTCGTTTGCTTATTCAGGTAATGGGTTACTCAATTATTTAAAAAGTTGTTTAAAAAAAAAACGAAAATTACTAACCATTAGGACGACAAAAATGTTTAATTTTTATTTACCATGTGAAATAGACAGTTTGTTCTGTATATTAATTATACATAAAACTATACTTCCGTTTATTAAATGTTTACTTAGGAATCAATTGAAATATTATTTGTTTGTAGTACATAGAAAATAAAACATATTTGTTATTTAAACAACCCTATCGATAAAAATTGACGTACCTTAACAATTTTCAAAATAGCGTAATAAAATTATTAGTAAAATTGTTCCTAATTTATTTAAATAAAGTCGTTAAGCGGTAGACATATTTAAAGTTTTATGTATTTTTGTCTTGTTATGTGAAAAATTAAAGGAATGCTTTGTCGGTTAAAAACTACTTTTTCATTTTCAATGTTTTTAGATTAAGGTTCCAAAACTCTTTTTGTACTATTTGCTTAATTTTTAGATGAAAATAAAAATGAAAAGGATCTTCCTTTTGTTAGTCTCAATTTTATGTCGACAAAATATTGTCAAAGAAATGGCAAAAGTATAAAGTTTAACGCATAATGTGAGTCTTGAGGTTATGTTTGTTTATGTTGTTGATGGACAATATAACCTTAAGATAGTCAATTACGTTTTAAATTGTTGCTTTCTATTTTAAGTCAGAAACAGCTTCATTAAGAGAAATACAAGAAAAATGCACACAATTTATAAAATAAACAAATGTGAATAATTAAACATCATTTGTTTATAAATTTGTTAACACAAATATATAAAGATAATAACTAAGTTGATAATATAATAAATGAATATGAAATAAATTGCATGATGTAAAGGCCTTCAGCATAAGGTTTGTTAAAAGTTTATCGCAACTATTTTTTGCGCATGTACCATTTCTTACGTTACGTAAAAGTGCGTTAACAAAACCCATTTTAACAAAAGCATAGCTAGTAAACGATGATTTAAAAATCCATATTTAAAATATCTCGTGCAAGTGTAATAAGAAGAGTAAGTTATGTGGTAGAAAATCTCAACGAGGAAAAGAAAAATTAACACATAGATATTTTGATAATTCTTTATAATACATTGAAATTATCTATCAAAATTAATTAATTCAGTGGTCAACACTGATTTTATTGCCATTAATATTATGCTGGTTCTAGGGTGATTTTATATCACTGATTCCGTATTTGCTATCAGTTTTGCTATATTGGCTTGAGTTTCTGAGATAATATATTCCCTCGTAAAAAATCAGAAATTATGCAAAAAAAAATTGTAAACCGTAGTAAATTCGCAAATTAAGTAGTATAGTTGCGAAGTTATCTGAAATTGTACAAAACTAAACAAATTAAAACCTATAGATATTTGTATGATAAGGGAGAAAAGTGCATAATTTCCTCCCGCGGATATTTTTCAATATCCAAGGGAGGAAATGGCACTTTGCTCCTGTGTAATACATACGATTTTTTCTACGACCATTTACAGTGTTTTACACTGGTTTTATATATATTTTATTATATTTTCTTATGCATGACAATAAAAAACCAAATATGTCAAAATGTCATAATAGGTATTTAGATAAGTAAATATTGTTAAAAATCAAAGTACATGGAACGTTGCTAAGGTTGCTTCTTGTTTTCAAAATAAACAAACTTCCAAAAAGTTTATAATAATGTATTCCGAATGTGAAGATGAAGTTCCTCAAGATATTCTGGAAGAAGCAAACGTGGTTTCGTTAAATCTATTACCGTTAAAGTCTCGTGAAAAATATGAAAAAGAGTACCAGCTATTTAATTGTTGGATGGAGACTAGGCAAATAAGAAAAATATGTGAAGTGGTCCTATTTTACTTTTCCAAAAAATGCGCCAGTATGGAGCAAATACAGCATGTTTGCGATCTACACTCCAAATTAAAGACAATATCGACATTAAGTTTCCTAAATTAGTAGCTTTTTTAAAAAGGAAATCTGCTGGATATAAAGCCAAGAAAGCCAATACTTTTTCAAGGAAGGATATCAACAAGTTTATTGCAGAAGCTCCAGATGAAACTTACTTACATATGAAGGTAAGATTGATCGTTATTGTTGAATAATAAATAAAAACGTAACGCAGCATTTTTTATTAGAAAGTATATATATGACAATTAAGTGAAATTTTAGGCAGTTATCATAAGTGCATTTTCCTTTTTCAGGTTGTGCTTATATTTGGAATTGCTGGGGCATGCCGTAGCGATGAATTAGTTAAAATGGTACTTGAGGATGTCAGTGATAAAGGCGATATTTTGGTGGTGCAAATACCTGACTCTAATATCAAAATGACATTTACAATAACAAATGAGATTTTAAACAGAGTATCTGTCTTGGATATGTATAGAAAATATCTGGACTGTAGGTCCCCTAAAACATGTCATTCTAGATTTTTTTGTAACTTATGCTAAAGGGAAACGTACAAAGCAGGTAATTGGCAAAAACACAATTACCAAAATTCCATACAGAATAGCAATATTTTTAAATTTGGATGATTCGAAAGGCTATACTGGACACAGTTTCCGCCGTACTTCAGCTACGTTATTAGTCAATGCTGGAAATGACATTCTCACTCTAAAAAGACATGGGGGATGGCGAACAAACGCACTAGCAGAAGGATACTTAGATGATTGTGTTTCTAAAAAATGTGAGGTAGCCAGCCAAATAATTACGGGAGAAAGTACTACTTCAAGTACCAAAAAACGTTGTCTTGTTTTTGTAAATTTTGTTTCTACAAGTACCTCATCAGCGACCAAGACTTTAGAAAACAACAAACAGGAATTGATCTCCACCAGCAGAGCCAATATTTCTTCAGGGGCAATCTCTATTAGTAATTTAACTAATTGTACCATAAATTTTAACAATATTTAGTTACTGATGTTAATTTAAACCTCGATTTAAACTGTTTTCAATTTTTATAAATAAAAATAAGTATTAATAAATCTGTTTCAAAGAAAAGCATTCATTTTCAGGAAGTTTGTGTATCAATAAAAGAAGTCTATACACTACTATTACAGCTATTTGAAGTTTTTACTTGTTTGCTTCCAGAGGGAGCCAAAGTATTTTCCTCCCTAGGGAAACAAAGTATTCTCCTCCCGAGGGAGAAAAAGTACTACTTTGCTCCCTGAAATGAGGGAGCAAAATAGTATTTTCTATGTAGGGAGTAGAAAAAAAATATTATGTGTATCCCATCTTCCTTGACATCTTTCCTTCAAAATATGAGGCTTACGGCTTGCACTTAACAATTCAACAAGCGAGCGCTCTATTCACATAACTAGAAGAGATATACTGCTAATGGTCCACTGCGCATCGATACTGAGTTTGCAATAAAAGAAGATAAAATTAGACGCCATTTTGATGCACCAACGTCATTTTTGTTTATGACAGTTTGTTAAAATAACCTTAGATTTTTAGATATTTTGTTGTTTTAATAAAGAGTACTTTGTGCGAGTTTTCGTAATTAATAATAATCTAAGTGTGTTCATAGATGATTACCTTTTACAAAATGACTCGTTAAAAACTGTAAAAGTGTTTGGAGGTTGTTAATTTCAAAATCAAACATTTCGTTTCATGGTAAATTAATTTTACTTTCTCTTTTGAAATGGTAAAGTTACGATGTTTTCCAACTGCCGAAAAGACTTTTTGGAGATGATAATATGCACTTGGCAGAAAAAACTAAGGATATTACTTGGAGTCGATCAAGATATATCTGTTCAAAACATTTAACACCTAAGGATTTTGAAACTATAGGAGACAAACATGCTCTTAAAAAATCCGCATTACCAGTTGGGTATCTTCATGAAAGTGAGAAAGTTGCATTGTCTTCCACTTCGTCATTACAGTCGACCACATTTAATGAAGCTTTACTTTTTTGTACCCAATATTCTCATCAACCACCTCACCTACGAAGGGAAAAACGAAATGAAGAATTCTCACAGATGAATATGAATGAATCTTCTCCTTTACATTCCCCAGTATCTCAAAATGTAGGAATTATGATAGAATATTCAGGAAGTGATTCACATAATAGTTGAAAAAAAAAACGATTCAAGTTGAAGCATAGCACAGTTATTCGTAAGTATTCATTTTAGATAATATTTAGAGTCCAATTAGATGAGACCCAATGAGGGCTACCGTTTTTAGGCTATCAGTTAGCGCCACTGGCGAGTAAGGTAGCTGCCAAATGTTATTGCTAGGCGCGGAACAAGTTTATAGGGTTTCATTATAATTATTTCGTACACCAGTAAATAAAAAAACTTGCTAATTATGCCTTTTTTGTTGCGCAGTTCCATTTTCTTCAGAAACAAAAGGCAAACATATGTTTCCGTAGCTTAAAATAATGGTTGGTAGCGATTCGCAGGGATATCTTTACTCCTTCGAAACATTCGCGTGTTTGTAAGAAACATTTTAATCCTGACAATTATGCGTTTCCAAAGGAGCCTATTACAGAAAATCGTAAGTAACAAGTATTACAACCTTTAAGTCTAACCTCCGTGTCCACCTCTGATATGTGCATAAGTTAAGCGTACGCTACGCGCACCCTCGGCGCGTTGCTAGGCATCCTCCTCTGTCGAGGAAAAGATTTGTATATTATTGGCCGTCACGCCGTTACGTTGCGTCGGATCGAAATCGGCCATAAGACTTTTTTGAGTCGATCGCAACGGAGAACGACACGCCGCGCCGCCCGCTAATTTGCCGAATAGGCGGTTTCAAAAATTAGGCCCCCTCCCCGACCCTCCACCCCCCTCGTTTTTTTTCCGAAAACCTCTCGTCGAATAATACCCGCCCACGAGAGCGCTGTCCTTAATCTGCCGACGAAGTATTTTTTTCGGACGATAGAATATTTTCGGCGCGTCGACGGCCGCCACGCCGTTACGATGCGTCGGATCGAATTCGGTCATAAGACTTTTTTGCGTTGTTCGCGACGAAGAACGACGCGCCCCCCGCGTTTTTGCCGAAAAGGCGCGTTCCGAAATCAAATTGTTGTTGTAAAATTAGACTGCATAATTTACCTAAGATGTACACAACAGTTTTTCAAGTTGATGGGTGCAGTAAGAGAAAAATGTTGTAAAGTAGTAGTATGTCTGCATCAGTGAATATATATAGTCGAATTTCTCTAACTCGAACCTTCCAAATCCCTTAAGACTGTTCTTAGAAACAATTTGAATTAAAGAAAATGTTTCTAAAACGAATTATATATCAACGGCACAGAAATATATTCGAGTTAGAGAAGTTCAACTGTATTAGATACTTACTATTTTTATAATAACTAATCATGTACATTTATCTTACTAATTTTTAAAATTGCACATCAATTTGAAATTTGGGCTTTTATCTAATAGCCCTGAACTCTGATGCTGTTAATAACTACCGTTATATATTTATTAGACATTTCGTATTTGATTGTCAATGTTTTTATATGTATGAGAAATATAAATCTACCTTTACATGACTTAACTACACTCACTTTAATCAGGGTTGATTTATTCTCATTGAGTTAGTAAAAGAAATTAATTTACATAAAAGTTGAATAATAGAAGTCTGTAAATTATTCTTAATAAGTGATTACATCATACAAATTTTATTGAGAGCGGACACAAATTAAATTTCATGAATTTTACAGGTTGAGTTGAGTAGCTATGGTTAGATTTGCCTGGTATATAGAGTTATATTATTATTAACACTGCATACTGCATTTATCTACACAATAAGGTACACTACTAAGAAGTCGGTAAGTAATTTGTACATAATCTTGATCAGAAAAATTGAAAACAGTGTCAAGGGTAATTTTCATTATTTAAAGTAAATTGTCATATCTAGTAAACAAGAATGTGCCCATTCTAAAAGTTTGACATGAATGGATACATTGTTCATATTCTGCTGCTATTTATGTAACGGCTTAGTGGCAAAAATATACTAAAGTTGAAAATAAAAGAAATTGTTGCTGACAGTTTTTCCTTACAAAGTTTGCAAATTAACGTTATGCACAGAGCTGGGCAAGTTACTTAAAAAAAGTAACTAGTTACTAGTTACAGTTACTTGATTAAAAAAGTAACTACGTTACATGGTAACTTGGTCACTTTTTTTTAAAGTAACCAAGTTACTACTAACTTTGCGGAAGTAACTAGTTATATTTATAAGTTACTTTTAAATTTGTATTATTCTTGTCAGTGTTACTAGTCACATTACTCTTATTGTCAGTTGCATTTTGAATTCATAGGATCTTAGGTTATTTAGGACTATTAAAAAATACATAATAATTAGGATAGGATAGAGAGAGATCATAGAAAATGTCTTTCTAAAATAATAAATTTATTTTTTATTAGCTTTTAATAACATCAGATATACTGGGTGTCACAAAATCATTAGACACTTGTCTTTGGTCTATAGTTTCCAGAGTTTTCATGGCATAAGACTCAAATGCTTAGGTTGGCGGTTTTTCTGTATATTATTTGTATCTTTAGTGGACCTAGACTTAACAGAATGTTATACAAAACACAATTTTTGTCTCCCCTGTAAAGTCATATGGAAAGTACTTTTAACACTTTAAGCCGACGATTTACCAAAATGTGGCAAATTTTTTATTATTTGACATTTTTCCAGTTTCCTCTGATGGGATTTTAGATTAAAGGTACAAAACATAGCTTTTTGCACCGCAAATAATGTCACAAAATTCAGAATTTTTATTCTTAAAAACAATTGAAAAATTTCAACGAGACTAATCTTGTATGTAATTCTGTTGTCACCCGGTGATCCCGGTATATTCGGTAAGCGGCAATAGTAAGTACTGTTTACATAATGATGATTGACTTGGTTCCGCACAACATTTAATAATCCACTTCTTTTATTTGATTTTAACTTAAAGTATAGTCTTTTCTAAATTTTCTTTTAGGTTTTGAATTTTTGTTGTCGGGTATATACTCCTGATCTTTATCATTATCGGCCCTAAATGGATCATTAAGGACCTCCTCAGAATTCATATTTAGTCAAATTGAGCTAAAACTATATTTTTTGTAAAATACTTTTAGTGAAAATCTTCTAGTTCGCTATAGACAAAAATATAACTATTTTTTTTTATTTACTTACCTCGGTATCAGACATTAAGTATGATTCAAATAAAGAGGCACTCTACTCTACTAACAGTAACAGCTAACAGTAAAACAGTACTAATACTTGCCCGTCTAAATGATAGATAACAAGATACCAGCCTGTCAACTTGTCAATACAGTTTGTTAATATAGAATAGGGAAGGGATTCGAAGGTAGTGTTATTATGTCAAAATAAAAAGTAACTTTAGCAAATTACTTTCAACATATTCTAAGTAACTTTAGTTACTAAAACTAACTTAAGTTATCAAAAGTAACCTTAGTTACCGAAAAATAACTTTAGTTATAAAAAACAGAGTAACTTGTAGTTATTTCCTGAAAAAGTAGATAAGTTACGGTTACAGTTACTCATATTATAAAAGTAACTAAGTTATAGTTACATTACCGAAAAAAGTAACTAAGTTAGTAACTTTAGTTAAATGTAACTAGTTACGCCCAGCTCTGGTTATGCATAATTATAGTTTATACGAGTACAATTGAAATCGTATAAAAACTGAAAGCCTGCAAAAACAGGCGGCATCTCTTTATTGTACAATACAATAATATATAGAATAAAGAGATGCCGATTGTTTTTGCTCACTTTTAGTTTTTATACGATTTCAATTGTGGTCGTATAAACTATACAACTCAATTTTATTGATAAATCAATGCTAATTTACATGGAAGTCAAGTAAAATACATATGTATAACATATGCATTGAATATAGTGCAAAATTCTTTATTTTAGATTAAAGAAAGCAAGAATTGATGATCACTCAATTTACTTTAGCTACAATTTATGAATAGAGCACACAAATTATTATTTTGTAGTTGTTTTATACGTCATCCTAGGATGTGGGCAACCAGTGTTGCAAATATGTGTATGTTGTGTTTTACCATTTTATATTTTTATCGTCATGTGCGCGCGCAATACATCAAAATGGCGACCTCCTATATTGTACCTGTCGGATGTGTCTCTTACGCGGTATATCTCTTTAGTTATGTAATTATATCTCATGCGATAGCGTGTTGTAATGTGTAGTAACAAGATTGTAAGTGTCCGTTTAGCTTCATGCAAAAATTATAACGATCGGATATTGGGCTAGCGTTGATCAATATGGGTCACGTTCAGGTAAAAGCAAATTTGGGTATTATCTCATAAACTAGAGCCAATTTGGTAAAACTTAATATCATCTTTGAAATTACGGTCACAAAATACGCTAAAATCGTCCAGATATCTTTGTTGGGCGGTGTTATCTTAGAGTGTATTGTAGGCCTAATTCAAAGTGATAAATTTGCAAAATTAATGTTGTTTTTGGTATGATGAAGCTCCATCAGATATCTAAAGTTGAAAACAAAACATCTTTTTTTAACCATTATTTTTTTTTTTTCATGTTATTATACTGCGATATTATAAATAGATAACATACATGAAAATAAAACTTGGACAACGTTTTCAAAAATTAAAAAGAAATATTAGGGCCTTTTCCTATAAAAACATATTGCTACCTCTTAAAATTTGCCGCCCTAGGTCCTGGCTTAGTTGGCCTAGGTCAAAATACGGCCCTGTTTGTCATATTAAAATTAATTAAAAAAATTTATAAAATTGTACTGTTTTGAACGCCATTTTTAAAAAAATGTACTTGCTTGAGTTTAGTTGTTACAAGAACAAAATTGCGTAACAATAAACACATTGTATTAAATAAAGCATCAGCGATCGATAAAAAGTACTTTTGTATTTACACTTTGTTATAAGAATTATTTTATTAAATTTTAACAGCTGCTATAATACATTTATAATTGGAAAAAAAAACGTTTGAAAGAACATGTGCAAGAATCTATTAAAAAATATAATCTAAACAAATAAATTGTAACATTCATAAATTCCTTGAGGAGGGGCGCAAAATATTTTACTTTGAAAATCTTAAATATCAATTTAATTAATTTCTGTGTACTATTTAAGGTTTTACAGGTAGGAAGACTAATTAATATACGGCCAGGCGTAAGGATGCTCATACGGATTCTCAGAAAACATTGTCGCACCAAAAATCGAGATTACCCTATTTTAATATACTGACTGTATAACAGAATAAAAATAATAACATGAATTTAATACTTATGAAGTCCTCTGTAAATTACAATTTTTATTGTGTTGAATATCATATATATCCACACACTATAAGATTTATGATTTTAAACCTTGTGTCGTGATACTGTAGATAAAAATCTACCAATGTCTTAATCAGTAAGACTAAGTTAAGTACGGCCTTTTAGATAAATCTTCCATTTCAAATACATCATGTAAATTTTGAGATATGAGTAAATTTTCTTTTATTTTTACGCATACACCCACTTATTTGTAGATAGGTACAGAGAATTCATATCACTGGAGTGCCTCTCTTTCCAACTTTATGTTTAGCAGAAATACGTAACCGAAAAAGCAAGAATGCTAGGGGCTTTGAAATTGAAGATTGATCTTTCTTAGATATCAACATTGGTCGATTCAAGGCTGGGCATGCCACAATATTAATCGGGCGTCAAGTGAAAACAAGTAAGTGATAAACTGCTGAAAATGGACTCGAACCTGCGTGTGTTTGTCGGGATGGAATGAAGACATAACCAAGTTCTAACTTTACCTTTAATCAGTCTGCCTGTTTTTATTTTCTTGATTGGTACCGGCTGGTACATTATTGATTAGATGCACGGTTTATATCTGTTACATATTTTTGTTAGTCAGTATGGGCACTTATAAATCAATCATTAGGACAACGAAAGCATGTTTACACTATGTTTTACTGAGAGCTATACATTTAAAGAACGAAGTATTTACAGAATATGGGTCGTTTGATATTTTAACATGGTTGAGATATTTATAACTATTACAAAAGAATTACAAATAATTTATTCAACATCAAATAATTAATATTTATGAGTTAATGAATATATTACTCTAATTTTAAATATTAAACTAACAATTTACCTAACATTTTATAACCAAAATATTGAAGTTCATTCCTTGCATAAAACATAGATAGATAGATAGATAGATAGATAGATAGATAGATTTATTTAACCACTTAGGGATACATTTGTGGCAGGCCAAAATTACAAAAACTATACAGGTTATAAAATATTTGAAATATTTGAAACAAATAAAAATAAAAGTTCCCTAAAAACTCGAAAATTATTTTAATACATCACTACATGACTATATAAAATTTACAGAGTGTTTTTTAAGTAGCCTAAAATATTTAAAGACGTGATTCTTCAAGTGGTTTTATGAAGAAAATATCGTAGGAACACATGTCGTAAAGCTTTTTGTTTCTGTAATAGGGGGCGTTGAATATTTCGTATTATTTCTGATTTTATTTTTCATTTTCCACAATATATATATAATACGAAACTCAATTTTGGTATACGGGTAAATTGTTACAAGACCAACCTCGTTGTGGTACTCCTGCCGAAAATGATCTACTGGGTGATTATTTTTTGAAGGACATGTATTCTGTTTTGAACTGAACATCAAACAAAAAAGATTATCGAAAAACCAGTTTCTTTCAAAAAAATCAAAATGGTGGAATACTATATTGTTTGTGATACGTTATTACTGGAACAAACTGCGTAATTCAGTTTTTTTCCAGTTTGTCCGGTAATGAATTTTTCTTCCAAAAAATTTTGATTCCTCAAATATATTTTGGTTGTGTTGCATTCAACAGAACATTCAATTATTTATAAAAATGCATTAACCACTTTTGTGTTATATATAACCGCTTTCGAAATATTAATAGCTCTTTGGCTTTATCCTTACACCTGACATCGCAGTTAGCTGTGGTCAAAGCGCTTATATTAGGGATGAATTGTAGTAGGCATGTGTCAAACTAAGACAATAATTGCAAAATTACACGTAAAATTGCCTTTATTATTGTTGTATGGTTACGAAATCTTCTTCAGCCAAAGAGCTATTAATATTTCAAAAAAGTTGAATGCTAGCAAAATACGTTGGAGAATTTTTGGAAAAATAAATCATTTCTGGTCAAACCGGAAGTGATATAAAAAACTGAATATACCAAATTTTTTAGCTAAGGAGTTTCGTATCCACAATCTCTTAATGTAGTTTTATTAGTCGGTTTGGATAAAAAATTAGTAAAGATTTATGTTGACGACACTATTTTAGCTATTCCTGATAAGGAAGTAGATAATATATTAAATTATTTTAACGAGTGCCATGATGACATACAGTTCACCATGGAATCAGAAGTTGAAAATAAACTACCATTTTTAGATTTAGAATTAATTAGAACGGAGGATCAAAAGATTGTCACCAACTGGTATGTAAAAGATATTAGTTCTGGAAGAATTTATTAACTATCAATCACAACACCCCTTCAGCCAAAAAATTTAATATTTTGTTAGGTATAAAAAACAGAATTTTACGATTAAGTGATTTTAGGTTTCATGATCAAAATATGGAAATTTTTAAACAAAAACTTTTGAATAATGATTATCCTAATACATTAGCGAATTTAATTATAAATAACAATAATTTGAATAATAGAAATACGGTTACCTCAAATCAACAACAACTGGCTAATAATAATAAACAATATTTCAAGTTACCGTATGTACAAGGCCTCTCACAACAGATTAAAAGAATTCTAACGAATGAACATTCCAATATTGTTTTCTATCATATTAAAAAAAGTGGGAAATTTATACTCGACAATGAAAGACAAATTAATATTAGATTATAAATCACATGTAGTTTACAAAATTCCGTGCAGTTGTGGGGCTATATATATATTGGACAAACTAAACAATTATTAAAAAAATCGAATTAAGGAACACAAATGCTCGTGTAACATAAGACACATTCACAAAAAAAGAAAAAACTGCTCTAGCATCTCATCATTTCGAGTTAAACCACGAGTTTATTTTCGACAATGTCAACATTTTAGACAATGAACATAACTACAAAAAACGATTGATTAGCGAGATGATACTTATTAACAAACACAATAATACTGTTAATAAAAAAACAGATACGGAAAATTTGAGCAGAATATACAATAACTTAATAGCTAACTTTGTAAAATTATAGCCCATGTAGAATTATTACAATAATAAATGTTTATCAAAAAAAAAAAAAAAAAAAATGTTTACTAACTTTTTACATGAAAATAAGAACAATTCGGTATGTCTTTTTGTGATTACTAATAATTTTTTTAGTATAGTTCTTTCATTGTTACTCTGATAAGGGACTGATATTCATGTGTATTAAAAATTCATTTAATATATTGGTTCATTTCTGTTTTGCCTTTACACTCATATTGACCTGCATTGGAAATAGTTAAAAAAACCATTAATTTATTACGCAAAGGTCATTGTTTGTCCAAAATAATCCTGTTATTATAAGTGACGTTATTATTTATTTATTTGACGATTATGATTATATTGACAGAAAACCAAAGACCTCATTAGGTAAGCGTGATTTCTTAATATAATATTTTATTAATTTTTGTTACTTTTTATTCAAACAAAAAAAATTTTTTTACCTTATAAATAATAAATTTTTTCCTCGTTTTGTTACTTAGAACTTTGTTTTTATGGAACTTTTTAATTTAAATTTTTTAATTTTTAAAATATTGTTATCGAGTCATACTGTGTGTTTAATGTTCTATATCTTTATTTATTTATTTGAATTTATACATAATTTATGTTATATGTTGTAGTACTGAGGAAGACAATAAATTTTGTCGAAACGTCGATTAAACGAGAATTTGAGGTTTTCTTTACTAATTTTTTATCCAAACCGACTAATAAAACTACATACCAAATTTGTTCCAGTAATACCCTATAACACAAATATAATAATCCACCATACTGATTTTTTTTTGAAAAAAATCGGTTTTTCGGCCATAACTTCAATTGTCTCTTTTTTGGAGGCAGCGGATTTCTCGGAAAAAACAATATAACACTAGTTTTTGGATTACCAATTTGTCTTGAAAATTACGAGAAAATCGCGAGTGTCATCTTAGCTGGGACGCCCGTACGCTACTGTTCATTTTTTTGACTTTCTAATCAATTTGAAAACTTTTAGGTTCCTTTATATTTTTTTGGTAACCGTTTCAATAGCAGTGTTATTTAGCAAAGTTTAGATTTTGATCAATTACAAACAGAAGTGAAGTCATATCGAGAGAAAAAGGAGAAAAGTTGATAATTTGCTAATGTAACTTTTATTTTTTTTTTGACTCATAAAATACGTCATGGCTACTGAGATATTCTAAAAAGAAAGTAAGTCAACTATATTATCCGAAGAATTCACTGAAGGTACTATTTTAAAATTTGCACTGTACATGTGGGTTATTTTTTTTGTCCTATATTTTATTTATTTACACAGTACGATAGAATTCTTCTGTCTGATTTCAGAAATATCAGACAAGTCATATTTTTTGTTTCTCAATTAAGTTAAATAGCAATTTATTATAAAAATAAATTTTACTCTTGAATATTCTAATAAAAAATGTGACAAAGTTCATGAGTAGGCCATAAAAATTTAGATCGATTACATTTGTTTGTGTGTAAGTCATAATTTTATATTTCTTCATTAGCAAGTGATTAAAAATAACATAAATGATTTTTTTTTAAACCCCGATAGAAATGTAACTGTCAACCAGTAAGCCCTGAAAGTATAAACTTTTGTTGACTACGAGGTGTCAGAAATGTCAGTGAGTTTATTAAGTTATTTCAATCTTAAGAAATGGAAACATTAATTTAATGAAAAAGTTGATATATTGTTTGTCTTCGCAAAATTTAACAAAAATCCTTTAAATAAAGCTCAAAGATATGAAGAACTTTATGCTGATAGAAGGTAACCGCATTCAGATTATTTTAGAAAACTAGAACTTCGTCTACGTAGAAGGGTTCAATAAAGAAGGAACGAGTAAAAATAAGTATCCCCAATGATATCAAATATTAGAAAAATAGATGAACTTGTTACATATGTAGAAAATGCAAATGAACAAAGACAACCAGTACCTTTAAGGGAGATTCAGTCACGCTGCGTTATCAAAAAAGGTATTGTCCGTAAAATATTAAAGAGAAGAAAATATCGTAATTATAAGTGTCATAAAATGCAACACTTACGGAAAACTGATTTCCTGAAACGAAGAGTATTCTGTAGGTGGAATCTGAAATAATTTGAAATAAATCCAAGGATGTCATTCAATTTTATGGACTGATGGTTTCTTTAATCACTGATGCTGGGCTATAGGGAATCTAAATTGGATACAACAAACACATTTCAATAACGTATTGGTGTTAATGTATTAATGTATGGCTTTGCGTATTGGGAGAATTGTTGGATCTTATTTTATTGAGGGAAACATGAGTCAAGAACTGTATCTATAATTTTTAGAAAATTATTTAAGGAATTTTGTCACAGCCTTGCATTAGATTTTCTACTCAGCTTATTGTACCAACAAGATGGTGCTCCAGCACATAATTCAAGAGTATGTGTCAAATTTTTAAATCGTTTATATACTAATTCTTGAATTTGTACCAATGAACCTATTAAATGGCCACCAAGATCTCCAGATATATCATCCCTAGATTACTTTATTTGGGATTTGGGGCAAGATAAGATTTATCTCCGCATCCCACAGAATATTGATGATTTAAAAACATTAAAAATTCTTGAGCCTAAACACCAGAATGTTTTAAAATATTCATTCAATCATAGGTTAGGTTAGGTTAGATTTGTTGTGAGTGGGTCTCAGTAGACCCTCCACTGCGGCCATCAGCAGACCTATTGTGGCTCACGCCTAATTATATTTCACCCGATAAGTTCAGTTTCCTAATGAAACGATAACTTTATTGGGTGAGAATGTGTCCAGATCCTCTGGCAGCAGTTGCCATTTGCCAAATATTGAGAATCGGATCCTTTCCACAGCGGGACAGGTGCATAAGATGTGATCTGCCTTCTCATTATCCTCCAGGCATAGAGGCACTCTGCGTTTTCCGCTAGGCCGAGTTTATGCAGATGATAGTTTAGTCGGCAGTGCCCGGTATATAGGCCTGTTAGAGTTTTCAGGTTTACCCTGTTTAACTCTAAAAGTTTCTTAGCTCTTAATTTCAAAGGGTATTTTATAAACGCCTTCGAATGAACTAATCCTGATAACTCTTGCCAATACTGGAGTCAAGCATAACACACAGATCCAAAAGATATTTGAATAATAATGGAAGACAATTTGCAATGATGTTTATTAAAATTATGTCTACGTGTCAGCTCGCATAGTAAACTTCTCATGAATAATAGTCAACATTGGATGATCGTTGAATGATATACTATTCGGCACTAGTTGTCATACTATTTTATAATTAAGTTATTCTATATAACAACTTTATGGCAAACTGAAAATTATGGAATATGCAAAATTTTAGTATGGTACAATACATGGTCGCTGGAGACGAGTATATTTCTGTTCATTACGAAGAATATAAAGTCTCAAGTAAACTGTCTTGATATCAGCTAAATTATTGATTTCTTCAATTGCCGGAATTACAAATCCCAGAGAAAATTTCTTGTTATTAAAAGGACAATTTAACGCTTTGTATGCTTCAGAAAAATTAGACGAAAATTCATCAAGAATAGAGTTAAATTGATAATCTAACTTCAATCAACAACAGACAGTTCAAATCAAATCTTTGTTCTACCAAGAACCAACCGACGACTCAATACAATCCATTTAAACACATGTTGCTTACTTTATTAAAAAACAAATTGACATATTTTGGGTCACCTAAATGAAATTACGGATATAAAACTACAGTTGAAGTACAGTTGAATTTGATAGACCTTCCAGATTAGCGCTAATTTTAGGAACTTCTTCTACACATCGGAGCAGCGTCATACCAATCTCTTCACTTGTGGGGTCCTAGGTGTCCTCGGTCAGCCACTGTAATTTGAAATGAACCTGTACGTATTTTCAAATAAGATTAAAGAATTTTTTCAATAATTTAATACGCACCTGTCTCTCTTATTTAATGATTCACACTTGCAAATGTCGTATCGTGTGGTAAGCGATGAATTGAAAATGCTTCCTGATGCAGACGCCTGGCTTGTAAATAACTTTCAAACGCCCTGCCAAACATATTACATGAATATCCACTAATTCAGCAAATGAATAACCACTCAATTATTGTAGGATTTCAAAATAGTAGATTACTTATAGTTTTTGCTTTGCAAATTTGGTTTAAAAAATAAACAAGTAAATTTAGAAAACGATCCTAACTGCATCTGCTTATATCTAACACTGAAGTAGGTTCCACAAGCACCAAAACACTGTACAATATTCGACGCGTATTTTGCTTATCAAGTTGGCATAATCAGAATATCATTAAATAGGTTTAATCAATATCGTTTTATAAGTCAGTGTTTTAATACAGCTCTAAAATGACAACATTTCAGGATTCTCTCGCTCTTGTATTGTATGAGTAGCCACTGTCACAAATAAAAAGGTTTAATTTGTGAATTTGAATGAATTCTTTCATTAAGTTGGGCGCCACGTGACTTTCCGCCACGAAAAATAATCTTAGTTTTATTGCCTTGGTATTTGATCGTAGGAATGGAATTTTCTCAATGTCGATTTTTATGATACGAGAGGTAAGGTGGCCTGTTCTTAACCTCGTTGAATTTTCTGCGTGCCTTTGGCTATGCTGGCAGAGCTGAGCAAGACTTCAGCAACTCCTCTTCTGCGGTCCTGGCTTGAGAGACCCGTTTCTAACTCAGATTTTGTAGCTGAATGATTTAATCAAGGGGCGTATGCCTTTTATTTATTTATAAAGGCTTAAAAAAATTGCACAGGGGTTTCCTGGCAATTTGGCTTTTCTCTAGCCTGAAAATGACTTTACGAAATACTGAAAATATTTTCCCAGTCAGCTTAAATGCACAAATAAAATTGAACAGGGGGTCTCCGCAAAAATGTCTTTTTGGTTCCCTGTGAGTGCTTTTTGAATTATGAAATTTGAATTTTTTTTCAAAGTCGATGAAGCCCAAAAATAATTTTGAACACATTGAAATTTACTGGTGATTTGTGAAAGTGTAAAATTTTTTTGACTAAGTCTTTAGGGCCAAGAATAAAATTGGACAGGGGGTCCGTTAGATGAACATAAAATTCACAATCACAAAACATTTTCAAAAATGTCTTGAAAAAAATTATTTCTCGAAAAAAAATTTGTTTGAGCAGTGTATCTTTTTTATGCGTGATTTGATTTTATTAAAATGAAAATAAATTTTATTTATATTTATTTTTTTGTAAAAATTTTGGCTGTCGATTCTTAAAACTCAATAAATATCTGTAAATTGTGAAACTTTTATGGCAGCCTAGTAAACACCCGGTAAACTTAGAAGTAACCAAATTTTGTCAAAGAAATGAATTTTAATTCGAGTGAAGCTTTGATTTTAAAACAAATTAAATTTTTTATATAAAATGAGGTTCGAGAATTTTCTCAAAATCCTAGCCCCGCGAAAAAAATAATTTTGAAAAATAATTCCAAGTCTCGAAGTATGCAAGTCACTTACTTACCTGTCCTCGGAGATCTCAGACGATCATATTCTTTTGTAATAACGTTTAATTTTTTATTAGTAGACCGCCTACGTCCAGAGGAGCCAGCTTGCGGTTTTCTAAGTTTAATAAATAAAAAACAACGTAGAGTTTTACAATAAAACCTGATGACGGAAGACTCCTCAAGCCAAAATCCACGAATGATAAAAGCTGTCGAAGAAGTGCTTCTGGTTTTCTGCGGTGGATATTGTAAAAATATTTTATAGGTGGTGGACGCCATCTTCGTATCTTAAGTACCAAAAAATAACCCACCCTCAAGCGTGGAGAAATTTCTTAGTGCCTATCTTAAGAATTCTGGGGCCCGTGGAGATCTATTTACCTATGAACGGCCAACGAAAGACTGTTTTGAGAGCTGTAGATCAGTTGGTGGTAATTAATAGGGTTCACAACCGGTTTTAGATTAATTATTTATCGTTCCCGAAGAGACATCAAGTCTGTGTTAATGCAAAAGTGAAAATTTATACTTTTCAAATGAATTTAATATTACAACGCTCTCGCGTAGCTGCTAGGAAGAGAATTGTCTCATCTTGTCTTAAATTTTATATTTATAATGGTTGTGTCGTCATCTATTGCGATGTTAGCATGATGTCATATTTCAAAAACTGCGTATAAGACCAAAAGCTACCCCACTTTGTAAAAGCTCTCCGATATGCATGTCTGTCTATTTGCTACACGGTGTACCAAACTCCAATTTTACAGGCTTAAATCTCGTATAAATAAATCTGGCGGTGGATTAGTTGCTGTGGAAACAAGAATTGTTGCCTGAAATTATTATTATTAATTTATCTTAATCTATTTTACTTTAATGCTAATTACTATTTATTTAATTGACTTTGTAAAAAATATTTTTTAGGCGTGTGTGACTAGCATCTTTTAAAATTTACATGATACCAATGCAGAAATTCTTCTTTTACTATTTTATGATGGCTTTAGCCTGTGATAATTATTAGCTTCTGTCGACCACTGAAATTAAAATGTTGTAGGGCCTCACGAACTGCGATAAAATCATTCAGACCTATTTGTAATTATTATTTATGAGCTTCTCCATGAGTTTTGGTCATTTTGGTGTTTTTCGATGCATGGCGACGCCGGCCGTCGCTCTTATACTGCGGAACGGTTTTTTTTAATGAAAATTAATTTTACTATTTTGGCTTGTAAAAATTGGAGAATTGAGATAAAAAATTGCGGTTTTAAATATGGTTTTTTATTCTTATATAATTTGCTAAAAAAAAGTGATGCGATATTTGATACTTTGAACATGTGTAGTTTCGGTCTCGAGCATTTTTTTAAATGTTTGTAATGGGTGAGGGCCTCCTATGTGATCTGGGTGATTTTTTGGCAGTATCATTTTTTCTATTTTATTACATTTTTTGTAGAATTTTGGTTCTACAACACTACAAACGGCATTGTTGATGACATTTGAGTCTTGCCTATCTGAAAATATTGTCCAACTGACTTGGCGTCTTTCCTTAGGTGTGTTTGCAATCCTCTAGAATTCGTAATAGTTTTAGACTATTAAAATGTCACAACTATTATTATTTTAAGAATGCGCGGTACATATTGGACATTTACGTCACAATAGCAGTAAGCTAAATATATTTTTTGTTGACTTTCTTTCCTTTGATGAATAATAATTTTATTGATGAATTTAAATACTAGTAATCTGAATTTAATATACTGGGTGTCACTGAGATAGGGTTCATCCATTTTTTTCTTTATTTATTAATTTAGAAAAATGGTATTTTATATGGTCAATATACAAATGAACAGACATTATTTGACATAAAAAAAAGTATTTATCGCTTCTGGTTTCAATGGAAGTGATAACAATTTTCTACTTTTTTTCATGACCCCTGTATATTTTTACAACTATTGATTATAGCATTAAATTCTGAGTTCGGCACTATGACCTACTTGAGTGTTTGGCTTTTGTTTTTCCTTATTATTAGCGATATATTATTAAACGCAGATAACGCAGTAGGTACGCTTATAAAAATTTGATATATACGTTTCAAATGAAATTCTATTGTTTCTTAAGATATTAAGTGCAATGGCTTGAAATTAGTTATTTTTCTGTTTCTATAAAATAACTTTCTTAAGGGTTCTGTAATTTAAAATTACAAATAATTCTAATTTGTCACATATAAACCTAGGTTCGGTTTTACGTATTACTCTTCATATAATAACTTCAAAGATATTAAACATTTTTAAATATTTTCCCACATTCTGATTTTTTTCATTATTTCTTGAACAAATAAAATGTCTGTTTTACAGGAGATTTATTAAAAATTACTTAAAATGTATAATAATAATAATAATTGCAAAAACAAGTAGTGTAGACAAAAAAAGACAACAGTTTATTAGAAATCACAATAATTGTTTATTAACGTCTCTGCGCAAACGCATTCCTTCAACAAGTTCATTCATCACATTATTTCATTGATCAGGGTAATATTATTAAAAACACTTCTTGATGACACTATTCCTCAAATCTTCTAGGGTTGTTAAGAACTCTAATTTTCAACAAAGCGGCAACAAATTTTTTTAATGACAGTTATATAAGTGGCGCCCTTTATGAGATATCACAGTAGGATTATCTTAATTGTATTTGTTTACCTCTAAAACTTACCAACACTTAATTTCCGATATCTGTTGTAGTCTTGTTTTGTAATAAAAAATTTGTAAAAAAAAATTAAATTTCAACACTCAATATCTCGAAAACTATTCATATTAAGACATATTGTGTATTAAGCATACTCCGATTATTTTTTGATGTACTACCTACCCTAGAAATGTAGGTACATTTTTTTGGACACATCCCGTATATGCAACAAAGATTTATTTAAATTAAATATAAGTATAATTTATTTCATTTAAAATATTTTTCACCTGTTTATTGAATCGACATTTTTCTTATTTATAAAAAATGATTATATGAGTATGTACAAGGCCATTAATGTTGATAAAAAACTAACACAAATTAATTCAACGTCGTTTACTAAATTAAATTATTATACATTCAAAATCTGTACTCCGTAAACCCTTTAAACAGTTCATCTTGCTTGGGGGGTTCTCTTTTAAATATTTAATTAAGCCGTAGTCTTCATTTGCATAGGACTGGGTTTCGATGTAATCCAAAATGATCCCTGCATACGCTCATTAATCAGATGCCGGTATCGGTTAATTCCTACAAAAAGATAAAAATTGTATGAGACGTTTCCTAAATTCAGTTTGGTTGTCAGCAGAAGTGAGTGATAGATTTTGTTGATAAGAAAGCTCACGATACACACTATGCTCTCGATCGGGATTGAATCCATTTGGAAATTGTCTCTGCATCCTGTCGTTGATAGAGTGCTGACTCACTCCTAAATATAATCCAATTGAAAATGGCGTTGGCGCTCTGGTTTTGTTCTCAGACAACTATTACTCAAAGTGATAATCTCATTTTTGGACATAAATTTATCTGGAAAAGTACAGATTGAAAGGTGAAAGTCCAGGGTTGTCGTTTTAAGATACATTTTTCTGTCAAATTTGGTATTAGAGTTTATTTTTTTGTTTTATAAAAAATTTAAGTCCTAAATGATGATATTTGAAACTAGGTTCATTTGTTAAAGACAACTTATTAATAACTTAGAACGATATAGTGTTGCTAGATTTGTAAATTTGAAGTGAAATTTACAAATTGGAAATTTGCCATTGGATATTTCCCATCCTTATTAATTTTCGAGGAAATTTCCCATTGTCAATTGTCACTTTTTAGGTTAGATTTGGTCTTATTTTTGCCGATACGTCTTTTTGTGTCTTGTGAAATTTCGTTCACTTCATTAAAAATTAGATAAATTAAGTAAGAATTTTAGTTAGGCATTTTAGTTTTGCTTATTTCAATTGTTTATACAGGGTGTTTCGAAGAACATAAGCCATTGTTTAAGCTGAGATTCCTCATCCAAAAATAAGACAAATAATTGCTATCAACATGGGTCTACTCTTGTTTCGTTTCTGAAATACACGGTGTTAAAAGTTTTCTTATCTTTTCAGTTCTTTCCATATATATCCCTAGTGCCTTCAGCAATTTGAATGATATTTCGATTTTGAAAAGTACTTAAAATACTACATATTTTAATACTAAAATGCTGGGGATAGATGTATAATTATGTAAATAGGTAAATGCCTAAAAAAAGTTACCTCTTTATATTTTTAATCTCTACTAAATATCGAGCTTCACATAAATTCTTAGAAAAACCCTTTACCCGTTAACCAAACCACATCAAAATGTTAGTTTATTTTTTTACTAACTAATCTTATTATTATATCAAACTGACTTTTGTGCTGTACACATTTATCTTTATCAATGGAATAAAACAAATCCATGTAATTTCTTTTGGTAATATAACCGTAAGGTAACCTAAGAAAATTATTAAACATATTAAACTAAATAATAAAACTAATAATTACAATATTTCAAATATGTCCAAGCTCATTGGAAATTTCCATAGAAATTTCCTTGGGCAATATCTCCGTAAATTTTACAACACTAGAACGATATGAATATTTGCAATATTTAATATGCTTTATGTTCCAATAATAATCTATCTATACAATATTATACAATTTTTTAACAGGTAATTACTTTTCCAAAGAATAATATTTTTTTAAAAACCAATAATTGAGTTACTGTATCTCCTGGTTTAGGTACACACTGTTTTCTGTAGTTTTCATAATATCTAATCAATATTCCTCTAAACAGAGATTCTTTGTACCGTAGACGGCCGTCACTTGCAACACATTCTAGATATAAACGTGATTTTGGATACGAATTTTTCATGTTTTCTGTTGTTTTAAAAATATCTTTACGTCGGTCTCTACTGGTACTATAATGCTACGTATATTTTGTTTAACTACAGGATCAAAATATTAAAAAAAAAAATATGGTTGTTGCAAGTCAGGGACAGGGTGCTCCCTACTTGAAACGCCATACATTTTCAGTGAAAACCAAGTCATATTCGCTTAAAGTTAGCTTGCAACAGCTAAAATATAAAAATATGAATTTCGTCATTTCGATCTGTACAAAAACAATTTTTTTTATCTTAAAAAATAAACTTTATTAGTAAAAAAAACATAAATATATTAATACATTGCATACTAAAAGTAAATAAAAAAGTAAAAAATACAAATAAAACAAAATAAATGAACTTTTTTTAACTTAAAAATGAAAACAATTTCTAAAATTATGATTATTACAAATAATCATTTCAGATTATATTTCTCACAGCCTTTTCGATTAAATGTATATAGACCTCTGACAACTTCTGAAGTGTCTAACTTTTGTATTATTTGCTGGAAGTCAATCACCGAGAGATCCTCTACATCAGGAAATGTAAAAGTACCCAATTCATGACATTTTAAATCTTTGCTCTTTCGCATAAATTTACAATAGTACTGAGGTTGTAGATCAGTCGGCGTCGGCAGTACTTCCTGCATACAGCCCACATAAAAAATATCACAGTCTTTAGAGGCTTTTTTAAAAGAGAATTTCACAATTAAATAATCTCCCACAGAATACTGATTTAAAGGTTTGTCGTACGGTATCTCTAAACTAGAAAGATCTTCATAGTTCTGGTCTAAAGTTTCCTCTGGTAATTGTTCAAAATCGCTTGCTTCAGTTTCTAAAATATCTGCTAATGAGTTATAATCGGAGCTTGAATCATGTAAAGAATACCGACTTTCTTCCGAGTCGCTATTTTCCTTCATTTCTTTTTGCACCTTACGTTGGCTTTGTCTTTTTTTGTGAATTTGCCGTCTTACCCGTTGAAGATGATTTTTTTGCCTGTTTGTTCGGTTCCGGATTGGTGCTTAGCATAGTGTTTGGGTCAATATTTTCTTGTTCCAAAAATTCAGTGACACTTTTTCCGGGTGGTACATTCAACCTTTTCTTTCTTTTCTGTTGGCATTTTTCTTCGGCATAGTGGTATTTTTCTAAAACATCGTGTAATGAATTAATCCAACAGTCATTATCATTGTCTCGTTTAATTCACGAAGGCAGTCGTTTCAAAACTTCTGACAGGTTACACGGATATATACCAGTGGCCCTAAAGCCATTTTTTAGGTTTGTTGGTACATTTGCGTCTACGGATTCCAAGGTAGTTCTTAATATAGCTGAAAATATATCCTTTGGTACAGTACTTCTATTTTTCTCTTTCTAATTGTCTAGCGCCCTCCTCCATGCTGCTTTCAGGGGCCTAAAGAACGCCACATCTAATGGTTGGCACAGGTGCGTGCTATTTGGGGGCAAAAAAACAAAACGAATATTATGTATCTGACATTCTCTTATTACAAATATAGAAAGGTGGCTGGAAAGGTTGTCTCCCACTAAAACTTTAGGACCATCAACTATGGTATTAAACCAGTCTTCAAACGTCTGTGTATCAAACCACCCTCGTTTGGTTCTTCCGTATCGACAACCTGGTGGTCCATGTTCCTTCCAGGTATCGTAAAGATACTCACTTCTATATACTACGTATGGAGGTAACATAACACCAGCAGCTGATCCAGCCATCATTACAGAAGTAGAAAACTTGCAGTGTCTATGCAGCGTTCTGCATGTTTTACTCCTCTCTTTACAATGACCTGTTTTTTACCAGGATCATCTGTAAAATTGGTTTCATCATAATTAATGATATGGGTAGAAGGGATGTCTTTTAAGGATACTTCTAATTCCTTGAAATAATTTGTTATTGTCTCTTCGAAAACCTCTGCTCGACTTCGTTTAATATTTTCACAGTACCTCTTTGTCAGTATTCTTCTGTACTCGTTAAAAAATCTGTCAACCCACTTGCGCCCAGGTAAATTATTAGTTAGTCTTGGCTCTCTAATCCCTTTTCTATCCAAATAATTCTTGACGATATATTTTATGTCGTAGATTGTGAATGGGTAGCCTCAATTAGAGGCCGCCAATATTCCGTCAACCAGATTTTGTTCTTCCTTCGTCGTTAAAATTGTTTGGCCCCCAAATTGTTAAGAAAACAACCCTCTTCTTTTGCGACAGAGAGTACTAGCTTGAATATTATATATTCTACTAGCTTCTCGTATGCTGTGTTGTCCACTCTTTATTGTCTGAAGGGCTTTTTCTAACGTTTCGTCACTAAAATTTCGGTATGTTCTAGTGCCCAGTTTTCTTTTTTATAGATTTCGGCATGTTACAAGTCAGGTACTTGTTGTGTTGCAAGTCAGGTACAACGTTGTTCCAAGTCAGGTACAATATGTAATATTCTAGAAAAAAATTTTTTCTTACATTAATGTTCAACATAAAAACAATATGTATGTGACATATTATCAAAAGACATGTTGTTATCATTATGCATCAGAAAATATGACATGACTACAACATTGCTTCTACAAAAGAAGTTTTCAAGACTTTATTTACATAACATTATTTACTTAAAATAAAAGTAGCTGGAAAAAACCTCAACGTACCTTATTCACCACCAAAACGACGACAACACTTGCTCGCGCGATGGCTGAGTAGGAACTAACGCGCGGGACGCGATGCAATCAAGGTTATAGCAAAGTACAGGGTTGGCTCTGCATTGCTGCATATTGTTGCAAGTCATAGGCGCGTTCCAAGTAACGGCCATCTACAGGTCAAAATTTCTGCCAAGAAATTACTACTGTCTAGAAGAGAAATTAAGTCATAAATAAGAAAATGAAGGGCATATTATTAGAATTCTTAACCTATCTAACTCCCTACTTATAAAACACTTTAAAAAAACTAAAAGTGTCTAACCAAGTAATGAACACATCGTTGCTAATTTCTGCTGTACAACCTTAACAAAAAGAAACCAATTAAAGAAATAGATACAGAATGTCCCGAAAACCTCTTGAATGTAGGTTCCTCAAAAATATAAGGCTAGTCATTTATATCCAGTAAAGGCGAGAATGGCCTGCCCGGGCTGCTACACCCACCCAAAGGATGACACTAAAATGTGATTTTTTTCTTTCTACAAAGTTAGATACAAGAAAGACAAAGGGAATAGGCATGTGTCACTGTTATCATAATGCCATATTATTGTAAGGTCACCAATTATATTCTAAAATCGAAGTACTCGTGTTGGTCGAGCCTTCTCGGTAGGAAGCAAAGACCAATCAGGATATTTCCTACTAACCCAACAAACACGTTTAATGAAAATATATGCTGGTATCTGCCGATTACAATACAATGAGGGTTTTCGTTTGCCCATTCGTACATGTTATGGTGATTAAAAATACCATTTCGAGTGAATGTTGTTCCATCTGTATATAAAATTATATTGTGCAAATTTGTATTTACTTACCTTTCTTGTAACATACGTAAACAAAATGTTAAACGTCTTGGATGATCTTCCGGAAGTAACTTTTGTACCTTTCGGATATGATGTGGATGAAGACTTTCCGTATTTAAAATTCCCCAAATCGATAATTTGATTTTAGTGAAATAAAGTGCCGTTCGCCTTAGACTTGTTTAACTTGTTTAAAAATAAGTAGAACAATAAAAACACATTCAAAATAAGACCTTCCATAAATACAAAGTCGTGCCCAAATTGCATTCCGTTAGCTTTAGTCAGAAAAAAAATAACTTTTTAGTGTCCCTAGGTCTAGTTGCCTGGAAAGGCCGGTCTCGGCTTTTCTGTATATAAAAGACTACCATTAGTTTTTATGAGGAATCTACCCTTAAAAGATTTCATTGTTTTTCAGGACACTCTGCATATGCACCTAGGTACTAGAAATGAATTGGATGTAACAATCTTTTTCTACTGTTATTATTTAAGCTTTTTTCAGAAAGTAGCTCTTTTCCAAACAGTGTGTTTTGATTCTCCTTGCCATGACAAGTATGCAGTATTGTACTTTACCATAAACTTTTGTTCATAGGAGTGTACGGAAAGTAATCTTAAGTTACTATTGGTCATTTTTATACAGACTATTTTCAAAAACGAACGGAAATTGGTATTAATATTATTGCAATTATTATAATTACTGATTTCAATGGCAGATATTGTGTGAATACAGTAGTCGCATTCGACGAAAATGGTAGTATACAGTAACTACAGTGTAATTACAATCATGTTTAGTTCATTTCTAGGACCAACTCTTGCAATTAAGTAGGTATATAGTAAGGTACATATTTAGTTTACCTAAGTGTTGTTGCGTCATCTAAAAATGTACCTATTCCATGTCTGTTACACCTTGATAGGTTTATAGTCCTCTGATCTTTGCTACTAATTTGCTACTAATTTGGAAATTTTTTATCCACCACCCAGAATGATAATATATCGGGATTATAGGATGTTTAATTATAATTTTTTTGAGCAGCATCTATTTCGTATACCATTTTATAATATTTTTGATATTAATAATATCGACGATAAGGTATCATTTCTTACAAATAATCTGATTAATTTGTTTGACCGCCATGCACCGACTGTAACAAAAAGATTTACTAAACCTTCTGCACCCTAGCTGACTGACGTAATAAGAACAATGATGAACATTAAAGATAAAGCTCTTGCCAAATTTAAAAGAACAGATAACAATAATGACTGGTTATGTTATAAACAGTTACGTAATTTAATATATCAATCTATTAATATGGAAAAGAAATCATTCTTAACCTATAAACTAAATAACTCGAGTACTAGTCAATGTTGGATAATTCTTAAAAATAATGACATATTTTCTTAAAATATAAATACAGGCATTCCTGAAAAATTAAAAAAAGTAAATGATGTAAATAATTATTTTGTAAATTCCTTACCATCCATAGATGCTTCTGATGTTATTTTAAACTATTATAAAAATAACTTATTATTTGCTTCAGCTTTCCACTTTATGCTTGTTGATGAAACTACAGTACTTATTAAAAATAATTATGGAAATTAATATAAATGCTACAGGGTGTGATAAGGTTAATTTAAAAATGATTAAGTTGACTTGCCCGTATATTATTCCGTACTTAACACATATAATAAATTTTTGTTTGCAAGAAAAAATTTTTCCAGACCAATGGAAAAGTGCTATAATCAGAGTATTATCTAAAAGGAATAATCCTGAGGATTTTAGAAACCTGCGTGCTATCAGTATTTTACCAATACTATCTAAAGTACTTGAAAAAATTATGGAAAATCAACTTAGAGTTTATTTATTAGAGAAACAAATACTTCCTACAATACAGTCAGGCTTTAGAACTGGATATACTTGTACTACTGCCTTTTTGAATGTGGTTGATGACATTACGGGAGCGACAGATCAGGGTTTACGTACAATTTTAATTTTACTAGGCTTCAGTGGTGCATTTGATACTCTAAGTCATGATATACTCTTATCTATTTTATTGCATATAGGACTTACAAAGGAAACGGTTAGCTTATTTGAAAATTATTTAAAGCAGTAGCAACAAACAGTATATATAGACCATAATAGTTCAGATTATCTGATCTTGAGGTCAGGTGTGCCGCAGAGTTCTACTTTGGGACCACTACTTTTTACCCTATATACCAGTCAGTTAATTTCATATTTAAAACACTGTCAAATTCACTTATATGCAGACGACACTCAACTCTATTATTATTCATTTCATGCTTCTGATGTCGATGGTGCTTGTTCTCGATTAATAAAGATTTGATTTCATTTCTAAAGTCAGCAGAAGATCACTGTCTCATGATTGATGTCAGTAAATCAAATGCTCTACTTTTTGGTCCTAAACAATTACGTAATTCTATTAAAAACTGAGCTAAAATAAATATAGATCAAAAAAGCCTTGAAGTAGTTGATTATGCTAAAAATTTAGGCGTTATTATTGACCGTGACCTTAGATTTGAAAAACATATAAATAAGCTTACTCAAAAGGCTTACAATGCCATTAAATTAATTTACAGGAACAAGCACTTTCTATCTCAGAAAATAAAAGTTATGTTATGTAAAAGTTTGGATTTTGCCGACGGTCTATATGGCCCTAATTTAATCATATTGTATAAAAATAAATTACAAAAAATTCAAAATTCATGTCTTAGATTATTTTATAGTATATGCAGATGGGAGAATATCACACAAATTAAAAGATACAACATGTTTGAACTTGGAAAACCATAGATTTCGTCATTTAGCATGTTTATATCATAAAATTTTAATAAAGAAATCTGCAGAATATGTGTATAATAAAATAAAATTTCTGACGGATGTACATACCCTTAATTTAAGATTCAAAGGCCTTTTAACTTCACCACTTCATAAAACACAACACTTCAAACGTTCTTTTAGGTATCAGATTTACAAAGTCTATAACTCTTTACTCGAAAACTTAAAAGGAATGAATATAAAATGTTTCAGGAATAATTTAAAAATGTTAATTTATGATGAAGATATCAAATAGTACTTATTTAGGGCCGGTTGTTACGACGTAGTTTAGCCAGAGTTCAAATGAACTTCGTTTAAAATCCAAGATTACGATTGTTGTAACAATCGTAATCTTGGATTTTAAACCAAGTTCATTTAAACCTTGGCTAAACCACATCGTAACACCCTGCCCTTAATGTTATTAATAGTCTTTAAGCATAAAAAAGAAGTTTAAATTTGGTGCACCTATTAGGTTAAATGAAAGAGAAGCTCAGTATTATGCCGACTCTATTTTAAAACATCATTGTCATAGATTTAACACTATGCTGAATTTCGCCTATTATACCATTAATACATAGTTTTAAAAAATTTCTTGTAACAGATTGATATGGGAAATAAAGACGCTATTATTATTGTTATTATTATTATATGTCTGGGTTATTCGTTGCAACAAGAGTGGCTTTCAACATTGAATTTCGCTCCAGAAGAATTTATAACTTTAATCTTCTCAACTACGTAAGCAAGTAGAACTATATTTGTTATCGTATGAACACTTTTCTCCTTGCATCAATCGTTAAATCTAGTATAATCAATAAGATTTTTCGGATAACAAACAGCGTTCGATTGTACACTGCTTCTTCAATTTCTGGTTCGAGCATATGAATTTTCATTTTCATCATTTATTTTAATGAGATCTGTTATGAACTATTCAACTGCAAAAACAGAAAACCAGCTTTGTTTGTAGTAAAAATAGCCACTGACAATTATAAATTTGTTGGAATCGTTGGTCGCTAGAATATCATGAATGATCAATAATTGAATGTTATGTATGCATGACCATCTCCGTTTAATTTTGACCTGTGGTATGATGACAATTTTTCTTATAATTTATGATTAAAAATTTATTTGTTATTAAGAATTTTTTCAAGAAAATGGTGAAAAAAAAATTGTATCGGTTTATTGATATTAGTAATTTAAGACAGGTTAATATAGTATACATATAGCAGATTTTATTGATAGCTTTTTCACCTTATGTAATGTAAAGTAATATTGTTTTTAATGATTCGACACGACACACCGTAAAAATGATAGATACTTATATATTTTTTAAGCAGTTTAATCTATGTGCGTTACAGTAATCATTCTCGATACATCCATATGTTAAATGAAGCACATCAGGGAATGAGCTTTTGAGGGTATCTATCTTACGGCAAGGCGCCCTGAGTTCGAGATCTGACAAGAATGTACTTAATCAACCCGCTGCGCCGCCTCAAAACAAATGCAATTTTTCTTGCGTGCTTATATAAAAAGGATTGTTTTTGCCAGGAACTGGAAAACCCCAAACTTGGAAAAATTAACCACAATTTTTTATGACGGTTTCTTGAATACAATTGAAAAGAAAGAGATCGTTTTCTATAGTTTGTAACTAGTCACAATTTTTTTTCTGATCGATTTCTATAAATAATAAAGTATAGAGACTGTAAAGATATTCTGGAATAATCGCGTTTTTAAATCATTAAAAATGGCCTTAATATATTATATCAATTTTAAATACTAAACACGGAAAGCGACAAAATATATTGTGGTAAAAAACAATAATACTATTACACATTTATAAAAGAAAATATACATAAAATTGTACTATTGCATTTATAATTACCAAGAAAAAAGCGAAATATACAGGGTGTCCCATAATTAAGTAACTTCCTTCAAGTGGGTGTTAGAACTACTAGACAAAATAAATTTAGTTTTGTATATAAACATGTGCCTTAAATCCATTCATGGGAGAGCTACAACCCCTTAAAGGGGTAAGTATAACATAGATATTTACCAATAAGTTCGAAACGCCTGAAGTTGCAAAAACTTAATTTAGATCAATTATTAATTTCATAATGTTATGTATTTTGTCAAATTTTTATCTAAATATCATGATTTGTTGAGGTAGTTGCAGGGGAGTGAGGGTGAATTTTCGGTATAATTTTTTTGTCATATATTATTGAAAAATTTAGAACTATAAAAGACACCAATGTTAAAAACTGCATAAAAAGGTGGTTTTACTAAATTTCGATGAGCCATCGTTTTGGAGTTACTTGTATTTTAATATTGCAATAAAGGATAGGTATGCAATATTGGAAGGTAACTATGTATATACCTCTACAAAAATAATTCGGCAATATTTTCAAACTATTGGTTTGTAAAGCAATTTAAAATATCGCTGTACGCAATGAAGCCTGTAATTTAACAAAAATTTATAAATAACCAATATATTTTATTTCTAATCATCTGAACTTGACACAAATTTAAAATACTATTAATTAGAAAATTACTGTAAATAATTTTTTTCTCCTTAAATTACTTGCTTCATTACGTAAAGTGTTATTTTAAATTGCTCTACAAAATAATAGCTGAAAATGTTGTGGAATTATTTTTGTAGAGGTATGTAGTCACCTTCCA
The DNA here is from genome assembly GCA_029963845.1 of Rhamnusium bicolor. Lineage (NCBI taxonomy): Eukaryota > Metazoa > Arthropoda > Insecta > Coleoptera > Cerambycidae > Rhamnusium > Rhamnusium bicolor. The sequence goes on along the minus strand of JANEYF010003482.1, from coordinate 452,646 downwards.
TTATTACATACCTATCCTGTATTGCAATATTAAAATACAAATGACTCCAAAACGATGGATCCTATCAAAATTTAGTAAAAGCACCATTTTTATGTAGTTTTTAACATTGGTGCCTTTCTCCATTAAATGTTAAAAAAAGGTAAGACAAAAAAATTATAGCGAAAATTCACCCTCACCCCTCCTGTAAGAACCCCAATAAATCATGATATTGAGATAAGAATTTGACAAAATAGGTAACATGAAATTAATAAACGGTCAAAATTTAATTTTTTGCAACTTCAGTAGTTTCGAATTCATTGACAAATAACTATGTTGTAATTACCCCCTTTCAGGGGTTATAGCTCCCTTAGGAACTGATTTAAAGCAAATGTTTATATACAAAACTCAATATATTCTCTAGTTTTATCACCCGCCCGAAGTAAGGTACTTAATTATGGGACACTCTGTATAATTTATGATTACGTGCTATTCTTGCGGCAAAAAAACATTCAAATGAAATTCAAATGAATTAACATTGTAGGTTTTAAACATGGACTGAAAAGGATTATATAGCTTTACGGTGTAAAATACTTCTGAAATATGGCTGTGGTTTGATGCGGCATAGTGGGTGCATGTTGTTGTCTGATATTGATATTACTCGTATGTATTTGATTCTGTGGAACTAGCTGATCTCGTATGTAAGCGTAGGGGTTGTTAACAAATGGTTTACAAAAGCAAGAAAATGATGTTTCGATATACAGGGAGCGTCAAAATGCATGGACTATTTTATATTGATCTTAACAAGGATATGGGCCAATAATTTTAAAGCGATGGTTTAAAAGAGCAGGTTTTGGAGATATGTGAACGCGATTTTCGGCGAAATTTTTATGTACGAGAGGCAACTACACGAAATGTAATTTCAAGGTGGGCACAAGAGTGGAAAGAATATGGCACTGTTTTAGAACGAAAACCAAATCGCGGACCATGATCTGCATATAATCCGCAAAACGAGGAGCAAGCAATCATTCAAAACCCTACTCGACCACTTCTTCAAGATGCAGCAGCATTAAATTTGTACAGGCCTAGTACCACACGGATGTTAGATAGGGTGAAAGTTCATCCAAATAAGACCGCTGTTGTGCAAAAACGAACAGAACAGGATAAGCAAGATCGCATTAATCTTTGTCAAAAATTATTTGATCTACGGAATAACATTCGATTGAACATTTTTTACTTATAAGGAACGAAGCACATTTCTCTTTAAATAGTCCTGTTAACAAACAAAATTATTGGTGCTGGGTAACTGAAAACTCGCGTACAATTCACGAAAAGTCATTGCAAATGTTACAGTATGGTGTGAAGTTTCGTTTTCAAGAATTATTGGCCCGTATTTTTTTTAAGAACGATGCAACGATAACAGTTAACTCTAATCGATATGCAAATACGCTGAGAACTTTTTTTCCTCAATTGAGAGATGATGATGGAATGGTTTTGGTTCCAACAGAATGGAGCTGCTAGTCATGCTGCAAGAATGTGCATGGAAATCTTGGAACAATCTTTTAGACAACGTTTGATATCTCGTAGCAGCGACTTTCACTGGTCCTCTAGGTCACGGGATATTACTGCTCCGGACTTTTTTCTTAGGGACTCTTTAAGGAGAATAGTATATGAGCAGAAACCGCGAACTTTAGATGAACTTAAAAGGAACATCTGAACTAAAATGCTATTGCTGTTCCAGTGGGTATGTTTTAACAAGTAATGTTCAAGTTCACCATTTGCAAGAGTGCACTGATAACGAAGGGCCTCATTTACACACACACACACGCACGCACGCACGCACGCACGCACGCACGCACGCACGCACGCACACACACACACACATATACACACACACACAATACTTCACTAAATAATCTCCCATTATAGCTGAATACCACGCTTTGTATTATTTTGTTTTATGTTACCAATAACATATGATTAAAGGATAAAAATGGTAATATATATATATATATATATATATATATATATATATATATATATATATATATATATATATATATATATATATATATATATATATATATATATATATATATATATATATATATATATATATATATATATATAAGCAATAGCAGAGGCCCCAATATGGAATCTCGTGACACACCCGAAATCACTGGTTTAGACGAAGAAGTGCAAAAGCTAGTACGAATTCCTTGACGTTTATCTAAATAGGTGCAAAAAGGGAAGTATTTATATTATTTAAACTACAATAATTCAGTTTCACACTGATAAGTGTAGTGTGGAAATCCCTAAATATTTGTAAAAAGAATTATTCATTGTCCAATGACTAAGAAGACAAAAAAGACAAATATTTTGATTGAAAATAGTCTCCATAACATTGTTTCTAATTTTGTTGCCATAAATTTTTTTGATAAAAATTCGAATTAATTTATTTCATACGATTGAGGAATTGCCTGCTCTCTATTACAGGATTTAAAATGCCTCGAATGCTATCAGCTTGGTGAAAAAAAATCCAAGGGGAATGAACTGTGTTCATAAAACACACAGAATATTTTAAAAAAGATAATCAGTTCCTAGTTTAATCTAATGGCGTAACATTTCTAGTCGTAAAAATGGAACCAAACCACTTTTTTGACGCTACGAAAAATCAAAAATAAATAGTTGTTATACTAGATAATGACTTGTGTCAATAAAATGGTTGAAATGGTACTGTAACAAAATGTCGAAACTTTATTATCATTATTCTGAAAAATTTTTCTGGTGCATTTTATTTGTTGTAAACCAAGTATTTTAAGAGAATGAATAATTTAGTTTTATTTTTTGTCATTATTAAAAATGGTTGGCCCTACGATGAAAATGCGAGACACACAAATTTTGAAAATAACGGTATTACAAGTTCATATTTGACAAAGTATTTTGTAACAATACTATACGTGGGGAAAGACTCTCATCCCCAAAAAAAAAAATGCTAAATAAACTTTATTGAACTATTAGCAACATTTTAGAAGACACTGAAAAAAAATTTTGCCGCCATTTTTGAAACATTGTAGTTTGAAAACTGAAAAGGATAGGAAAACAATTTATTTACATTTACGTCATATTTTTGTGTGTAAAGCAACATGTTTTATGATTTTAGGAATGCTCTGTATAGTTTGAGAAAATTAGAAATAAAAATCATTTTACTAAAAGTGGTAAAATGCTCGCCAAACTTTAAAAGTTATGTTTTTGCATCATATTATAATAAAAGATCAATTTGTATGTTGTATCCTGTTGAGTTTACTTCACCGTAATTAGGTCAGATTAGGATTTTTTTAAAGTACTTGTTTGTGGTTATTTTGGGGTTGTGACAGATGGGTTGAAATACATTTCCGCTTGACTTCCTTGAAATTCAATACTTATAACTATTAATAAAGATCTGTGACGGCTGGATCGAGCTTGTAATGGAAAGCTCGGTCAAATTAGTAATTATTTGAGTAAATTCATCTTCATTTGTCTGGTAGTCCGAGACGTTCGTAATCATCTATTTCATTGGTTACTGAATGGGTAATGAATGTTCCGCGGATTCCGTCAGCTACAATGGCACCTACTGAACGCTACTTCTGGTGCGCTCAACGCAGTGGGTACCCAGAAACTGTACAAAGAGGACATTTGTATTTGTCTGTGCCGAGTTTATGTAATTTCCTATAGAGTTCGCCCCTTCTCTTCCCGTGGCTCCACTCCGCTGGGGCCCTCGGTTAGATTGTGACCATTTATCCCATAAACTGTACTAAAATGAACATTCTAACAGTAACCGATATTACAAAGCTTTCTGTGAGTCTGCATCGCATCCAATTCCAAGCGGGCCGCGGCCTGGCAGTGACGGATTGAAGGATATTTGTCATCCTCCCGAGTCGGCCACAGTGTTGTCTGCCCCCTGCCCCACTTGGCCCCCAAAGCTGTGGCGGTCGCGGCCGCCCCTCTCAGATCTCCCAGATAACGCTCTTGAACAAGCATTGCATTTTTCAGTACTTGAAATCACGTGTGGGAATTTCATTAGCGTCTACTGATTTTTTTCTTTCATATTTAATTTTGAATCGCTCAAGTGTAAATATAGTAGTTAATATTGAAGTCTACCGTGTTGGAATATCATTTATTATGTTAGATGAGGTCAGATGGAGCGGTTCAGATAGCTTTGTTATGCTAGTTTCTAGTTTATTCACCATTAGAATGTTGGAACATGGGGCCAAGTTTATAAGTAATACTCATAAAAAATTTTACATCATAATTTATATATGTCTTATTTATAACAGAAAATCATAGACTAGATTGCTGTTCAGGATAATAAAAAATAATGTTTGTCATATTAAATTACCATTATTGAATTATATAATTAAAATTTTCAAATGTACCTGTTAAATTATGTTCAAGGGAAAATATATTTAAAAATGTTGTTCTGGTTTAACGATAGATGAATATTAGATAATACAATATATAATTTTTTAGGTATATCAGAAAATATCGATAAATAATTCAAGTGGCAGTCAGAAATATTTATTAAAAGTATTCTACAAAATCCAGAGATGAAGATTTCTATTTAATATTGTTTGCTTCATTATGAAATTAAATTATTAATCTGGCATAGTTCTTAACCTAAATAAAAGACAATGTTAATTACTTTACTATCTTTGAAAAATCCTTAAAACTCTGTTAAGTTTAGTTAATTTTAAAGTTTAAAAGGGATCTATATCAAATCAGATAATAATTTGTTTCATTTATTAATTATTAAAGATTATTTCTATATTTCTTCTAGTCAAACCTGACCTTTACAAGGTAAATTAATTTACAATACACTAATTATTTATACAAAGAAGAAAAATGCAATTAGTTAAGATTTATATAAATAATGAAGTTGTCCATACAAATTAAAATTTTATATTTCAAAATAATGAGGAGGATAGTTTATAATTGTATTGTATTTGTGTTGTTTTTAAACTCATTGATTATAATACAAAGTAATATTCTTTAAACTTGAACTCGGGAGATTTAAATTAGCTACATCTTCACACTTCAGCCTATGTATGTTAGACAAATTATATAAGAGCAGTGACAATTTCTTTTTAGGCTATAATTTATGACAAACCATACTCACATTTTTATAATGCCACGACAAAAATCAATATATACCACAAAGAAATTCATTGAAAATGATACCGTTTAAAGTGGCCCATTTATCAGGTATCCAATATAACATTTTAATCTCATTTAAATGTTTTCTACAAATGACGACGAAAATTTAAAGAATACAGATTTGATCATTCAACTTAGGGGCTAGATTTTCATTATTATTAAAATTAACTTTCGTAAAGTGGCACTATATAAAAACCATTAAAATGATTTTAAAACATTAAAACGCCATGTTGTTATTAGGACCAGTTTTTTCTGGTACGATTTTGCAAAATTCCAGTGGATACTTAACATAAGTGTCATTATGTCCTCAAAAATATGATGCAAATGCACACACCCTGTCTGACTCTCTGACTCTCCTGATACTTGCGTCACAAATTCATTTAATATCGAAATATATATGCTGTGTTAATTTCAAAACAACTTGTTTTTAATCACTTAGTTAACGTCGGCCTATTTCCGTCACCAATGCCCATCACCGACACCAGGAGATAAATTAATCAGCGCTTGTGTAAACATTAGCACTCCTAACCTTAAAAATTTCGCCAGCCTCCACTTCGTCATAGGGATCTTTAACGTGCCCACATTGCAAATATACGAAATTCGCAGTTTTACATCCCTTTGGAAATATAGCGAAGCGAGCAGGTCCGCTTATCCACTATAACCCAATGATTTAGTCCAACCTGGTTTTGAACACGGATCATCTGGGTGGAAGGATGAGCTACTAACTGTCAGTGACACCACACAGCCGATAAATAATCATACTGAAATAAATCATTTGCATATCTAATTAGTAAAGATTGACTAGGGTGAAGAATCAATACAACAGAAAATGTTCATTATTTGTACCAATGTCCTACCAAACAAAAATAAATATTCAACATTTTAAATAAAACTGGATGATTTTCTACAATTTTCCCATAGAACATTTTTTCTATTTTCCTAAAACTGACAAACTTACATCAAAATGTGTATCAAACAAACCGATAAGACTGTACTGGTATTTTATGTGTTAAATAATTTCGTGTTTCGAGGTTCTACCTGCGATATATGAACATAGCACATGATGACGCATATTAACTCAACAATACGGTTTTCAAAAAAAAAACATCAACACATGCTATCGTCAATCTAACAAATCAGACATACCGTGTGTCGCAACACGCACATTTAAAAAAAAGATCTCAGATGATGTATCACATGCAGAGGAAAAATTGTTTTTCAAGAGACTAATTTAAGAAAAGTTATCCATTGCTTAACACAACAAAATAGTAGGCAAAATCAAAAAGTTTTTGTAAAGCTAGAGACAAGGCAGTTGCTTATTCAGAGGGTGACTAATTATTATCTATTTACTTAAAATCTACTGTAAATTGCTTTATTTGTACAATTTTCCAAAAATATTTTTCAGACAATAATTAGCTTTATTTGTCTTAAAATTGTTAATAAAGTGTTCAAAATTTGAACAAAGAAATCCTCTACATCAAGAGCATTCTTCCATATAAAGTGGTTAGTAATTAGTAAAATTTAAAAAATGATTTTCTAAAAACGATCAAATTCACACATAACTTTCAATAAAATTTAGTATGCTGTGGTTTAAGACAAATTACTGTTAGTTATAAGTTGTTTATTAAATAGTAGTGACATTTCTGTAAATTGTTCAAGAATACTTATTATTACTGTTCAAAAGTGTGATTATTGGAAAATGGCTCACAAATTCTCAAATGAAGAAATATTTGATATGTTAGAATGTTATTTAAAAGGAAATAGAAATTTGCAAAACGCATTGGCTTTTTATCTAGAAATATTTCCGGAGATAATGCAACCACATAGAATAGTTTTTTGGAAGAACTGTAAGCAATTTATTAAATTACGGGAGTTTTAATAATAAAAGAGACCGGTCTGATACTGATGATGACCGCATAAATAATATTCTCGAAATTTAGCAATAATTCCCGCATATCAATGCGACAAATTGTAGGCGAAACAAATATTCCTAAGACAAGACATTAAAACAAAGGAAACATCATGCGTACAAACCTACGATTGTCCAAGCTTTAAACAATAATGATTTTGTAGAAGACTTGAACTTTTTCGTTGGTTTGATCAGAAATGCGAGGAACAACCTGATTTTCAATCGAGAGTTATATGGACCGATGAAAGTCGTTTTACAAATTGTGGAGTCTAACAAGTACAATCATCACCACTAGGCCACAGGAAATCTGCATGTAACTACGCAAAGAAGATTCCAAACTAGGTTTGGATTCAATGTTTGGTGCGGTATGATAGGTATTACCTTTCCTCTTCCAATTCTATTCCTATGATCTGTCTCTAACCCTTTCCTTAATTATTATTTTTAGATCACTATTTAATTGGTCCATTCATTTTTCACAACAATTTAACGGGAGCAGTCTGGCGTGAACTTCTAGAAAATCAAGTTTTATCCAAGATAAGACAGCTTTTTACAGAAGAAGAAATAAACAAATTGTGGTTCCAACAAGATGGCTGTCCTGCACATAATACTAATAATGTTAGACGGATATTGCAGGAAAATTTTGGTAACCGAATAATTTCAAATAGAGGACTAGTATTGTGACTACCCCGCTCGCCTGATATAACTCCTCCTGGTTTTTATTTGTGGGGTACGGTGAAAAATGAAGTGTATGTTTTTGAAACCCCGAAAACTATCGATATTAAGGAAGACAGAGTTAGGGACGTTTTGGGCACAATAAATGCCAATATTCTCAGAAGAGTAATCAGCTTAGTTAGGCGTAGATTCCAAAAATGTATTCAGCTAAATAGAGGTCATATTGAACAGTTTTATTAAATATTCTTACTTCTTTACTATCATTTCTTCTATTATGTTAATTTGCTGTTATAAAAAAATTTTCTTCATATCGATTATGTTCAGTATATTAACAGAAAATTAAAATTAGTTAAACTTGTCAAACTGGTAAGCTTAACATTACTGTTATTCTTTATAGTGGTTGGTATTAGGTATATTCATGAAATCAAAATAACTTTTTAATTTACCATAGCCTACTATTTTGTTTTGTTAAGCAATAGATAACTTATCTTAAATTAGTCCCTTGAAAAACAATCTTTCCTCGGCATGTGATACATCATTTGAAATCTCTTTTTAAGAGCAATCTAAAAAATGAAGAATCCAATATGGCTGCCGTAAGAAAAACAAAAGTTACCTCGGATATCTCGAAAACAAAAAAAATATCGAACATTCGTTTCTACACCAAAATATTAGTCTTCAAAAACTATCCTAATAATGTAAAAGTCTAAAACCTGTCTGACCAAGAATTACTTGGCTACAGCCAAAAAGAAAAATCACGAAATTTTCGTTTTTTTTGGAAAATCCCAAAAACGGTTTCAGTTAGCCGTGATTTCTTAACAGATTTGGAATCAGAATCATCATTTTTAACTGACCTTGTAGCTCTTATGGTTTCCGAGATCGCAATGGTGAGCATTGAATTTGGGACACACGGTATACATGCGTTGATAAGAAATCGCTATATCTTTCGCTGTTTATAGTGTAAGCTAGGGGCAAATGTTAAACAAACTGTGAAATATACTAATAGGTTTTCGTAAATGTCACTACCAATTAAAAAATTACTCAGATTGTAAAAATATGCAACACGTTAGCACAAGAAATGCATGTGTTCTTTGACTTCCCACAGGGGACAGTCTTAGCGCCTCTGCTATTTAATATTTACATAAATACCGTACGTACTTTACCAATAAATGACTTGGTGGAGTAGTTACCGACTTGGTGGAGTAGTTACCGACTTGGTGGAGTAGTTGGCTAGAATGCGCAATGGCAAGTGTGTTTAGATAATCTCTCCACTGAGCTATGGGTTCGAATCTCGCCACCGGCACTGGTAATGTAGGTGGAAATGGCTTTGTGTCCACTTTTTTTCTTTCTTATACCTAATATAAGTATAGTAATCGTGATTTTTTTCGACCTCGAGATTTTGATTGATTTATACGTTTTGAACCTTTCTGAATCTATTCTGACTATTTTTCGAATGATGTCTGTCGGTGCGTGTGTGTGGATGTGTGTGTGTGTGCGTGTGTGTGTGCGTGTGAGTGCGCGTGCGCGTGTGCGTGTGTGTGTGTGTGCGTGTGTGTGGGCGCGCGCGCGCGCGTGTGTGTGTGGATATGTGTGTGTGTATATGTGTGTATCCGCGATAACTCAAAAAATACTAATGGGAGACTTCCCAAATTTGGCAGTTAAGGTTTTCAACAATATTTTAGGTGACACATTAAATTTGGTGAATGTGGTACCAGCAGAAGATGCATAATGAATGAAAGAAAAAAGTACAATTTTGGGAGAAAAATTAAAAAAATTTATTGCATTTCTGGACGAATCTTGACGAATTATAATGAAAATACATAACGTTATGGAACAAAAATCTGTAGTGTCGCGATAGCAGTCACAGTTTTTGAAATAAATCTTTCAAATTTGGTACACATGTTCAAATACTTAAATAAAGCTGATGTAAACTAAAATATTTTACACATTTGGCCTTGTAAAAAGGGATTAGATAAATTTAACGGTTTGACATTTGAAAGGTCTAATTTAGTTACAAAGATGTCAATGTCAATAAGAAGAAATTATTAAAATTTATGTCATGAATTATTATTGATAGTATCGAATGACGCTGATAATTAATTATTTAAACATTTTAATGAAATATTTCAAGGTACTCTATTAAAATTTAATTGAGGTAAGTGAAGAATTAAATAGAATGATTTTTTTTAGATCAGGATGATATATACTGGTATGAGAAAGTTATGTGCTGGCCACCTCAGATATTTTATTTTCATAAATATTTTTCCGTAATAATTTATTATGTATCTCAATAAACATTATTGTTATTATTATTATTACTATTATTTTAATATCAAAATCTACATATTCTTTATATATGTAGGACTCGTTTAGTTGCAAATTTTGAAACATTTATGGTTGAAATTATTAATGACAGAGATTATCCTATATAACAAAGATAGTTACCGATAATGGCTAAAATTAAATTTGGCAGAAAGTAATTGTCAACAGTGGTATGATTCTGAGAAGTTCATATCCCAAGGTAACAGTGATGTAATCTATGACATTGGCCCGACAGCCGTTTGTAATCAGAGTTGCAGTATCGCAATAACTGCTGAACATTCCTAATGGATTTATAATCCTGGGCCAGGATCTTGAGCTCCTGCTGAGGCACGCACCTCGCACACTGAGCGATGGCGTCGGCAGAGACGCAGACGCGTCGTTCCTCCGCACAATTTATCATTAGAGCTCATTACGCCCGAATCTACTTGTGTGATCATCGCAAACCCCAAGTGTAGTATTCTTGAAGGTATAGAGGAGATTAAGTGCTTAAACAATGATTCTATAATATGAAAATGTTGCAAAATATTTATTGATTGTAATTAACTTTAAATTATGTTTTAAAGTACTAATATTATTTATTTCGTAAGCAATTTAATAAAATTGCTTAGTAAAAATGACGAAGCGTCATGATGAAATATGTTTTTTAGTCTGTCTGTTTTGTTGTTAGCATTGTTACTGCTATGGCAAAAATGCTCAGCATCCATGAAATGTAATAATTATTGCCTACGGTGTTGTTTCACTTTTTTCGAAAAAAACCGTTAAAATTAAATTTTTGGGATATTATCAGGATATTTACCCGTCTAACTATCGATTTCTGCTCCTGTCAGGCTTATTTATGTAGATAAATTAATTATAAATATTCCACAGAAACAGTATTTACTGGAAAATAACCCACGTTGTGTTAGAAAAATACAAGTCTGAAAAATATAATGGAAATAAATTCTAAATTATACTGATAGACAAAGATTAATATTATTGGTATTAGTCACTACTAAAGTTAGGGAGTTTGGGTGTCATCCCAGAGATGGATTTATAAACCTAACCCTATATTCTGAATAACGTGTGATATAATAGGGCAGAATTATTAAGGAAGCAAAACGAGGTGCTGACTTTGAATAAGGTAATGAGCTTTAGCACGTCGATAAACTCCAGCATGGTGTCTTCTATAAGAACATTGACACACTGGGTTTTCGACCAAACTGACATTCTACTTTCTAAGTTCAACCTGGCTTAAGTCGAAGACTGAGGGATACTTTACGCCTTGTCAAGATGGTGTTATCAACACCTTGGTCTACCGTAACCGCGTCTGACGTGTAGAGTTTCTTGATATCAATTGTAGAACCTGCCCCCAGGCGTAGGAATCGCTCATGCACTTACTTTCAGCATGTCCCATATATGCGATTTCGGCCTACATCCACCAACATAAAGCGGCATTACGAGTGCTATATATATAACATCTATGGCACTTGTACAGGGTAGACCAGACACCAGTGCTGCCTTATATCCCCGGAGATATCAAGTCTGTTGTCGAGAACTAGAATTGCCGGATTTACTGGTTCCCGACTCTCAGGCTAATACAAGCCAACAAAATCAGTCTGATTTAGTCCTCGTCGACCAATAACTCAAGATGATGTATGTCATCGAGTGTTCTGCACCTGCTGAGAAAACATCACCTTGAAGGAGGAGGAAAAACGGACCAAATATCACGATCCGGTACGAGCTTTATTTACTGTACCCAGACTACTCAGTCAAAATTGTCGGTATAATAATCGGTGTCCTCGGAGGGATAAAGCCTACGTTGCTCTCTGAATTAATAATCATACAGGCCTGTCAAAAATCAACTAAGTGGCTGGCAGGTCAAATGTAGAAGGTGGTCATTCTAGGTTATCTCTATCTGCGATTCTGGTATATACAATCACTAACCCTGAGGGATATGGGGAGTGACTGTGGTTAATTTGCCGGCGCGACTCTCGTCTAGTGTCAGAGGTCAAGGGAGGAATGTTCTGCATCGGGTATCCCAAAAAAAAAAAACTGCAATTTGAGGAAGTTGTCGAAATATCACTTAAGGGCAAATTGAAAACTGAACTTTTTTGATCTCTCTTATTTTTTACTTGAAGGCAACGATTTTACAACAAAATGCGTAAAATTCTACACTCATTTAGACTGAGAATAAATAAATTCTACTGTATCTTGAATACGGTATTATTTTTTGGTGTGAAATTTAGCATACCTTAATTAGTAATAAAGTATACTATCAGACATTGCTTTTTGTTAGTGGTGCTTTCTGGCATTAATGTTTCTAGTTTTTAAGCATTATCATAAGCACCTTAATATGGCAAATTATACAAACTGTGAATTGGTCAACATGATTTTAGTGAATTAGATATTATATAGATTAGTAACCAAATCGACCGTACACCTCATCATACAACACTCTCTGCAGTTAACAGACTACTTCGAAACGAAGGCGCAGTACGTCTAAACAGAAATAATGGACGATGTGTGTGTACACCTCGCGTGAAAAGAAATTATTAATGTTGTTTACGAGGACCCAAATATAAGTCCTAGATGTGTGCAAGTAAACTGGAAATTTACAAAATATATGGTGCACCGAACGCTGAAGGAAGGTTGCTATATTCATACCATGCAAAACGGGTATAACAACTTCTGCCCAGAGATTTCGCTCTTCGAAGGAAATTTTGCGAATAAATGATACAAAGGTATATCAAAAACCCACCAAAAATTTTGGTGACAGGTGAAGCCTGTTTCACAAGTTATGGTGTCGTCAACCTCCACAACTCACATGTTTGGTTGCATGAGAACTCACATACTACTTAAGAGGCAAGCTCCTACAAAAAGTATACATCAGTATGGGATAGCAGATTATTAATTGGTCCTTACATGTTAGTAAATCATCTTGATGATAAAAGTTACATGATTTGCTTCAAAATATTTTCCGATACTTTTACGACCCCCTTCTGTGAATATCCGACAAGGTACCTGGATTATGCATAATGGTGTTCCGCCGCATGCCACACTGAATAGACATCACTAATGTCTGACTGGTAGTAGCACTGACCACCAGAGGGATTCACTTCTCACTCACTATGTCTGTTTTGCTTAGTCTGCTTTAGGCTAGCCTGGTTTGCTATTATTATTTGTCTTTTCCATTATTTATGGCATACTGACGAGAACATAAAAAGTTCGAAACCGGTCTATGTCTAGTGTGGAATTGACAATTGATTTTAGCTACCAAACAAGATTTGCAGGTTTAATTCAATGCAGGTCGGGGCTTTTGTCCGCTGAGTAGTTGTTTCCTGCAAATCTTATTCAGTATATAGTTTAGCCGATCCGGGTTAGAGGTCGCAGCTCTTGGTACCTGCTTTGCAGGTCACTATCAGTCACTAAGATATCAGTGATGTCTGACTGGTAATAGCACTGACCACCAAAGGGATTCACTTAACACTCACTATGTCTAGTAAAACAGTGCTAACATCAGGGATGCAAAAACAGTTCATCAACCGTAAAAGAAAACTAAATAATAATACAATAACACCACATGTAATGACAACCCCCTTTATCCCTCAATGTCTTATATGACATTGTGCGGGAGAGGGTTACACATTAAGAGACAACGGATATACATCCAATATCCGAGTATACTACGATTATCTCTCTCACAGAAAAATCCCAGTGCCACGGCCGGGAATCGAACCCGGGACCTTGAGGTTTCGAGGCAAATACGTTACCTCTACACCACGGAGCCATATATGTCTGTCTGTATTTTAAACACGAAAATATACAAATGACCAATATAGTGAATTACATAGGTATGCTAAATTTCACTGAAAAAAGTTTTTAAGACATGGTAAATTCTATTTATTCTATGTCTAATTACACGGGCATGATTTCACGAATTCTGTTGGAAACCCGTTGTTTTAAGAGAAAAAAAAATAGAAGAGACTAAAAGTTTCACTTTCCAATTTACCATTGAGTAATACCTACTTCGGCAATTGACAAAAAGGTAGAGGATTAGCAACAATCTTCAAACGACCCTTTTAAGGCAACTAATTTCATTCATACTTTACAGGGTTGTTAGAACGTATACAAAATCTAAGAGTATCGAATTTCATCAGAAAGTCATCAGCGGCTCCTAAGAAATTGAGAATCTAACTTCGGAGCACTGTATTTCTGCAGGGGTGCATATTTCAAAAAAAAGGTATTAAAAATTCATCCTATTTTTCGACATAGATTCACGTGTAATATATGCAACCAGTGTAACCAGTACTGAGGCAGGTAACCCGTATACAAGTATATAATATTATAGGTAACTGGGCTCTTATTCCCTAGTTATCAACCAGACCGCCTACGGACCGGTGCGGTGTTTGGCATATAGTCCGCTAACATTCTCGCATAAAACGATCTTACCAATGTTGCCGGTGCAGTTACAAAAGAGGAATTATTTATGATTTGTGTGTAATGTTTTGTGCATGCCGTCTATCTTAGAGAATAGTCGACAATGCTGACTTTAGAGGTTCCTTTGCAAAATATATACCAGGTCTTCTTTTACCTAGTAGCCATACATTGCGTAAAACATATCTATCAAGCCTGTCTAAAAATGTTTTGGGTAATATTATAGAGGTCGTAAGAAATAGTTTTTTGTGGGTGAGGGTGGATGAAACAGGTGTAATAAGATGTTTTACAAAGATTATTTAGTTTTCGAAAGGCTTTGTCTCTGATATTAATAGCCAGTAAACGAGTACAATAACCACAGGACATACTGTAGAACTAATAGTAACGCGTGCATTATTCAGTATAAGCATTCAAAATAATAAACGTACCAGTGGCGGCTGGTGAAATATGGTTATGGCATATGTTAGTATTAGAGCATGGGACCCAAGCGATACTTTCTGGCATAACTATCAAGACTAAATTAAGAATTTTTGCAGAAAAAATCTGCGATATAGTTTGCGAAAAAAAGTTGAAAAAATTGTGTGCCTCCCCAGCTTATTTTTTAAGCAATTTGTACAATATTTGCAGACATTTTTTCAGAATGGTGGAAAATATATAGATTTCTAATTTAAAAAATATTACTTTCTTATTAAGTGACACCGTTTTTAAATTTAATTGTATATTTCTTTTCCATTGTGAATATTTCGAAAAAGTGTGACTTTATAAAAAATCAATATTTTTCGATAAAATTTTAAATCTGGCGATACATTTCCACCTGATTCTGAAAAAAAAAGTTTTGCAAATATTACACAAATTTTGTAAAAAATAACCTGATAAGGCATACAATTTTGGTAACCTTTTTCGCAAATTTCAACAGGAACACAGGAACCTGGGATACAAAACAATGTGTAAAATTCGAGAAAAATATTTGCGCGGTTTGGCAGTGCCTGGCCCTGCCTGCCCATGTTAACTATGTAGAATTTGCACCATTAACCTCGGTAGATGTGGAACGTTTATTTTCCGTGTACAAACATATTTACATACCAAATCGCTGATATTTAACAGCAACGAATGCAGAATGAATATTTAGTTGTGATAATCTATGCTAGACTTCAGACTTTTACTTCTATTTGTCTGACATGTGTCTTTCTGTCAAGCAGTAATAGCCGGTCCTGCACTCTGGTCCAGTTCCCCTCTCTGGTAATCTGTCCTGATTTCCTTAAGAAAGCAAATGATAGCTTAGTTCCATTCAGACAAAATATATGTCCTAAGTATAGACATTGCATGTTAAAAACAAACAAACTTAGTAAAATTAAAAGAGAATTTGATATGATGGATACAAGTATATTCTTAATCCCTGAGAGGCATCCTCACGACTTGTTTTCTTTTAACACGCAATGTCCTCAGAATCCTGTTATTATTAAGTTTATGCATTTTAATTCAAGGGTTTATCACGGGTATTGAATCTGAATTAACTTACATAAACGAGAAATGTACAAGAAAGAGCTTTTGCTTTTATCTTGTTGTCCTGACTCTCATCAGTCAGCTTTTTTCTAAATATGTCAGTGAGAGAATTATATTTAATTTGAAAATATATAAGTTGTGGGTATTAACCAAACAATTATTTCATAGATAAAAATAATCTACTATGATTATTAAACATTATTATGTAAGATTTATTTATGAAGCTTAATATGAAGATAATTGTATTCGACATATTTTCATATATTATGTTAGATAAATAAATAATATACATAATTAGCATCCAAAGTGGGATTTAAGTGTATAAATAAATATATAGAAATAAATACCATTTTCCAATGTATTTAAAAATTGTATTCATTTCTCATTTGACAAATTACAACATTCATATTTTCACCATAAAAATGCATTTAGACGATCAATGAAATAAATAAAAATTAATAATAATTTGCGCTAGCTTTCATCAGTAAAAATATTGTGTTAATTCTCGAAATAATTGTACGAATGTACATCCCTGGTCCATTAACCAACATTACTCGTGGATAAATAAACATTAATAAAATATACAACTCGCTAATTAATATAATACTTGGAATATTGTAGCTACTTCTACGTAATTTTAAATAGCTTATACACATTTTTCATGTGGAAACTTGGCTCTCAATTATACTAGCGGCTTGCTTGATACTTGCTATATCAAGACAAAAACGACATAGAGTAATGATCTTGAATTAAACTGGATTGCTAGCAGGAAAAAAGATATCATTCGAATCAGATTAGCTCTAATTAACATAGTTTTGGTTTATTTATTGTATCGAATGCTTTAATAAAGATTTCTTTTGTTTCATTACTTAAATGTAATTAAAACGGCTCAATTAAAAAATGTTAATATAAGCTGCTTCACTAAATTGCCCCATTTATAACAATACATTATTAGTAAGAAATATCATTTTAGTGATTTGACACTTATTTTTTATAAAGATAAGATTCTTAGAATTTTTTTACAATTCAGTGCAATATTACCACCTGTATTGTATATAGTCACATATTAGTAATATAGTATTAGTAGTAAAAAAGACTAAAGGAAATTTTCAAAACAAAGGTTTAATTAATACTAGAAATACATATAGTACTGACAGTCATAAATTTTGAGCAACTTTTTTAAGGCCTTCCTTAAATTTGTTTATATTTTGCATGTTTCTTAATCCTCTTTTTTTCTACATTTCTTTGAGGTAATGTTTCAAAAATTGAAGATCTGTGACAATGTTTTTAGGGCATCCATATTTCTTCTCATATTAAATTAATTGTATTGATTTCAAACTGACTGTTGAGTTACCCTCGTGAACACTGTAAAATGTAAATTAACCATACCCGCTTATGGGTAAAATGTGTAATTATTTTATGTTATTTCAATATTATATAAATATTAATCACCGAGTTGGCTGAAATACAAAAAAACTAATGTTATTCTCATACAAAATATCATAAAAATTATACACGATTCAAAGTTTTATCGTGTTTTATTAAAAGCAGAACAAGATAGGGTCGACCCCAAGATACGGATTTTTATTATTTTTTAACTTTCCGCTAAGAAAATTGAAAATTTTCAGAAATCGGGAAGTTATTGGTTTCACCCCGATTTTCGAAAATCGAGTTTTTGTCAGATCTCGACGTTGTGAGGTCCTAAGAAGCTATTCTGACTATTCCCACGATGGTGTCTGTATGGCTGTATGTATGTGTGTGTGTGTATGTGTGTACGGTGTATGTGAACCTCTCATAACTTTTGAACTTAGATTTCCTGGAAATTAGAATCGATTCGGCCCTGTAGATTTTGAGAAATCTCAAAAATAAAATGTTCAAAAATTTGTTTTTTTTGGAATATCTTTTAGACTACTGAACCGATCAATTTCAAAATCTATTCAGCTCTTCTCCTTATAAAACAACGTCGATCGCCGCATCAAAATCGGTTGATTCGTTCGAGAGATATCGATTACGACAAATTCGCAAAAAAAGTGTTTTTTTTTGAAATAACATTCAAAATTCCTGTCGGATCGATTTTTGGTACTAAGATAACTGTTTTGTACTTAAAAGACTGCGCTGGATGCCGTAAACTGCATCAAAATCGGTTGATTCGTTCAAGAGATATCGATTACGAAAAATTCGCAAAAAAGTGTTTTTTTTGAAATAACATTCAAATTTTTTGTCGGATCGATTTTTGGTATAAACATATCTTTTTGTACTTGAAAAACTGCGTTGAATGCTGCAAACTGCATCTCGATTGGTTAATTTGTTCAAAAGATATTACAGTTCAAAAATTACAAAAAAAGTGGTTTTTTAAGATAACTTCGAGATTTTTCACCTAATCATAGAGCTCAAAAATGTATGTGTATAATATTTTGAGCTCAGAGAGCTTAAAAATTTACTAATACGTATATTTTTGAGCGCTTTAAGCTCGAAAATAGCGGAAAGTTTCAGGGATGGCCTGCAGTGTCAACCGATTTTCAGATTTTTTTACATATATTGCGCAATTGTTTATCAAAACTGACACTATGGTAAGCATATTATTATTTTTGGAAGTATAATTGTATTTTTATGAAACAAATATACGCTATGTGTATTAAGGTCTCTGTAAGATTGCAACTTTCGCCATAAATACTGTTATTGTCAGCTCCCCAGTTTGCTTCCAATAGTTGATGCCTCCATTTAAAGGACTTATTCATATACACCCCCAAAAGTTAACTCTATCTACTGACAAAATAGTACCATGATGCAGCTTATTATCTTGCTGTATGTAATTGTAGAACGTATGAAAAATGACGTGTCTTTTATTAAATTCAAATTAATCTATTTGCAAAGCCATTCATGTTATTTAATGTTCCATACACTCAGGCAAAGAGCTTTTGGAAAGTATACTGACATATTTTGTAAGAAGGAAAAATTGAACTGCTTTAAAATTATGAATAAGATCATTAACCTAAATTTAAAAAGGCACAGGGCCAAGAATTGTACCCTGCGGAACATTGAACCACTTTTGGTTTGTTACTCAGTTTTTATTGATACTATATCTAAGGAGGAAAAACACAAACTATCGTTCATAATTTATTTTAATTTCACATACATTTTTCGATTTAATGGATTGTAGCAAGGGAATACAATCCCGCATTTCTAGATATTCAGGTTATTATCGTGACTCTCGCAAACTTCTTTATTTAATTATTTTTTGGAACCGGTTTCGTTATTTTAAAATAATTCCATCATCAGTTAATTATATACTGGCTGATGATAGAGTTGTTTTAAAATGTCGAAACCGGTCAAAAAAACAATTAACAAAGAAATTTGTTGATACGACGTTTCCAAGGTCAGAAAAATTATGTACTTACATTTGGGGAATGCATTAGTTGAAATACATAATATATATTTATTTTAGTGAATTATGAACTTGGAAACTACTCTTTAATTTTCCATAATAACTGCAACCTTACAAAACATCAATATAAGTTTCACAAATATCTTATATTATAAATTTTATCACTATTTATTTTTTGTTGCAAAGACATTAATAATTGCCCTTAAATCTCCCGTATTTATAATACATGATTTCTATAATTAATATCAGTAATACTTGAATAAGCACTTCAATTGTTGTAAAGACACTAAAATGCATTAACTAGTATTAAAGCTATTACAGCGTTTTTTACTATTTTCAATATACGACCTATTTCAATAAATTGACTTATTTTACATTTTTAAAAAAGCAGTAAATATCTTACGATCTGTCAGAAAAAATCACATTAATTAGAACAAATACAATTTAAGCTAGGGGTGGGCACAAGGGCTTTTTAAATTTGTAGTATTAATTATTTTTGTTTTCAGGTACAAGGACATCTTAATCATTTTAAGAAGCACCCCCAATGGTTCACATTTGTTAAATCTCTTAACAAAAAGAGTGATTGAGAAGAGAGTGACGGGACAGATCAGAGTTGGCGTAGACTGATTGGCAAGCTGCGAGCTTGATGAACACACTGAGATCTTTATTATGTTCGATATAGTTTTAGATCTTATCTATTCATTCCAAAATAAAAACTATAAAAGCTTGTACAGCAGATGTTGAATCAAGAAATAATTTTATTGGGGAAGTATATTCATAATATATCACTTTAGATAGTTTTAATTTTTACATTGGATTAAAGTTAA
Source organism: Rhamnusium bicolor (assembly GCA_029963845.1). Lineage (NCBI taxonomy): Eukaryota > Metazoa > Arthropoda > Insecta > Coleoptera > Cerambycidae > Rhamnusium > Rhamnusium bicolor. The sequence continues at coordinate 432,449 of JANEYF010003482.1, read as the reverse complement.
ATTAAAAATTGTTTAATATGTGTAGATAGGCATAGAATAATAATAATCATTATAATTAAAAACTGTACTTCGGTAATAATGTAAATTATACAGTGTGTCCCAAAAGTAGCGCACCACCTTGCATGCATGCTATAAGACATTATCAGGAATAGTGAAGAAATTGTTAAAAAAATTATGTCCTTTATTTTCAAAGTGAGTACAATTACAGTAATAAATTTAAGCGTAATCAGTGCCATTTCACACTAAAGGATTGTTTTGCATGAATAATTCATTGCATAAAAAATTTGACATAAAGAGAACTGAGAGAATTATTGCTTTGAGGGTTTAAAATCATGAAAAAATTTTCATTCTAACAATTACGATATGGCTGTTACCGTGAGTTCTGAAATACTCCAACTATTGCACGAATTTTGAAAATTCAGTCTAATAAAATATTGTATATTGTTGTTAAAGTGTGTCGAATTTTTATTAAAGTGTTGTTTTTTTTCTACTGTTAAATTGTTCATAGTTTCCTTAGAGAGGGACAAAGAATTTATTGAACATTTTTCCAGCACACTATTACATCCCCAGAAAATGTATCTTCAATGTGGTGTGATTTTTGGGACACTTTGTAGTTAATAAACTCTAATTTTTAAGGTGTCAATGAATTTTGTAAAATATGTATGATGAGCATTTAACGACAATAAATAAGATAAATAACAACGATTATTTTAATAATTGAGGAAAGGTAAATCAGTAGTTAGTTTATGTAGGTACCTATCTAGTCAATTGAGCATACCCAGGGATAAGGGTTTGCTTTGCTTATTGCGAAATATTTTTTAAACATTATTTTCCAGAAGTAGTTCGAATGCACCGTAAACTGTAAAGCTTAATCCCTTCAATTAGCATACATCTAGGGTTACTATTAGATTTCAGAAGGTCACTTGGAGACTCATCGGTTAAGAATGAAGAGTGGCATGTTCAGGAGATTTACATTCTAGTAGAAGTTAGCAACAAAAACATATTTTAAACTTAATAAATAGATATGTCTAACGTATAGCAAACTTATCACTTTTTTCCTTAGAATAATGTTTGTAGAACAATACATTTAAATAAAGATGTTAATAGATACTAAAAAAGTGTAAATCGACTTGAACATTTTTAAAGCCATTGTTCTACTTTATGATATCAAATCATATCAAATGCTTTATTAGCAATGTTACACAAGAAGGATACATGTATTGCACGTCAAGGACAATTATTTGATTGACACAAACGTAGCATAACAATTTGTAAAAATACTTTAAAGCACAGAAATTATTTCATTACCAAAACAAAAACACTGAACATTAAAAATACACAAAAATAGAAATATATGTAATATGTATAAAAGAAAGTAAGGTATCAAATACCTCCACAGGGAAATAGAATGTGAGTGTACCATGTCAAATTATTTCTAAAATAAGAAAGTTTACAGGGTTGACTGACCCTGTAAACTCTGGCCCAGAAACTCCTCAGTAGAGTAAAAATATTAATGTAACATTGTTTTTTTAATTGTAAATTTAAATGAATTATAATTTAACACTTCAACAACGTTTGGTAATACATTATATAAGTTTGGATTCAGTGAATTTTTTGTCGATATTGTCAGTTGAAACCTAGTAGGCCTTAGAAAATCTGCCTACCTAGTGCTATTTATAGTTATGAAATTCTCTTTTCAAACGAATTGCAGTTTTTATGAATTTCAAGTAAACTAAGATAAATATATAAAGAAGGTATTGGCATAATACCTCTGCATTAGTTATGATCCTGACAACTTTTTTTTGTAGGCGAAAAAGCAGTATAACATAAATTACCTCAAATAGTGATTGCATAACTAATGTGTGGGTGAAATAAGGAGAAATAACTAGTTTTTAAAGTATTTAGGCTCAAAAACCTTTTCAACTGTCGAAACAAAAAAATTACACTTGCAAGTTTATGACTCAGCTGTTCAATATGGCAAGACCAGTTGAGTTTATCATCTAAAACAACACCTAAAAAGCTTTACGCTATCACCTTTAGTCACACTGTTACTCGCCGAAAAAATGAGTTTTTGGATTTTTCCTCATTTAACATTAATTTGTTAATTTGTTCGAGACATACCATGCATTTGCTTGATTAAAAATTAAAGTAGATTGTTGTATTAAAACATCAAGGTTTTGATCAGAAGTTAACAAGGATGTGTCATCAGCATAAGCAATACACTTTTTGAGCAACATGAAGCGTATCATTGATATAAATAATAAATAGGAGTGGGCCCAAGACCGAGCCTTGTGGCACTTCATGTTTAACCTGATTTAATTCAGAAGTGACTGCCTAGGCTAATGCACTGTTTTCTATCACAAAAATAAGAACGAAAAAGGTTGAGAGAAACCTCTCTTACACCATAGAATCTCAAATTTTCTATGAGTATGCTATGTATACCTATAAACACCACCACAGAAATTAGACAACCCCCGGATCCAAAGCCGAAGCTTCTTAGGTGAGAGAAGAAACGCGGACACACAACCATTCCCACCAACATTGTCAGTGTCGGTGGCGGAATTCGAACCAGCAGAGCGATAGAGACATTATCTAGTCACACCTGCCATCGCGTGCTCTAGTCAACTATTCCACTGAGCCTACTTTTATGACAATTTTTGTTTTGCTACAAGATAGGATATTTATTTTTATTTTACTATTTGGTTTGCAAAGAGTTTGTTGAGAGTAATGAACCTTTACAGTAAATGACTAATTTAAACGATGAGTACAATGTTTGAAAATCATAGACGAAGTTAGAAAATTTTCTAGGGAGGGGCAAAAATAATAATGTTTTTATGACTCTTTTTATTGAATGACATAAAATAAAAAGATAATTCTAAAAAATAAATGTGAATGTTTATCCTTGTTAATAGAATTAAATTAAGCTCACAAACAGAAAAAATCTGAAACGCATAGCCTTCACTACAAAAAAATATGTATAAAAAAAAAACAGAACATTTCGTTGTCCTACAATGACTACTTCAATCGGCCCATTAGACCATACAGTCTATCTGTCTATGGCGAGAGTATCAAAATACGGTTGCCAAACGTTGTCAGATTTACGTATTTGCTACACAAAATAAAGATATGTTGGTTGAATTGAAAGCAAATTAACAATTAGTGTATTTCCACTAATTTATTTTGATACTTGACACCTTTGGTCATTTCCCAAGGAGGGGCAACTGCCACCTCTTGCCCTCCCTGGTAGCGCCCATGGAAAATACAGTTTTTCATACTTTATTGTTAATATAAGATATTGTCGACTTTGTGAAAAAAGTAGTAAAAAAATTTATTGCAACATTTGTCGCGACGTCATCTACCTCTCATTCGTATTAGCGTATGAATTTAAATAATCGTTATTTCGTAAATTGGTAACCCAATTCTCATTTGTGGTGGAAAACTTCATATTTTCACAACTTAACTTTGAAATTGTGACGACTATTTTGAGGTTAAACTATCAAGAGATGAAGTTTGGTAATTTTTTTTGTGTTTTTACTTATTCAACTTGAAACAACCGACAATTGTATAAAAAATGACGTAAGAATATATTAAAGCCAATTCTGAAGATTTATCACAGGTAGACTCTTGTGTGGTAGATGATTTTATCTGCTGAATTAAAATATTGCAAATGCTGAAGTCAAAAATGAGGACAAAAATGTGTGTAAGAAATATTTTGTTCAAACATAAATTGTAGTTTTATTCATTCAAATTATTTTTTTTATATAACTTTATATTTTGAAATGTAAGATTATTAACCTTACAAAAGTCAAAACAATGGCTGACTGAAACATCACAGAAGGCGAACACAAAATAAGTACATAAATGTGCATATGCGTGGTAAATGACATCACAGGATGGCGGGCATTTTAAATAAGATGAATTTGTTAAAACTGTTTTAGGTAAATCAGTGGCAAATACATTTTTTTCAGTTGTACATGTAACCCAGTCCACAGAGAAAAAATAACTTTAACCTCTACGATTTTGTCTAGTTTTTGCGTGTTTTAAAAGTTATTAAAAAAAAAAAATTCGAGAGTTTGACACCATTTTGTTTTATGTTGCACCCACGGTAGCATTGAGAACCTTCTTTTATACTTTTCTATTAGCAAAGACATATTGCAATGCAAAATTTCACATAAAGATTATTTCATCTCAGCTCAAATCCATAGGGACTGAGCTAATGCTTTTAATGTAGTTAGTACTTCTCTTATTATACAAAAATAAAAATCAAATATAGGTCGAAGTAGCACCGAAATTATAGTATACCTTATTTTTTGTCTACTAAAATATTATGGCTTGCCTGTTACGTGAAATATGGGAAGTTTAACAGATATGTTTCAATTGTTTTTTAGCTGTTAGACATCTAGCCTGGGAAATTTAGTTAAATAATTTTATTTTTAAAATTATTTATTTAATTTATTTGAGTTTATCGGTTAAAATAAACGATATTTATTTCTATTACTTCAAATTTAATATTAAAAATAACTTGGCTGGAAAATATAGATAATTCATTGAAAGGGTAATAAGGAATTGAATAAAAACATTGGAAAAAATCGAAAGCATTTGTGATACATAATCTTTAAAGTTGTTTTTGTTCTACATAAAATTACCTGTTATTAGTAAAGCACGCTATGTTAGCTGACGAACGCAGTTCTGATTGGTTTTTAAATTGATGGTAGCTTCCTACCTGTAATGACTTCAGGGCGTGGCGGAAACATCATTTACACTAGCCAACCGTTGACCGATCGAAGTTCTCGGACTGCAACGGCACTAATCGCTTTTCAATACACCGCCAGCCATTAGTGTCATTAGTGGTCTATTGTTGGATTTTTGACACTTCTTTTACACGATTTTACCGGATGCTTTTCATTCCCTCTAATGGATTTTTTATGTTGGGTTTGTTTTCTTGATTACTCTTGATCACCAAAATTTCTTACAAGGCGTCTGTTCTGACTTCCAAATAAATACTTATTTGTAAAGATGAGAAGTAGAACTTTAAAAATAATCGTAATTTTAAACAACTTATTCTTTTTTTGTACGATGACGGTGAATGCTTAACAATTTTACGTCCTACATCATATGGATTTACAATATACATAGGTATCAATGTCTGTCTAGGAAACTTTGAACGAGAGTGCTATTTGCGAAAAAAGCGAGGGTACTTGTCCCCTGAGCTTTAATGTCCAACTCTATCAATAGAGCACTAGCAGTTGATGTAACAATATTACCGCAACAGCTGATTCCTGGGTGACTAAATGTTTTTCTCATAAAAGTAGATGTTATAATTTACTTTTTTTTTGACATTAGACTTTGTCCATTAGCCAATCGAGTTTTATTAACATTAATATGGTTTTCCACAAAACAACAAAGCACTCTACGCGTGTTTCATTAACCAAGTTGGCATCATCTGGAGATGATTAAAACTAACCTTATGCTAACAAGGTATACTATTTATACCTAAATTATTGTTACGGTTCGGTGTACTGTGGCTCACTAATAGAGCAGACAATATGAGATGGGCTCCCTGTCATTATCTCACTATTTTTTTACTTTGTAATTTACAAACCCTCAAATGCATCCAGCTGTCTAGTATTTGTTACATTCCTAATTACTCTTAAATTGGTTCTATATATTTTATGGTTGTTTTCAAACGCATGTTGGGCACCACTAGATTTATCTGTTCTGCCATATTTGAGATGAGTGATATGCTCCTCGAATCTAATTTGAATTATTTGTCTAGTTTGTCCAACATACTTTTGATTACGGTCCTTACGGCCAATTTCATAAATCCCCTACTTTTCGTTTATTTCAATGTTGTCTTTTCGATTGCCTAATAGATGTTGTAGTTTATTTCCCGATAAATGAACCGCTGTCATACGTATACCTTCAGAAATCTTTCTAAAGGTATACGGGTGAATTGAGGATGGTATGAAATCGATACAAATTTCGGATTTTCTCTTTCATTTTGAAAGGCCGAGGAAATTCGAAGTGTCTATTTAAATTTACAATTCCTAATTTTTTAGCAACTAAACTTACAGAAAAGCCATTACTCACAGCTACATCCCTAATCAATGTCTTTTTTTTCAAACTTCTTCTTATTGAAGGGGAAGACTAAAAGGCGATGAACTGGAAAATTATAACTCGCCATTTTGTTTTGAGTACAATGGTTAGAGTCCTTAGTGATGTATTTTAAAGTGCTGGTATCTTTTCTGTATATGTCAAATTTTAACTTATTTCCACTATTTCTAATTTATTAATACCTACATCTGAAAATGGTGGTTGTCCACAGTATTCAATTTCATATGTGAATTTAACTGACGTGAAACGACTGTTTTATTTAGAAACAAAGTTGTCAGTCAATATCAGTAACTCTTGTAACATACACTGTAAAAATATCATCCACATACCTAATCTAAACCCAGGGGACATACTCGAATTGCTTGTTTCGATTCTGTCCATGAAGAGACTGGCAATGAAAGATGGCAAAAAATTACCCACTGTTGTCCCTTCATATTGGTTGAAGAAATTATCATTGAATGGAAAGCAATTTTGTGCAAAGTGTAGTGAGTTGATTATATTGTTTTATTACATCTTGACTGAGATTGTTTGATTCGAGTAAATCATTAAGGTAGGTTAAGGTCTGTGGTATCGGAACACGTGGAAACAATTAACAAACGTAAAAGGAGATCAAAATTTCACCTTCTTGCAACTGGCTAAACTTTCGAACTCCTCTGTTATCCAATTGGATCGCCGATTTCCCACCGTACATCGGCGATCCAATTACTGAAACTATAGGACTCACCGACTTTTCTGGTTTATGTATCATAGGCAGGCATTACAAGCTGGGAACACTGGGTTAGTTACATGTAACCTCTTATTTAAAGCTAGAGTTATAAGATTATTAGGGGATTTTACTACATTTTTCACTTCAGTAATCATTTTTGGTAACAGATTTTGGAGTTTTATTCTTAAAATAGTTGCCCATTGATATTGACTATTTTTTCCTAAATTAACTTAAACCAATCAAAGAAATCAAATGGTAGATACAAAGGGAATATTAACAAAGAAGATTCTTCTCGTTAGGCCATCGGTGCCTTTCCATACAGAACACTGAAGACCACGGTAAGGGGTTATAGAACAAAGGGAAAGACTCATAAGGATCATAGAGCAAGCATAAAGTATATTATTGTTACAGAAGTAGTTCTACCAATAAGTTAAATTAGTGGGAAGAGGTATATTAGTATTAATTAATTTTCTTAAGAGTTTTTTCCATCTCTTGGATGGTTCCGACAAATGAAAAAAATATGGTCCAGATCGCCCAGAGTAACGACTTGTACTCTTAGTGTCTGAGTCAAATACTCCAATCGTTTTTAAACGTTTGGGGATGTAAGCATGGCCTTTGACCAAACCTTGTTCTATAAGTTGTAGTTATGATTAACCTTGGAACATATAAATTCTTAAACTATGATATAAGGAGATGTTCTACTACTTGGGAATAGGGCTTACTGGGTTACCTATTTGACTCTGCTTAGAATTTTGAATTGTTATTGTAAGTTTCATTTTTGAATGCACATAATTTTAAGCTTAAATTTAAGCCAGACATACAGCACTTTCCTTTGCAAAATAGTCAACATGGTCATTTATAGGAGATACCTATATGAACTTCAACCCAAAGAAAATTGGTAAGAAACCCATCCTTATTTAATTTACAGAGTAAAAGATTTACACCGAGTATATAAGAATTTATGTGGATATAATTAAATGTATTTTTAACATGATAATACCCTCAAGGAATCAGTAAAAGTTACTGTTTGCCTAACATAATTACATTTAATGTATTCTAAAGCCTGAAACACAATATGGCTTCTCCAACAAATACAGATGTATTTTTTTCCAGCTTAATTTTAAGTTCAAATTTATTAGATGGAATATAGAATCAGAAATTTTAGATCCATGCATCGGTGTAGATAACTTTGAAATCTAGATTCCAAATTATTTTAAGGACTGAGAATATCTGTGCAACTTGGAATTATAATTTAAGTTTCGAAAATGAAGTCAAAATAGTCTAAATCCGATATTTTAAGCAAATTACTCATATTCTCACTTCTCAAAATACAGAATTTTTCTTAGTAGTTAAATTTTAGGCATTCAGTTGGTAAATTTTACAAACGATTTTTAAGTGCTTGTAGGATGTATCTTTCACCAAGAAGTTGTCGACGATATTACAAATACAGCTCCAAAGTTTCTGCATGTAATGGAAGTAGAAGGGTAGTTGCATAGCTCTTATGTAGATATATTGTAACGTTTTATTTTGTAGTCTCTAATCTTTTTAAAACTGAATTACTAGAGGATCCATATTAAAGTAAGCCATTATCAATTATGGAACCTATATACAGGGTGGTCCTTAAGTGATGGGACACAGAGTAACAATGGATTGCGAACATAAAAATATTACAATTTAGCTAAACTTAGCTCAAAATTCTATATTAAAAGAGAATTAAGGTGCTAAAGTCGAAATTTTAATTTTTTTAAAATATTAATCTGAAATATGGTAAACGGGTGTTGTTTGAGATGGGAAATAATAATTCATCCCCAATTATTTGGATATGTTTCTAAATAACTGCTAGCTGCACTACGTCTTTTTAAAAATTATTTTAAGCGAAAATGCACACATCGACATAATTTTCCCAGTTAAGTTTCTTAACAAGAATAATTTCTAAATAGGTAATATAGTTTGTGATCAATTTAAAAAATAACTCACGGTATTTTTAAAATCATGTTGTGTTTATTAAGGCTTTTTCAAAAATTAAGCTCAATGAAAAATTCTCTAAATATATTATTAGTGCCCGCTTCTACAATTTTAAACTCTAATGGTTGAAGTGCTTACGCAAAAGACCCTTAACTGTCGATTGCAATAAAGCTCAGATTTAAGTAGATAGTGGTTGTGGTGGAATTCAAATTCGACAAGCAGTTTTATTATACAACAGTTTACACATATAGACAAAGTATTCCATATACACCCCCCAAAAAACACAGCTTTCTTTTCCATCTTTTGAAGCAAATAGGTGACTCATATTAAATTAGACCGATGATGGGCGATTTCGACAGAACTCCCCCGGTCCTGACCGATGCACCCTGCTGTCCCGACTCTTCTGTTGCGCTTCTGTCTTCATGTATGATCTATAAAACAACATAAGATACCTTTTAAAATGTTATGGTTCCTGCTTTGGGTAATGAACGACTGATAAGTGATACTGATAACGTGATACTGATAACTTGAGATGTTAAGATTAATTTCCTCTTGTACATTAAGGACGTCCTAGTTTAGGGTTCTTTGTCTTACTAACATATTTATTTTTCTTTAACTCTGTAACACTGTATAGTGATACAAACCGAAAACATTTTTTTTGTACAAACCTATTAGCTTCTTTGAAATGATATTAATAATTTACATGATAGATATGTTAAAATAGTTTATTAGCTTATTTAATATAGAAGTATTATAATACTTATAATAATATTGATCACCACCATTTAATTTAATTTGTTTTTGCCACTTCATGGATGAATTTAATGAATGTTATTCAACTGTAAGGTTAATTTTTGGACGTCAAGTTTCGTGCTACTGAATTTTTTATCAATAATTTACAGTCATTTATTAATGGGCACATGTATTTCATTTTTAACGTAACTACATTTTGATTACATCACTAATTAGGGCTCATTATTTCTATGGTGAATACATTCTGAATTCGTGTTTGGTCACTTTTTTAATAGGTAGGTATACGCTCATTAAATTTAAGCCAGTTATTTTTATATCAGATGGTCAGGACATATATTTTTAAAATAATAGTTTCACGTCGTTAGAATTAACTGAAAACTAATTATTGTTGATAGATACGTTTATGTGTCATTGGTAATTCTTGTGAACTTATACACACATATGTATATTCAAGGACGATAGCACAATAGCAATTAACATAACATATATACAGTTATATTCATATAATTGAATAGCCACCTAGGTACAAATCTCCACAACATCTTGGTCAAATTTAACGAAACTGTATAAATATGTTTGTATTTATATGCATGATTATATTTAGACTGGGCCTAATTCCGTAGTAATTCAATGGCGTCAGACGTAAGCCAGCGTAAACATGTTGTATCAGCTACTTCTGAATATGCAGTAATAGGCTCATATGCGTGCACTTCGACTCTCCCCACTTTACGCCTCTCAGAATGGCTAGGCCAAAATTGGCTAATCTTTATATTTATCTATGTCTCGTCAATGCTGTTTGTGTTAAGACGAAATGCATGCGCTATCTCTGTCACTCCTTATGTCATATTCAATAGTAGCTGACACAACAGGTATGTAAATAGTCGATGATGCAATTATTTTTACTTTGTCATCTATTTATACTGATACACATTGGTGTCGTGGAAAAAATTTAATTCTAAATTATGATGAAGATGGACGATTTGAGACCCGAAAATAGAAAATTTATTCGATTCAGCATACCGTCTGTGTGTCTGTATGTCTGTGAGTCCGTGTGTCTGTGTGTCTGTGAGTCTGTGTGCCAGTGTGTCTGTATGTCTGTGTGTCGCTGGTCATCATTGTGCTATTATTATCTCAAACACGTCCCAACGTAGAAATCTGAAACTTTACATGTACTATTTGGGTGATCCAGGGTTCCTCCCTGGACCATAAATATTAGTGAAATTGGTGCACGAGGGAAGCATCAAACAAAAAATTGTTTCTAATAAAAATTGTTCACAATAAGGAAATGTGCCGAAAAGAACTCTTGATTATTTATCGTCAGACAAACAAGATAACAAAGAGATACATTAGACAAACGAGATAAGTAGGATAATTGAGATAAGAAATTAACGATTAATTTCTTATCACAGTTATGCTACTTATCTCGTTTGTCTAATTTATCTCTTTGTTATCTTGTTTGTCCTATTTTTTTCCTTTATCTTGTTTATCTTATTTGTCTTATTTGTTTCATTGTCTCATTTGTTTCGTTTGTCTCATTTGTCTCATTGGTTTCATTTGCCTCATTTCTCATTTCATTTTTCCATTTATATCATTTCATTTATCTTTTTTGTCTCATTTGTCTTTTTTGTACTATTTATCTTGCTTTTGTTTATGATATTTATCTTGTTTATTTTGTTTACCTTATTTACCTCACTTATCTTATTTACCCATTACCTTCTTTGCCTTATTAACCTTATTTACCTTGTTTAGTTTATTCATCTTATTTATCTTGTTTACCTTATTTGTGTTATGTTTTTAATTTATTTTATTTACTTTGTTTATTTTATTTAATTAATTTAATTTACATAAATAATATTTTTCAATTACGGCTCACTTATTTGGTCGCAGTGGTCGATATGACAATAATTGAAAGGCTCCATGCAAGAAGTCCCTTAGTGATTCGTGGGTTCTTGAACAAAGGCCGACGAGTCAAAATTGTATTGTAAAGAAAACTCAATCATACATCGAAATATTAAGAGATATTTTTTATAACCATTCACCTAGTTTCAGTATAGACTCTTAAATGACAATATCTTAAGATGTTAAAAACTTATTTAGGGAGTTTTGCATGGAGCTCCTCAACTGTAATTGTTACATAGAGTTTAGAAAAGTGCTTACATTTCAAATTTCCTGCACAGATGAAAAAGGCTCATAGAGAACACGTGAGAACATTTGTATGAGCAACACAATTTCTACATTATCTTCCGGGAAACGCCTCCTTCGTTCTGTAAATACATTTGTGTACAGCGAAAACGATTGTTCATCATAAACAAAGGGAATATTTGCGAAAAAGTTATAAATTATCAACTAATAGATGTTTCTTACTACACCGATTAATGCCACATAATTTTGCTACCCTGGATTTATTTCTAAAATGTTACTAAATCTCGTACTAACCCGCATACTGGGAACGTTTTTCAAAGTTTGTATATTATCAAGTAGTTAACACTGACGTAGTTTTCCACGAAACACCAAAACACTATATACTGCACTCGACAAGCGTTTCGCCAACCAAGTTGGCATCATCTGGAGATGATTAAAACTAACTATTCATACCATTTTTACACTTTGTGATTTCCAAATCAAATGCATCCAGCTGTCTAGTATTTGTTACCTTTCTAATTAATCTTAAATTGCTAATATCTATTTTATGGTTGTTCTCAAACGCATGTTGGGCAACACTAGACTTATCTGTTCTACCATATTTGAGATGGGCCATATGCTCTTTGAATCTAATTTGAATTGATCGTCTAGTCTGTGCAACATATTTTTGATTACAGCCTTACAGTCAATTACGTAAATCTCCGACTTTTCGTTTGTTTCAATTTTGTCCTTTGGATTGACTAAAAGTTGTTGTAGTTTGTTTCCCGATGAATGAACCACTGTCATACCTACATCTTTCAAAATCTTACCAATACCTCGAGTGAATCGAAGATCGAATGGAATCGATACAAATTTCGAATTTTCTCTTTCATTTTGAAAGGTCGAGGAATTTCGAAGCGACTCTTTAAACTTTCGTTTCCTAATTATTTTATCAAATAAACTTACAGAATATCCATTACTCGCAGCTATATCCTTAATCAATGCCTTTTCTTGTTCAAACCTCTCCTTATTGAGGGGGAAGCTTAATAGACGATGGTACAATGGTGAGAGTCCTTAGGGATATATCTTAGAATACCGGTATCTTTTCTATGTCAAATTCGAACTTATTTTCACTATTTCTAATTATTAATACATCTAAAAATGGTAGTTGTTTAGAGTTTTCAATTTGATATGTGAATTTAACTGACGCAAAACGACTGTTTAATTTAGATACAAAATTATCAATATCAGCGACTTTTGTATTGAACACTGCAAAAATATCATCCACATACATAAGCTAAACCCTGGGGAAATACTTGAATTCTTATTTTGCTTCCGTCTCGAATCTGTTCATGAAGAGATCGGCAATGAATGGTGACAAAGAGTTACCCATTGCTGTTCCTTCATGTTGTTCGAATAAATTATCGTTGAATCGAAAACAATCTTGTTTCATGCAAAATTTAATGACTTTTTTATAAGGACCATTACTAATCAGATTGTCTACTCTTTCATAATAGTCCTCTTTATCTAAAATAACAACCTTATTGCCCTTATCAGCTTTTAAATAAAAACAATCTTTTTCAGGCAACCATTTGATAATTTTCCTGTCCTTTGTGGATTTTGACTTTCTATTTGCGTTAGTGACAATATTTGTCGAGATTTGATATCTGCAAACTTCTCTGACAAATCCTTTAGAGGAATTAGGAAGGTATTGATTTGAAATTTCAACACTAGCAACAATCTCATCTAAAATGCCTTCAGAGGCAGGTAAAGCAAAACATAATCCCTTGTTAAGGAGATGAAGAAAATATTACGGGTACGCCTCCTGAAATTTTCAAAGCGGTGGAGGAAGCGAAATTTAACTTATTACCTACGAAGTCGAAGAACTTGTATAATACCTATGATGAATTTGTTAGTTGGTATAACTTTAAAAATGTGAAAGTCTACAAAGAAAATGTGCTTCTTGCATATTTTTTTAGAAAAGTCTAAGAGTTATAAACCCTCTTCCTTATGGCCGTACTATTCTATGCTAAAGTCTACTATAAATTTACACGATAATATCGATATCTGTCAATATTCAACATTAATAGTCCTCCTAAAACAAGAAAATGATGGATATGAGCCGAAAAAGTCTAAAATTTTAAGCAGAGACGAAATTGACATTTTCATAATAGATGCCCGTGACGATAAATACATACTGATTAAAGTAAGCCATAAAAATGAATAAACAAATTGCTGTTTCTTTTATTTCCAAAACGATAGAAATAGATAAGTAGAAACCAGTTTAAGGTTAGCGGACTATAAAATTACTTTTTATCGCCCGAGGGCGACAATAGGGTCCGCAGACCATAAAGTTGTATTTAACGCACGAAGAACCTTGCGTTAAAGTACACTTTAACGCCGGGTAGTGCATAAACAGACTTACTCATGTCTTATTTAAAGTAAAGGTTGAGTTGACCCAAATGCCAGCATCATTAATATGCCTGCTATGGAAGTCTCCTTTAAACATGTAGGCTTCACTGTGAATCCGCACCGTATTTTTAAAATGAACATTCAATATTCAGAGATGTCATATTTGCATACGCATGATGTTGCTGAAAATCACTTGCAGAATTTGAATTTCAGGTCACCTTCATATAGCCCCTAATAAATAGCATCTTTACTTGATTTAATGTTGAAATGCGTACTAAAACATTTCCCACTGTTGTTTTTTATAGCCATACTTTCATCAACAGTTATGCATAATTTTCTATCACATAAATTCGATCGTATGTTATTCTCAATTTGTTCTTTTACATTAGGCACATGAAATCGTGGTCATTCCCTCGTAAGTAGTGGCTATTTAGGCACATGTTTTTTTTCAAACTAACCGAAAATGTTCGTTGTTAAGTACATGCGGTGGAATATTATACACATTCCTGTAATTGGTGATGTTTTATATGATGTTTGCTTTAAATATATCTTTTACAATTACCAGCCCACCAATTTCGTCCTGCACTCACTCAAATCACTTTATTACTGCATCATCGTAACTTAATTCAGGAAAACGTTTGAGAAATCTGTGGATTTGATTCAAAACGACAAAGCTGCCGACTCAACTGATATTTTATAATGTATCACCAAAACGCATCAACGGCCAACAAACAACTAACACCTGTGTTTTGTATTTATGCCGTGGTCCTTACGCTGACCCTACTACCTGTGACAGAGAATTGAATCCCAAAGTTCCAGCTTTGGGGTCATTAATTGATCTTACAAACCAGGAGATTTTATATCACAAATTCTGATTATTATTTTAAGTCACCCATACATAGCATATAATCATGGATTAGGATTGTTTCTACTATTAGGATATATGAAAACTGGATTATGAAATAAATAAAAGATGATCCAGCCGATTTGCACAGCAAGTTGAGTTTGGTTTCATTTTTTTTATTCTTGTGACGTTTTTGGTAATACTGTTACCATTTTAAAAATTTAAGTGGTATACTTTAAAAAAAAGAGACGCACCCGTACCAGATATGACACAACCCCCAACTGACTGATCATGCAGTATTTGCTTGGCATTGTGAGTGGTTGTATTAAAGTAAATATATATAAAAAAAAATTAAGGAAATATGTATATCAAAATAAAATATTTACTATTAAAATAAAATACTATTATGAATAATAGAGAGAGATATAGTTTTACCAATATTGCGAGGAAAGAGAACGTAACGTAACTAGCTGAATTTTTCCAGCTAGAGCCCAAACAACCACTAAACTTCATTAATTTGGTTTTTATGTTAACCTTGTTTGCCCATTCTACAATATTCAATTCGTATGGTCAGCATTTATCAGGAGGAGATACTGCAAGACAGTAACTGAATAAATTTTTTTAGTGATAAAATTCTAGACTTTGCCCATGTAACTAGCGTTATTTTATTATTACAATTTAACTTACGGGATGTTATAATATTTATTTCTGTAGCTATCAAATTTAAATCTTCAGTAATTTTCCCTATAAACTCTTTGGAATTTTGCTTGGTTAATATTCTTAAAATTACTCCATTTCACATTCTTTAATATATTAAAGTATATATAACGATGAAAGCATCGCTATTATTCTGTGATTATTTTCGGAATTAGGTTCTGTGAAACCTATTGAGTAATAATTAATGTTGAATAGATAGGTGTTGGTAGTGGAAGGGTCTGCGATTCCGATTCCACTCTTAATGGAGATTATTTAGGTATATTTATTACTGATTAGAATATTTAGAGGAATATAAAGTAAGTTTGAATTTAAAGTTGTCCAAGATATTTTCAGCAGGTGGTGCCACATTTATCAGGATTACTATTAGATGAGAAACACTAAGTGGATCTAAGTGGAAACTATTATCCCGTGTTAGTCGGTTATTCAATTCTCATTAGTATTGCTTTTTGAAAGTCTTCCATTATATACACGTTTCATTAAATGCCAAGTGCAGCCTCATCGAGGAATTTCTAGAAAATTTTGGCATAGTTTTGAGGTAGTTTTATATCTCTGAAAATGTATTTTTTTCATAATAATTATAAAAGGACTAGTTACCATATTTTTGGGCTTTAATTTCAATAACGCGCATGTTTGGTGGAGTATATCTTAGATTCTATTAGCCTCTTTTGTAGATATAATTTACGAATTTGAAGTAATGGAAGGAAGGTTAATTTAAATTTTTCAATCTCGTGATTAAACACAGAGGCCTTAATCTTACATAATGTTTGATGTAACGTAAGCAAAAAATTTGTTAATTGCTGTTTAGTTGGGAAATTTGCAATTTACGATACCATCCTCTTTAAAAATATGTTAATAACGTAACTGGATAATGGAGAACTCAAACATTTCCGAATTTTTTTTTTTTATTTTTAACTCACATGTATTTTTAGTGACATGATTTAAACAGTGTTTATCATTATAGGACAGCGGGATTTCCTAACGTAATCAAACACCCCGCACAAAACCATATACAAAATTGTCTTTTCGTTAAATTTATATAGGATATGATTCTACCACCATTAAAAAATTGCACAGTAAAAATTGTCCATTTCTGAGAGTTTACATGTAGCAGATTTTAATTAGAGTGGCTATAAAATAGCAGAATTTCAGCCCATTTGACCGAAGGATAATTTTACATTGCGGACTTATCAACTATAGTATTCATTCATTGATGCAGCTCTGAAGCTGCCAAACAAAATGTGCGTAATTTAACTAAACAATTTTACGAACAACTTTTTATAAAGCATAATTATTGTACTGACTTATTTTTCTAATTCCCTTAGAACACCTAAAGAGTGTAGTCTGAATAGTGCATTCTAAACAATAATACAAACATTAGAGCAGAGCCTACTTTTTTAGTATATTTAAAAGAGAGGAATATAATAAAAAGGAAAAGATAAAAATCAAGCGGAAGATATACTACACTGTAGCTACACTCATTTTACACTTCAAAAGAGCAACAAATTTAAGAATACTTTTTTAAACTAAATTTATATAAAAATCTTTGACGCGTGTACATCTCTTATGATTTTAACGTAAATGTAAATTTTATTGTTTTATTCCATTAACACACTTTATATATTTTTGATTATCTGGTCCAATTCACTTCTTTTGCATAAGGAAATAATAAATAATATTTTTTTTTCTGAGGGACTAATTTAATATATTTAAAATGCTTCATTGATACAATATAAAAACGATATATTAGTGTTCTGAGACTTTTAAAATTCCATCTATCTTATCGCTTTTTCTTTAATTTATTAAATATTCAACATTAGTGAGTTTGTATATACTTTTAGAAGTAGTGTTGCACGCAAAATCTTCATTACCTTTAATAATGGAATATTCTCATTTAGTCAATATTTATTATAAATACACATTTGTGATAAATAACTTTTTTGTTTACGATATTAATGTCATAATTTGGAAAAGTGGAAAAAATGTTCGTGTATCGTATTATTGAACATTACCTTCATATAATGTAACATGTAATTACAGTTTTGATAAATCACACTGGGTCAATATGTTCTTCTAGGAAATTACTTATTTAGACTTTTTTTAATACAAAATAAAACGGAATTCCTGTTTGCGGACTTAAAAATCTGTTAGTAATTTTAAAATATTACTTTGACATATCGATAACTTTACAGGTATTTGGCGAATTTCTTGTCTTTTCTCACCGAAAAGAAATTTTGCATTTAGGATTACACAAACATAGAAGGATTATAGACATTTTCAAGGAAGTTTAAATCTGAAATTTTCAGTGAAACCAGAATATCTACTGAAATGATGACAGTTGGCTGCTTTGTGTAAAATCCGGGTTATAGATTTTTTACCAGGGTCTCCGAATATATGAAACCAGAAAACAATTGACAAATATGATGGTCAAATATATAGAATTTTCAAAATAATCTATTTTGTTTTCAATCACTTAGTGCTATTTAATGATTAAGACAAATTTGATATATGCTATAATCATTTCGTATTCCGGATTAGACAAAAGTGATGTCATACGTTTTGATGAATTCGTGTCCCACACATTTATATAGACTAAGTTTTGTACATCAATACTTGGAAACGCAAATTTCAAAAAGTAGAAAAAATATCGACAGAATAAAAAAATATTTATGGAGAACTTTTTTATAATAATAATAATAATGGCAGAGTAGTTCTGAGTATGGCATGTAACATACTCAGGAGCTCAGATCCCATCTTGCGGTTCCTAAAACATCACGAAACTGTAGGAGTGGGAGCAGGATTGTTCAAGGCAGCAAAAAGAGCCGCAGATGAACTCGGTCTCGCATTTGACATCAGGCGAGGTGGCCGGCGAGCTGCTGATGTTGAGTCAGTCACCGAACTTCAGCCAAATCGTCTGAAAGCCCGAATCAGAGCTGCCGAACAGGAAAATCTGTTTCGGCAGCACGTCGATAAACCCCAGCATGGTGTCTTCTATAAGAACATAGAAACACTGGGTTTATCGACCAGGCTGACCTTCGCCTTTCTAAGGTTAGCAGGGATTAAGTCGGAGACCGAGGGATTCATTATGGCCTGCCACGTTGGTGTTATCAACACCTTGGTCTACCGTAGCCGCGTGTGGCGTGTAGAGGTTCCTGTTATCAACTGCAGGACCTGCCATCAGGCGCCGGAATCGCTCATGCACTTACTATCTGCATGCCCTATATATGCGATTTCGGCCTACATCCACCGGCATAACGCGGCGTTACAAATGTTATACTACCATCTAAGACACTCGTACTGGGTAGACCAGACACCAGTGCTGCCTTACGTCCCCGGAGATATTGAGTCCGTTGTCGAGAACGAGAAATGCCGGATTTACTGGAACTACTCGTTCCCGACTGTCAGGCTAATCCAAGCCAACAAGCCTGACATAGTCCTCCTCGACCATCAACTCAAGGTGATGTATGTAATCGAGTTCTCGGCACCTGCGGAGAAAAACATCACCTTGAAGGAGGAAGAGAAACAGACCACATATCGCGATCTCCGGTACGAGCTCCAAGTGCTGTACCCAGGCTACTCGGTAAAAATGGTCGTCCTTATAATCGGTGTACTCGGAGGGATAAAGCCTACGCTGCACTCGGAACTGAAGATCATACCGGCCTGCCAAAACCAGCCGAGTGGCTGGCAGGTCAAATGCAGAAGGCGGTCATTCTGGGTTCTCTCCGTCTGCTTAGGGCACACGATTCTGGTATCTACAGTCACTAACCCTGCGGGATGTGGGGAGTGGCTGTAGTTGATGCGCCGGCGCGACTCCCGTGAGGCGTCGGAGGCGACGGGAGGACTGACCGGCATCGGGAAACAGAAAAAAAAATAATAATAATAATAAATACGAAAAGAAATTTCCTTCCACTCACCGCCATCTAGCGCGAGTTTTCAACTCATGGTTGAACGAGGGGCAGCAGATTCCGGACTGATTCGTCGAGGGACGTACTGTGCTTATCCCCAAAAAGGGGGATCTTTCCGACCCGAGGAATTATAGGCCGATCACTTGCCTCAACTTCTGCTACAAGATATTTACACGTATCTTGTCTGCTAGGACACTGAGGTCTGTTGATCCCGCTGTATTACACAGGATTCTGTGCGATACAAGCGGAATCTATCGATTGCCTGGATTGACTACAGCAAGGCATTTGATACAACATCGCACGAACTATTGTAGCACTTGCTCGAATGTCTTGCGGTACCAGCACCACTAGTGAGATGCATAGAGCAGCTGCTGCCACTCTGGAAGACCTGCTTCACCATAACATCTGGTGCACACCGGGTCACAATAGAGCAGGTGGCATTTAGGAGAGGAGTTTTCCAGGGTGCCTCCCTGAGTCCTCTCCTCTTCTGCATCTCACTTCTGCCGTTGTCTGCTGGGCTCCGCCAAACCCGTGGATATCAATGTGGGCCTCCCAGCGACCGGAGGCATAAGGTCACCCATCTATTTTATATGGATGACCTTAAACTTTATGCCTCCGGAGAGCGCGAACTACAAAACGCTCTTAGGGTGGTCGAAGAATATACGCGGGCAATTGGTATGGAGTTCGTCGTCCACCTCAAGAGAGGACGATGCGGGCAATTCCCTGAAGATGCGCAGCTAGCAGACGGAAGCATCCTAAGACATCTGGATGCCGGAGAGACCTATACATATCTGGGTGTGCAACAAAGGCACATCCAGGATGTAGCACAAATAAAAGATTCTCTCCGCGGCAAGTACAGACACCGCCTCCGAAAGATTTGGTCTTCCGAACTTTCGGGGAAGAACAAGGTGTCTGCAACTAATATGCTTGCCGTTCCGGTTCTACTCTACTCCTTCGGAGTAGTAAAGTGGACAGTAGAGAAGCTGCGTAAATTAGATAGGGATACCCGCAAGATGATGAATATTCACAGAAGTATTCATCCTAGATCGTCCGTTCCTCGTGTGTACCTCCCATGTCAACGGGGGGCCGAGGACTCTTGAGTCTGGAGTGTACGCATGGCAGAGTAGCTCTGAGTATGGCATGTAACATACTAAGGAGCTCAGATCCCATCTTGCGGCTCGTAAATCATCACGAAACTGTAGGAGTGGGAGCAGGATTGTTCAAGGCAGCAAAAAGAGCCGCAGATGAACTCGGTCTCGCATTTGACATCAGGCGAGGAGGCCGGCGAGGTGCTGATGTTGAGTCAGTCACCGAACTTCAGCCAAATCATCTGAAAGCCCGAATTAGAGCTGCCGAACAGGAAAATCTGTTTCGGCAGCACGTCTATAAACCCCAGCATGGTGTCTTCTATAAGAACATAGAAACGCTGGGTTTATCGACCAGGCTGACATTCGCCTTTCTAAGGTCGGCCGGGCTTAAGCCAGAGACCGAGGGATTCATTATGGCCTGCCTAGATGGTGTTATCAACACCTTGGTCTACCGTAGCCGCGTGTGGCGTGTAGTGGTTCCTGATATCAACTGCAGGACCTGCCATCAGGCGCCGGAATCGCTCATGCACTTACTATCTGCATGCCCCGTATACGCGATTTCGGCCTACATCCACCGACATAACGCGGCTTTACGAGTGCTATACTACCATCTAAGGGACTCGTACGGGGTAGCCAAGACACCAGTGCTGCCTTACGTCCCCGGAGATATTGAGTCCGTTGTCGAGAACGAGAAATGCCGGATTTACTGGAACTACTCGTTCCCGACTGTCAGGCTAATCCAAGCCAACAAGCCTGACATAGTCCTCCTCGACCATCAACTCAAGGTGATGTATGTCATCGAGTTCTCGGCACCTACGGGAAAAACATCACCTTGAAGGAGGAGGAGAAACGGACCAAATATCGCGATCTCCGGTACGAGCTCCAAGTGCTGTACCCAGGCTACTCGGTAAAAATGGTCGTCCTTATAATCGGTGTACTCGGAGGGATAAAGCCTACGCTGCTCTCGGAACTGAAGATCATACCAGCTTGCCAAAAATCAGCCGAGTGGCTGGCAGGCCAAATGCAGAAGGTGGTAATTCTGGGTTCTCTCCGTCTACTTAGGGCACACGATTCTGGTATCTGCAGTCACTAACCCTGCGGGATGTGGGGAGTGGCTGTAGTTGATGCGCCGGCGCGACTCCCGTGAGGCGTCGGAGGCCACGGGAGGATTGCCTGGCATCGGGAATCCGATAAAGAAAAACTAAATAAATATGAAGATGTCGAAACCTTCTGAAAGGGAATCTACGAAACGACGCGTCCATTCAATAGCGACACTCCAGCAATTGCACACTTCGAGGCTCTATGCCACAGACATCTTGAAGAGCCAGAAGTGTGCCCGGCAATCAGTACGGAGGAAGTCCAACAAGCACTTGTTGGTACCAAGAACCTCGCTGCCCCGGGCCCAGACGGCATTAACAACTGGTGGTGGAAGAAATTTCCTTCCACACAGCGCCGCCTGGCGCGAGTTTTCAACTCATGGTTGAACGAGGGGCAGCAGATTCCGGACTGGTTCGTCGAGGGACGTACTGTGCTTATCCCCAAAAAGGGGGATCTTTCCGACCCGAGGAATTATAGGCCGATCACTTGCCTTAACCCCTGCTACAAGATATTTACACGTATCTTGTATGCTAGGACACTGAGGTCTGTCGATCCGGTCTTCCAGCAGATACACGAACAGCGTGGTGCCAAGAAGGGCATGGCCGGTTGCAAGGACAGCCTGCTGATAGACCGCTGTATTACACAGGATTCTGTGCAATACAAGCGGAATCTATCGATGGCCCGGATTGATTACCGCAAGGCATTTGATACAACATCACATGAGCTATTGTTGTACTTGCTCGAATGTCTTACGGTACCAGCACCACTAGTGAGATGCATAGAACAACTGCTGCCGCTCTGGAAGACCCGCTTCACCATAACATCAGGTGCACAGCGGGTCACGACAGAGCAGGTGGCATTTAGGAGAGGAGTTTTCCAGGGTGACTCCCTGAGTCCTCTCCTCTTCTGCATCTCACTGCTGCCGTTGTCTGTTGGGCTTCGCCAAACCCGCGGATATCAATGTGGGCCACCCAGCGACCGGATGCATAAGGTCACCCATCTATTTTATATGGATGACCTTAAACTTTATGCATTCGGACAGCGTGAACTACAAAACGCTCTTAGGGTGGTCGAAGAATATACGCGGGCAATTGGTATGGAGTTCGGGTTGGACAAATGTGCTGTCGTCCACCTCAAGATAGGACAATGCGGGGAATTCCCTGAAGATGCGCAGCTCGCAGACGGAAGCATCCTAAGACATCTGGATGCCGGAGAGACCTATACATAGCTGGGTGTGCAACAAAGGCACATCCAAGATGTAACACAAATAAAGGATTCTCTCCGCGGCAAGTACAGACACCGCCTCCGAAAGATTTGGTCTTCCAAACTTTCAGGGAAGAACAAGGTATCTGCAACTAATATGCTTGCCGTTCCGATTCTGCTCTACTCCTTCGGAGTAGTAAAGTGGAGGGTAGATGAGGTGCGTCAATTAGACAGAGATACCCGCAAGATGATGAATACTCACAAAAGTATTCATCCTAAATCGTCCGTTCCTGGTGTGTACCTCCCACGTCAACGGGGGGGGGGGGGCCGAAGACTCTTGAGCCTGGAGTGTACGCATGACAGAGTATTACTGAGTATGGCATGTAACATCCTCAGGAGCTCAGATCCCCTCTTGCGGTTTGTGAAACATCACGAAACTGTAGGAGTAGGAGCAGGATTGTTCAAGGCAGCAAAAAGAGCCGCAGATGAACTATGTCTCGCATTTGAGATCGGGCTAGGAGGCCGGCGAGGTGCTGATGTTGAGTCAGTCACCGAACTTCAGCCAAATCGTCTGAAAGCCCGAATCAGAACTGCCGAAACGGAAAATCTGTTTCGGCAGCATGTCGATAAACCCCAGCATGGTGTCTTCTATAAGAACATAGAAACACTGGGTTTATCGACCAGGCTGACATTCGCTTTTCTAAGGTCAGCCGGGCTTAAGTCAGAGACCGAGGGATTCATTATGGCCTGCCAGGATGGTGTTATCAACACCTTGGTCTACCGTAGCCGCGTGTGGCGTGTAGAGGTTCCTGATATTAACTGCAGGACCTGCCATCAGGCGCCGAAATTGCTCATGCACTTACTTTCTGCATGCCCCATATATGCGATTTCGGCCTACATCCACTGACATAACGCGGCTTTACGAGTGCTACACTACCACCTAAGGCACTCGTACGGGGTAGACCAGACACCAGTGCTGCCTTACGTCCCCGGAGATATTCAGTCCGTTGTCGAGAACGAGAAATGCCGGATTTACTGGAACTACTCGTTCCCGACTGTCAGGCTAATCCAAGCCAACAAGCCTGACACAGTCCTCCTCGACCATCAACTCAAGGTGATGTATGTCATCAAGTTCTCGGCACATGCGGAGAAAAACATCACCTTGAAGGAGGCGGAGAAACGGACCAAATATCGCGATCTCCGGTACGAGCTCCAAGTGCTGTACCCAGGCTACTCGGTAAAAACGGTCGTCCTTATAATCGGTGTACTCGGAGGGATAAAGCCTACGTTGCTCTCGGAACTGAAGATCGTACCGGCCTGCCAAAAATCAGCCGAGTTGCTGGCAGGCCAAATGCAGAAGGCGGTCATTCTGGGTTCTCTCCGTCTGCTTAGGGCACACGATTCTGGCAAATACCGCTGCAAATACCGCTAATGTGGAGCATGCCTTAGAGTTCACCGATGTTGACTTAAGGACGAGAGTTAGCCTTAACACCAGGGCTAACCTAAAACCACAAAACCTGGCTAGAATGGATGCGGTCATCGATGAGAAACTTCCGAAAGATGCAGACATATGGCATATCAACTTTGCCGTGTACAATGCCGCGAAACAACTCGTCCCCGTAAGAGGTCAATCAATCACGGGGTCGTGAAAGCCAAGCGGCGTGTACAAAAAATCGAGAGCAAGATACAGTCGGCCAGACAACACGCTTCTCAGATCCAGAGCGTGGTGGAATATAAGACGACTGGTCGAGTTTTTACTCCCAGAATCCGGCGCATAGCAGCAGGATTAAGACGTCAACACCATACTCTAAATCTGACAGTGATGCTTATCATCAAGCAGCACTGTCTAGATAGGATCCTAGCGCTCATGGCCATAAATTACCCTTCAGATCTCCTATTTACAGAATCAAAACTTTTGGACATTAGGCAACTATATCTCTGTAAAGTTGTTACTCACATCTACAAAAACAAAACTAACTTACAATATATTGATCATTACTACTCTACACGAAATAAAACAAATCTGCAAGTTAAAACAATAAAGTCGGAAAAAACAATAGGACAACGAAGCCATACCTATCATTGTTCCAGAGTATACAATTATTTACCTGAACAACAAAAAAATCAAATCAATGATACACAATCTCTGGGATTATTTAAAAAGAAAATCAAAACTTTTTTTATTAAATATAGATAGAGTAACTATACACAACCTTATATGTTCAAGAAATTATAAATTTTTTATTTATTTTTTTTATATTTTTTTACAATCTATTTTATTTACCCCAAAATACTATTGTATTGAGTTTATAATTAATTGCCTCTAAAATGTAAAAATGTAAAATGTAAATTTGCCTGTAGTACATTGAAGGAACGGAAAATCTTTATCTAAGCGCAACCTATGGTTTTTTGTAGATTTTTTTTTGTTTATTTGCATGTATTATTGTAAAATTGCATTATATACTCATTGTAAACTATACTGTGAGCAGTGGTAAATAAACGTTATTATTATTATTATTATTTTTATTATTATTATTTACGCGCCTTTATCAATGTCTACATGAAACTGGGAGTTTCAAAAAAGGAACCAATGGCGGAAACTTGGAGATGTTCGAACGTCGCAGATACAGGAAACAATTACTCGTAAAATTGAAGAATATCTGGAAACAAACACGTGAAAAATTGCTACTACCCTCAATGTAAGCCATCAACTGTTTGGAGAGTGTTAAAGGAACAACACTCATACCCATACCACATTCAGCGAATCTAAGCACTCTTACACCTAGTGGTTTTCCACAAAGACTTGTTTCTTATTAATAACTTACTCAATAGATATAGGAAAATCCTCAAATTTTATCACAAATCTTCTTCATTGATGAATCTAACTTCTCAAGGGAATGCATATTGAATTTTCGCAACAAGCACTTATAGGATGAAGAGAACCCACACGCAATAACTGTGATCCGACATCAATATTAATTTTCTGTTAATGTGTGAGTATTGACGAATTTTGATTTGGTCCCATTTCTTTCCTTTACGGCTTAATAGTAAATTTTATCGCCGTTTTATTGAAAACGATCTACTTTGCTGCTGCAAAATGTGCCACAGTACGTTAGTAACTAACTCCGGTACATTTTAGTTTAACTGCCCGACAACATTTGGATGCTGTATATCCTAATTCAATAGAGCGGAATTGCAGCCTTGGCTCCACGATCTCTAGTTATGAATCCCCTGGATTATTTCTTATGGGACACCTTAAGATATTGGTTAACAATAGCCCGCTTGAAAATATTGAGGACTTGAGGAATTGCATAGTTGCAGAATGTGAAACACTCCTTGATATTCCATGGACGCATGACTGGGGGATGGTCATTTCCAATAATTACTTTTGATTTTTTTTATGTAAGTAATCATTTTCTTATTGTCTCAGTGAGAAGGTTTCCTAACATTAAAGATTAAAATTTAATTTCGAAGGTTTATTTCTATTTTCATAATTATCGACTTCTTGTTTGGTGCTAAATTTATTGAAATATAGTATTTACATTACGATTGTAAAAGAAATATGTACTACTAATTACAACAAAGAAGGTTTAGTGTCATATCCCCCCAAAAAACAATTATGAAGCTACGAACACGTGTTTCGGAGTTATTTCGTAGCGTAGCTAAGTAATTGGATCTAGGATGGGATAGATCAGGAACAAGAATTAAAATAAGACTGGAGAGTACAGTACACAGTGTTCAATTAGTGCCTTCATGTTCCCATGTGACACAAATTGGGCCTCGATGAGCACAGTTGACACACAGAGCTCTATGTGTACTGCTCGTTTCCACCTGGCACATAAAAATAAAACAAGATAGATTTATTGGGGTTCCAAATAAAACAAAGAAGATTTAGTACCATATCCCAAAAAAAATTATGCAGCTATGGACACGTGTTTCGGAGTCATTGTCCGTCGTCAGCGTAGCGTAGCTAAGGAATTGGATCTAGGATCAAATAGATCAGGAACAAGAACTAAAATAAGGCTGGAAAGTACAGTACACAGTACTCAATTAGTGCTTTCATGTTCCTATGTGCCACAAATGGGGTCTCGATGAGCACAGTCAACACGCAGAGGTCAATGTGTACTGCTTATTTTCACCTGGCACATACAAACAAACAAGATAGACATATTTGGGTTCAAAATAAAACAAAAAAGGTTTAGTGCCATATCCCATAAAAAAACAATTATGTGGCTATGGACACGTGTTTTGGAGTTCCTTATTTTAGTTCCTGTTCTTGATCTACCCCATCCTAGATTCAATTCCTTAGCTACGCTACGCTGATGAGGGGAAATAACTCCGTAATACTTATCCGTAGCTGCGTAATTGTTTTTTTTATGGATATGGCACTAAACCTTCTTCGTTTTATTTTGAACCCCCAATAAATCTATCTTGATTAATTACAACGTTAACTTTCAGTTGAACATAAAAATATGTTTCAATTTTTTGTTATTTTACTTGCTTTATCCATTTGTTCCCTTGCCATTTGAATCAATAAATCTTTTTCATTTACAAGATGTTATAATTTTAATGCAATAAAACACTAATTAGAAGAAACCCCTTACAACTAAAATTATGAGAACAACAGTA
Organism: Rhamnusium bicolor; assembly: GCA_029963845.1. Lineage (NCBI taxonomy): Eukaryota > Metazoa > Arthropoda > Insecta > Coleoptera > Cerambycidae > Rhamnusium > Rhamnusium bicolor. Next base: position 404,897 of record JANEYF010003482.1, on the reverse strand, counting down.
ATTTTGCAATTAGACACAGTATTTAATCAAAGACTCATTTAACCGAAACATTTTAAAAAAACGTTAATATACTATTTTAGTTCTTGCGTTAGAAAGGATGCAAGGCGAGAAAGAAAAATGGTTTTAAATTTATCAATGTTCGTTGCAAGAAGATTGAAACTCGGGGAGGAGGTGGAGACGACGGTGCCACTTCCAAGGATAATGTGATTTTAGTTACCTACTCATTAGCTAAGAAAGTTATATGGTTCTCAACAAACAACAAATATTAATAACACTTCTATATTTACTAATTATGTGTTACATAATAATTGTATCTAACACGTCGTAATTTACACATTGTTAATAGATATGCTAATTTTAATAAATGTTCTTTTAGAAATTAGCATTAAAGAGGGAAACACACTTTACTATTGATTGAAAATGTATTGATAATGTAATTAAAAGCATTAAACTGGAACATATATCTCGCAAGCTTGTAACCCAATCAATGGCCCACCTACTCTTGAAGAATTTACTTTTCTAAGAAAGAACGTATTATTTTTATAAATGAAAATTATGACACATTGTTAAAAATAAACAAAAATTCTAACAATGTCACAGCAGGCAAATTATAAAGGAATTCTATACAGGTTTAAGGAATATCTCAATATTTTTGCGAATCTAACCCTAAATTTATGGCCACTTTTAAGTTGAAAAACGGAATATATAATGGGTGTTTCAATAAGAATGAAATATTTCAAAGCTCAATAAAATATGATTTTCTATAACAAAGTATTGAAATATTTATTGAAATATAATGTAGACATTTGGGAGTTATGTATGGAACAACACATCTGATAAATGGCCGCCACGGCTTTGCTGGCGAAATTTTGAATAACGGTATTGCATACATGTGGCGGTATTTCGTTGATATTCGTCTAATTTCGGCCTGCAAAGCTTCAATGGTTGTGGGCTGGTAGGCATAAACCTGCGACTTCAGACAACCCCACCGCCAAAAGTCCTAAGGTGTTAAATCGCAAGAGCGTGGCGGCCAATTCTGCTTACCAAACAGAGAGATGTCTCGACCAGGAAAAGCCTCGTGCAAGACCGTCAATGTTTCACGGGCGGCATGGCAATTAGCACCGTCCTGCTGAAACCACATATGGTCGAGAGCAATATCTTCCAATTGAGGCACAAAAAACTGGGTTACGATAACGTTCGCCATTCACTGTTACTGCATTGCTTGCCTCGTCTTCGAGGAAAAACGGCCCAATGATTCCTCCAGACCACAATCCACACCAAACAGTGACACGTTTTGGATGGATTGCTTTCTCATGAATCATTTGTAGATTTTCTTAGCCCAAAATTCGGCAGTTTTGGCATACACCGAGGACGCTAGCAGCATATCGTTCATTTACATCGAGGTCTAGCGCGATGTCGAGTCGGTACAGTAAATTTGTTTCTCCATCTTTGGTCGAAGTCGAGGTGGATGTCGATGTGCGTAACCTAAAGGCATAGACATGCTGAAGATGCATTGCTGCTCACGGTGGTTGTCGCGATCGCGGTCGCTGTCGATATGGATGTCGATAATGAGTGGACATACCAGAGAGTTTTATCTTTCCAGTGTTCCGTGCTGGTTGTGTAGTGTATAATAATTCATGTGATTCTAAGGACGTCAAGTGAACTGAATGAACCAATCAAGAGCAAACTATTACGATGCCTTGCGTTTTACATTGATGGAAAAACAAATTTGTTATCGACCTCGACATCCTGAGAGTAAACTGCTATCAGCATCCTCGGTATGTGCGACTATATTTAAAGAGCAGGATTGTTTTACATATAGGTGATATCGATGTAGCGATCGAGATCGCGACCTCCACCGCGAGTAGCTAAGCATTCTCGGCATATCCGTACAAAGGTTTTCATACATTAACGCGACCTCGACTACGGTGGCGGTGGCGAGCGAGGTGGTGATTAAACCCAACACACAAACATCGTACTAAGCGTGGGCAAATGTTACTTCTGCAGCCTGAGTGTTAGGGACTGCAGCCATTTGATCCGCGGTGGCGGCCAAACGCAGCATGTCAACTTTGATCGTGTATATTTAACGGTCATAATAGCGAATATTATGGAATTATTGAAAGAGAAAGTTAAAGATTATCCCATTATTTACGATTTAAGTCACCCGAATTACAAAAATATAAAAACCAAAAACAACAATACACAACAAATAATAATGAAAACATTAAAACTGTACCCCCACAGCACACAAACATCCGTTAGATATCCAGAGATATTTTGGGACAAATGTACGTATATGTCTGTATCATCTTTTCGTACACAAAATATGTAAATAGCAATAACTTGATAGCTCAACTGACCGCTTCGCGCTTCGGTGTGAATAAATCCGACCGCAAGTACGCTGGACACCACGCCCACCACCGCCACCGCGGTCGTGGCCGCGACGGGGTGTGTGAAAACCTTATATAATACTATTCATTAAACATTTATAAAAGTGAGAATAAGAACCATTTTTATAATAAAATAAATATAGAAATTCTGAATAAGATTTTTGGCTTGAAATTTTCTAATATTTCAAATCTAATATTCGCCGTTGTGATTCCATATTGGTGAACCTTATTGGCAAAAAATGCCATGACAGTGTGATGTAAATATGGAGTATTGTAAAAATGATATTAATTAATGTGAATTAATGTAGTTTAAAAAAAGGCATCGCAAACATACGGTCTATATAGATTATTTTAATACTGTAAAATTAATATTTATTATGTTCATCAATAACATTTTCGTGTACCTTAGTTGTAATTAATTGGTTTAAAAAATATGATACTAATACTGGATATTAATATATTTAGAATTTTCCCCAACCACAAGGAATTATGACTTTAAAAGGTCATTTTTAAAAGCGCAAAAAATTAGTAATAAATCTTAATGTTTGAGGCACTTATTCTTTTATTGAAACTGTTAATTGGCTTGTTTTTCCATTTCAACATACTTTTAAATTTATTTATGGCAAACAACAAATTAACATCTTAGTTTCGATTATAATTTATTAAAAATAGGTGTGCATTCATGAACCTTGGCACCGTTATTGGTTTCCTGAATATTTGACATTTAAATTATATTTATAGTACGAAACACTAGTTATCAACAAAGGAAGCGTATAGCAATTAATTCAAATGCATAAAGAGTAGAGGGGCGATCGAGGTGTTTATTATATGGGTTGATTTTCACATCGTTGTCGCCAACAGCAGAATTTATATCACGACCTGATAATGCTATTGAAATAATTTACATAAAAGAATTTTCATTTGCAATTTTCTACATGTGCAGATACACTGTTATATGAGCATCAAGCCACTCACAGACATCCCTACATGTCTGACCATATGCCGTAAAGTTAGAATGACGTTTGTTGATGAGAAGAAGTATCTTTGCATCCCAAATGTGGAGTGAGGTGTGTGACTATGATGATATTTCTTCGTCTTACGATTAAGTTTTTTTCTAATATTGTGTTTCTTTTGTAACGAAGTGATTTTTCTGGTATTAATTTTCCGTTATTTTAATACGTAATTTGGACCGTTCTTTACTTTATTATACTCAGTATACAACGATTTTGTGTATGTATACCTGTTAATCCGAGTGGTTAGATATATTCCGGTAGTTTCGCAATTCAGTAATTAAAATAGGGTTATCTATTCAGAAACACGCCCCGGAAGAATTCCATTTTCATTTCATGTTTTTATGTATGAACACCGATTGGATTATAGTGTCACTTGTTGTGGATAGAATCCAATTCCAGTGCAATAGTAAAGAGAACTACTAGGCAGATTTTTAGTGTCACTCGTTTGAGGAGAGAATCCTGACCAAAGGGTACAGAAATTAATATCTGATTAGATATTTCACCTCGTGTTCGATGCGATAACCTGGAACCTATAAACTGTTACCAACTATATATTTCGATATATATCCAAGTAACCATGAATATCTCAGGTCGGAGCAATTTAGGGACATATTTATCATTTGATTTATTTCAGTGTTGTTTCATAAGGATTAAGGTGCTATCTAGTTAAGGCGTCTCTCGGGAACATCTGGTTTTCAATTTAGATTGTATAATACTAAACACCGATCGGATTCTAGTGTCATTCGTTGAGGATAGATTCCAATCCCAGTGTTACAGTTAGAAAACACTACTAGCCAGATTTTGCATGTCACTCGTTTGAGGATAGAATCTGACCAAGTAGTCCCCAAATTAAAACATGATTGTATCCCAGTAAGGCATAAAAGATAACCTAGCTATATAATGCCCGCTTAAATACACGCTAGACGACCTTCGGGATCATTCAGGTTTTTCACTTTAGGTTTTATGGTATTAAACACCGATTGAATTCTAGTGTCACTTGTTGAGGATAAAATCCAGTCCCAGTGTCATAGTTAGGGAACACTACTAGCCAGATTTTTAGTATCACTCGCTGAGGATAGAATCTGACCAAGTAGTCCTCAAGTTAGAACGCGTTTTACTCTAGTTGGGGACATAAGAGTTAATCTAGGTGTATAATCGTGATTAGAATAGCTCAGTAACCATCAGTCCCTAAGTTGTCGTCACGCTTGTATACCGTAACCACTTGCACCTGGACCGTTTTGCACACACCGCTTGCTGTAATACTAGCCGATTTAAACATATTAACTGCTTCCTAAATACTAGTAGAACAATAGCAGTTTCCGTAACTTAGCCGCATTTGATATACATGCTTGCATTATCACCACCTCTTGCTTTGTTTATTGGCCTGCTTTTTCTGTTGCCTGTATAATTGGTTATTCTGATTAATATTATGAGGTCAGTCTTAAATAAAAGAGAGTAAGTCAAGTTGAAATTCTGTCTTTTATTTAGAGCATAAGTAATCAATCTAGTCACACACTGAGAATCATTTTTGGCAGATAAGGTGAAGTTGTGCATTGCTACGCAATCGACAACCACACACATAGGCCGTCTGGACATTCCGTTTCTTCACAGAATTATCCTAGCTTCTATCATACCGCTGATAGAATAAAGTGGTGTTCCTACACTTTAAAACAGAAACTGGCGCTCGAGGCCGTACCGTAAATAAAAGTTCAAAGTACCGCTGCTGTATTAAAGGGTGCCACCAAGTGACACATAACACAAATAACATTTTGTACGTCACACCTTAATCACTACCTGTCATTGTATTAATAGGGAACTTGCCTATAATTTTAAAAATAAAAATAATACTAAAAAACATAGCGTAACGTTGTAATAAAACGTGTACTTCACAAAAAAAATAAGATTTCTAATTCCACGCGATCAGTATGAAGGATCTAAACAGCGATAAAATTGAAGTGGCCCGAAACGAGCTACTATTGACTGTGACGTCACACCATACAATATTCGGTAGTCGTCGCGCCGAGAAGCAACACAATCAGATGTTTACCAATTGCAATTCCAATTTAAAATCTTTATTCACAATTAAGTAGATTATTTACGACTTGTATGGGGTACAGAGTAAGATTTATATTAATACATACAGATATTATATACAGAAAAAAGAAAACTAAAAATCAATTCATTCATAAAATACTTAAAAATAATAATACAAACAAATTAACAAAGTATGACATTCTATATAAACATACATATGTACAATATGGTGTTATTAGACTGTGGTTGATTTGTTAGTGACTGTTCTGATATAAATATATAATTGTGTTTTATAGTACCGCTTATTGTAGTTGTACAGATATTTTAAAATGACTGAACAAGGTTTTGATAATTTGCCTAAAGTGAATATGTTTATGGTGGCATCTTTCATACGAAATAGTGAAAGTTTTTCCCTTGGAGAGGTCCGCGGGGCCAAGGCAGAGAAGTATGTATTTTTTTTAGCTTTTAGTAATAATAATTTATAAACATAAAATAGTTATGACTTGATCACGGAATAAAAAAGAAATAACTACAAAATGCTTAGTCGCAACTAAGCATTTTTAGCAGACTTAGTCTTATGTTTGAAAGAATTTAGGGTAATTCTTTACAACAGCCACTTCTATATTTTTCGTGTTTTTTTTGTACACACGTGTAAAGTGTCTCTATAGAAGACATTTGCTGCAAATGTATAATTACCTATCGTAGGTATTTTCGTACTATGTTTTGGGGCAAGGGAAATAAGTGATTGTGTCGTGTTATCATTCACATAATAGATAAACTTAAGATTTGAATAGAATAAATTAAAGGGCAAGGGAAAGGTATTTGCAATATACTATATATACTAGAGGTAAACATTTTACTCTTCGCAGACAATAGTGTTATTGAACTTTTATATAATTGTTGCACATTCTGTAGGATACTCTTCGCAGTTTTTTGAAAAGAATCTTGTGTTTGTCTTATAAACTTCATTCTTACAATACCTAATGTATTGACTACATATTTAATTTTCTCTCCCGATGGTGCCGACTGTATTGGCGAAACGCGTGGCAGTATATTTTATAGTATAAACTAAGATTCATTCTTACAATACCTAATATATTGATCACACATTTAATTTTCAACTTTTTTTCATCTCCCGATGATGCCGACTGCGTAGGCGAAATTTGTGGTAGTATATTTTACAGCATTTTGGTGTCTATAGAAAATTACTTCAATTTTAGTAGCACACTGAAAATTGCAACCCTCTATAGATTCATATTTTTAAATAAAATGTCCTATAACTTTTTTATTTACTATTTGATATTTTTCAAAAACAATGAATTTCTTCCTCTAGCTAACACTAACTTATAGCCCAAATTTCAATTCGATCGGACTTTTCTTTCTTTAGTTATCGTGCTTACAAGAAACGTGACGGACGGACAGACGGACGTACACATGAACAGACGGACATTTTGAAAGTTGTTCAGAATTCGATGACGAACGAAATGATTTTTTCTCTGCGAGCAATATTAACGATTTTAGAAATGTCCCGATCAAATGCAATACCTATACTCTTCGTAATCGCATTTGCGAAGAGTATAATAATAAATAGCTGTTTACTTTCGCACCAGGAAATTACCTTTACTTAGTATCACTAAATTATATTCTATCTACTAATCTTATTTTCTAACATTGTATACACATTCTTTCGTTAATCCTACCCTAATTAAAATTCAATAATTTGGAATGCGGAATATTTTATTGCCCGCCTGCGAAAAACTGTAGATAGACATATAGTATTTAATAATGTACTTACATTAAAATGATCACACACTGTAGAGACCTACTGCTCTGTGAAATGTCTTTTTCATTTCTTCTACACGCTTTTTGCCATTTTGATCGACGAATCTTATCTTCTGGCAATATTATAAATACTTTATCTGGCACTTTCATTGTAGTATTCTTACACAACGGTACAATGTAATATTTAAAATAAGGAGTTTTTGTTTCCATTTTAAGTATACACTTAAAATTTATCTGAAATCAAGCGGTCGAGTGCTGGGATCTTCGTCGTCGTTTGTAAATTGTATGGTGTGATGTCACGACTACTCCCGCGCTTTTGAACTTGTTTGAAACGGTTCGCTCGCGCGCGAAACTTTAATAATTTATAACAAATTTATTATTGGGAATTAAGGCGTCATATTTTGCATATCTTATTTTTTAGTATTGTAGAACATTTTTATGAAGTAAAAAAAATGTGCAAGTTCCCTATTAAACAATTTCATAGCGTTTCCTCGATTATGTCTACAATAAATTGAAAATATACAATAAAGTAAATATTAATACATACTCCAGTGTAACATAATAAGATGGAAATATAAATGGAAGCGCAAAAAATTGCGTTGGGATACTTGATGTTTCAGGAGAAAATATATTTTTAATTCATATGGTAGTAACCATTCTTATGTAACTTTGGAATTTTCGTCTTAATGAGATGATTGAGATAATGTCATACGAAATGCATATTTTTATTCGATTGTATTGAAAAGTGACGTCTCTTTGTTCGAATAACTGAATGAATAGATTACCTTTTTATAACAGGTACTACTATTTGTTGTGGTTGCCATGCGACAATTTTTTTCAGGCAGAAAAGTACTTTTTCCGCAAAGTTAACTGTTTGTGGTCAATTTTTTTTGTGGAAAATATATCTTTACAGGTCTAGCCTGGAGTAGCATAGGGGATCGGAAACATAAGAACATGATGATATTGAACAAACTAATTTTCGGTTCCCATATTTTTTATTTTTAAGATTAAGATGAATTATTTACACTATTTATTTCTTCACAGTGTCTTAGATAAAAAAATATTGTTGTAAAGATATTATCGAAATATGGTTAGTACTTAAATGACGAAATGTAAAAAATTAAAATTAACTCCAGTCTCCCCTACTGCAAGTGCTGCAAATCTTGTCAAAGTGAAATTTGGTGAACTATTAACAAATCGTTAACTTTATTTAAAGTTTATGTTTTATGACCTAGATGTGTAAGAAATGTTTCTAAACATCCACTGAAGGAAAAAGTTGTGTTTTCGATTTAAGACGATAAGAATAAATTGGATTACCGTCCGTTGCTGTATAAAAAGATTGAAAAATACACAACGTCTACATAGCTCCTAGAAGCTTAACTTAAAAGTGCATTATTGTCTAAGATGTCGCAGCACGATGAAAAATGCTTCTCATAAGTTATTGTCAAATGGTACTGTTTGTACTGGAAAATGAAAGTTTATGACAAATGTGTTGTTGTAATGTTTTGCATATATATAAATATTGTAGTTCAAGCAACATCTTTCCATGTAAGGTCGTTACCTATTAATAACAAGATGTGGTGTATGTTTACCATCTTATTTACATTTATGATTTTCAGATTAACCATGAAATGTTGCGAGGCATTTATGTAAACTACATATTAAAATGCGATTTTGAAATTTTTCAGATGTAATTTTGTTACAGAATTAAAAATAAAGGCGTGTTCTGATATAAATAAGCTGAGTTTGTTCTAAATTAAGTTAAATTTATACATATCTGATCATGAGAAATGACATAATATACTCGTATATATAAATTAAACCACGTCTGTCATGCAAATGTTTGCATATTATGGAAATGTATTAATAATAAAAAATACAAATAAACTAATATCGATATAACGAATGAATACCGTTACGTCATCGTTATAATTCATATGAATCAAATTAGCACTGCGTTAGTCAAATTCATACTTGTTGAAATAACATCCAGATATAAACAAACTTTACTCGTTGACAGGTGAAAAAGTAAAAACATAACCTCAATTTGTCCGCTAAAAGTCAGAATAATTTATCGATTTCGTAGTCGTTAATTTGAACTAATTTTATGTTTTTATGTAATTTGGCAAAATGTTGATTGGTTGTAGATATTAAGAATTGCATTTAAATTAATTATCATCATTAAAAATAAAAAACCTATCTGATATCGTTCTAAAAAAAGGACTTTGATTTAATATTTTAGAATCATTAATAACACATATTGAAACATACCTTTTGTTTTGAAGATTAACTATCGTTAGTTCTGAAAAGATTTGTTATTCATATACAAAAATCAATAAAATAAAGAAAACGGTAACAACCAAACTCAAAAATAAACAAATCCAAATCTGACAGTTGATATGTAAAAACAGGAAATCATGAAATATATGACAACGACGATAGTCAAAAGCATTCGATGAGATTAATGGATATTATTTTTGCTTGTTACTGAGAATTACGAAATCAGGCCCTCTCTTTCTTTTTCATTAAAGAAGTTAGATTTTCGTATAACGCATCAACAACGTTAGTCTAAAATATTAAGAGTCGCATATAGTGGTCTCCCTTGCGCTGTCTCTCTCGCTTTACTATTTTGTAAACAAAGAACGCTTCAACAGCATACGTTGCAGATTAGATACAAATTTGTGACGTAACAGCATTTTTCGTGATCTCGATTATAGTAAATACAACCATATTAGCCAAAAATATCTACTCCATGAAGAATGCTCTGTTTTACACAATATGATTTAATAAATTGATATACCCTGACTCTTTATTTGAAAGCGGTGGTCAGTAGAAAGTATGAATGTTATGAACAATAATGTATAAAATATATCTTTACTAAAATACACAGTATTGAATATACCACCAGAATTGAAGTTCTTGCAATTTTGAATTTTGAATATTGATAAAAAAATATATGAAATTTAAAAGTGTTATAATTTACAAATATACAAGATACCAAAGCCGTAATCCTCTCACTTTATTTGATTGAAGATTAATTAAATTAGCCACACACTTCTTGATGATTTATGAAATGTGTATTATACTAAGATAAGTGATTAAGCTTTAATTGCGATTGCCCACTAATAAAAGATATTTACCAAATAAAAGGAAATTCATTTTGAGACCGTCGATTATACCATTCGTGGACTGGTTTCTAGTTATTGCCTTCGTCAGTGTAAAGTTGGTACATAGAACATCAATATGGAGGATTTTAGAATCATAAGTTTCTATATGATAGTAGAGTACCAAGAAGTTAATGACAACTCCATCTACCGGTATCAATCGCAATGCAATAAACTGGAAAATTGCTCCGACACAGAGATTAAAGCGGATTCAAGCTTAATCACTTCTCTTTGTATGATACAAATTCTATAAATCATCAAGAAGTGTGTTTGGCTATTTTATTTAATCTTCAATTAAATAAAGTGAGAGGATTAGAAATTTGGTAATTTGTATTGAGGTATTAATTTTAGTAGATAAGATAGATAGATACATAATTATATTCACCAATAATTATTAAAGATACAAATTTTGTACATTTGGCAAGTCATAGTATTAACGTAGAGGTCATTGCAACCGTTTTAGAATGCATGAACTGATTGGGCCTTTCTATAAACTCATTTATGCTATAACAACAGTTATTTGTAAGTATGGCTTTTATTTCAGATTTGAATTTTATTAATGGAAGATCCTTAATATTTGTGAGTAAGCTATTATACAATGTAATACAGTTACAGTAAGGAGAGCTTTTAAAAACAGTAGTCTTTTGTGTTGGTATAATTAAATTATTTTTAGTCTAGTTTTGTATGAATGACAATCCGTAATTACAGGAAATTTATTAATATTATTTTTGGCATATATTAGACACTTGTAAATATATATGCAAGGAAGGAAAATTTTTTCTTTTCGATAAATTTTGGTCTACAAGTATTCCTTAGATTCATGTTAAAGATCAATCTTATGATTCATTTTTGATTAACAAAAATTCTGCCATAGTCAGTGGCCCTACCCGAAACTAGAATATTAACAGACATGTGAGAATACACTAATGCATAGTATACCTCCATGAGTACTGATTCACTACTATGTAGGTCGTCTAAGATAAAAATTTAAAAATGTGGTCTTGTTTTCGTTGAGTGTAAGGATATTATGTTGACACCAGGCACTAACATTATCAAGTACAGTTTTTACTTTGTAATCCATTTTCACAGCAGAATCGGCGATTATTGTGCAACTAATATCATCAGCGTACATAACTGTCAAAGCAACTTTGATGAAATTAGGTAGATCATTAATGAATATTATTAATAGTAGTGGCTCCAAAACAGAACCTTGTTGGACACCCAAATTAACTTATTCCACAGAATCCACATTATTATATTTGACCATGATATTCCTATTATCCATATAGGAACATACCCACAGTGATGACTGTTTATACCAAGCTTTGACAACTTAGTTGAAAGAATGGTCTTATCCACTGTATCAAAAGCTTTAGACAAGTCGAATAATATAGTAACCACCTATTTGCCACCATCTATATTACTGTAAACATAATCTAAAAATTGATTAGATGCAGTCTCTATAGATCTTCCTGGTTTAAAGCCATGTTGAGATTCAGTAAGCAGGCCCTCTCTTTCAACATAGTTTAAAATACGGTCATAAACTAATTTTTAAAAAATTTTGGGTAATACACCTAATAGGTGAATTTGCCTGTAATTCTCAGTATAATCAGTATCTCCATTTTTAAAAATAGGAATAACAGACGCAATTATTAAGAGATCTGGAAAACAACCTTGAAATAAATATAAATTAATGAGATAAACTAATGGATCTATAATATGAGAATTTACAAGTTTTATTATTTGTACTCTTAGGCCATCAGGACCACTAGATTTTTTGTTTTTAAGGTTTTTTTACTATTTTTGAAACCTCTTCTTTGGTTACAGCAATTAAAATTATATGTTGGTCGTTGGAAATGGAAAAAATACATGAAAACAACATATTAAATCGAAAAGAAATCCGAATGGTATTACTAGCAATTGTGGAGAAAAAGTGTACAAATGAATTAGCTACTTCACTGCTGTCGGAAATAATATTATTGTTGACATGTAATATTATATGTTTAGTTTTCTTTGCGTTTCTACGAAGCTTTTTATTTACAATACTCCACGTTTCTTTTGTTTTGTTATTAGAATTTTTTATTCTGTTTTTAAAGTAATCCTGTTTTGCCGTTTTTATTTTTATTCGATATTCTTTTTTTCTCTTCTCATATACTAAAAATATTTCTGAATAGTTTTTACCTAGGTTTTCACTTTTCATTTGTGAATATAGTTTTTTCATGTATTTGCATTTGGCAATAATTTCTTATGTCATTCCTGCGTTATTACTATTACTGCTACTATTATTTTTGTAATTTGGTTTTGATTTAATTGGCATAATAGGACATTAAAGAACATTAAAGCACCAAAACAAACTTTCTATAAAATAAGAAAACAAATCTTCCCAGCATAAAATACTTAGTCGGTGGTTAAGTTCATTCAAGTTGCTTGGATTAATTTGTCTTCTATTAATTTTACATTTTCATGACATTAAATTCACATTATAATCACATACTGTTAAAATATGTGCAAAATAACCTGCTAAGGTTATAATTTTATAATTAACTAGTGGCAGGTTAGTTGTCATGTAATAAGTACAGCTTATACGTCCACATGCATTCTTAAACATTCTTGTTGAATCAGTTGTGGTAATAATTAATTCAAAAGAGTCTAGAATATCTCTAAGATATTTAAGATCTTTGCGATTTTTAAAGAGGTCAATATTAAGATCCCCACATAAAATTATATTACCCTTTTTTTTTGGACGTACTTTAGACCTTCAGTTAAATTTTTAAAGAAAATTTTAATATCTCCATTTGGAGGTCTGTACACAGTAATTATATTTCCCGCCTTTTTTACTGCATGATCAAATTGGTAGTACCTACATTCTCTACTTGAGTGCAGCACAATTGAAAGCGATAAAGTTTTTCGTTTATGACTGGTATTTCCGTAACCCCGGTTTCGAATGTCATATTATTTCCATTACTCATTTTGTGCTTGAGTGCAAGCAACGTGTTTTTTTGAAGTGTCAAAGTGAATGAAAAATGGACAAGAAAATTAAAGAGCAGAGTTCTCGAACTTTATCGAAGAAGCTGAGGAGGCTGAAAAGGAAATTGGAGCGTTATAAAAATCGTGAGCGACATTTAACTCCGACATCATCCAGATATCGGTCAGGATCATATAGTTCTCAGAGTTTCCTAAGCTCTCAGTTACATCGTTCACGCTCACGCTCGCGTTCTTGATTACGCCATTCTAACTCACAGTCTCCTCGAAGAGGGTCCACCAGGTCTAGATCGATCTCCAGGCCACCGTCTCCAGATATTCAATGTAAAACAAATTAACTTAGCTCAGCAGGCGCTAGAGTTAATTATGGATGATATTTATATCAAAAGTTAACATATCGTTACCTAGCAAGGAACGAATAATTTATTCTGTCACGCAATAGTAACAGCCGACTTCGAATATGATATAACTTAGCCCAGCAGATGCTAGCAAGGAACGAATAATTATTCTGCCAAACAATGGTAACAGTTGATTTAGTTAGGTCGTGTTATTTTATTATTGAATGGTGTGTTTAATGGATTAATAAAATTAAACACCACGACTGATCCAAACCCCTTTACCCCTGAAGATACCTCAAGGTACCTTGTGCAGGAGAAGCCTACACTTTTAGAGACAATGTACATACACCCTAGTATTGTGGGATTCATTTCTGGTTTAGAAAAAATCCTAGCTCCTCGACCGGGGATCGAACTCGGGCTCCAGAGTGAAAGACTCTACATTACCCATGGTGATCACTGAAGTACCAGCGCTAGAACCACAAATTATAACAGTACTGGGAAATCGACACAGAACCTGCTGACCTTAGGTCTAGAATTACATCCATCATTGGCAGATATATGGAGGGGTATTTTACAAGCAGGCATGGAGAAAAAAGTGGAGGTGATAGCGAAGTATCCAGATCCCATATATCTGCGAAGGCATGCTAGTAACCGAAATTAAACCCTGAAATAAAAGTTATATTGTCAGAGCATGCACAGCAGAGAGATGCAAAATTAGCGGAAGTTCAAACGTCAGTGAGTGCCCGTCTGGCATATCTGGGGAAGGTAATAACACAACTTTTGTCTGGGGAGATGAACGTGGAAAATTTAAACTGTAGAGAACATGAGTACTGCTGCTCGCCTGTTATGCGATGTACATAACACCCAGTCTACTTCAAGACAGGCGTTGATTGGTGTGAGCCTAAATCTTGAAAAACACCTGCAAAAAATTATAACTTGCGCACCCATCGATATGTGGTTATATGGAGAGGACCTGGAAACAAGGATATCAAGGTTTAAAATATTGCAATGGTCGTCTGCAGATCTAAAATCTAGACCCAAAATGTTACCAAAAACAAACCAATAATTTCCAGAGAACAAAGTATTTAAACTACAGGATTCTGCCTCGACAACCTTCCCAACAATATCCGCGTCAAGGTAGACAACAACACCATCAGGTTCGGAACAACAACAACACAAGATATCAGAGCCAGACCCTGAAGCCAACCAAATATAAGAGCAGGACCTACAACAACAGGAGCTACAATCGGCATTAGTAAGCATACATGCAGAAAGATTAAGGTATTTTCAGTCAAAATGACAACAAGTCACGAATGATCCTGTTATAAATCAATGGCTGTTAGAATACAAAATTCCTTTTGCTAGAACAGTAGTTCAATTAACGCGCCGCCCAGGGAAAAAGTTTGGTCCCAAAATGAGTTCGTAGAAGTCTATGAATGTATTAATAAGTTTCTGAAACTTGGCGCCATTCTCAAATGTTGATCCGCTAGAGGACAGTTTATTTACCCCATTTTCCTTGTAAACAAGTCGGATGGTTCAAAGCCGCTAATATTAAATTTAAAATCTTCTTGTTCATTGGCAATGAGCATTTTAAAATGGAAAATTTTAAAAATGATACCAGGATTGTTTCTCCTAGTTGCTAAATGGCATCTGTAGATTTAAAATATGCATATCTACTAATTCTTATTCATATAGACTCTAGGAAATATTTAAGGTTTACCTTTAACTCTACCTTATATCAAGTTCACACGCTGCCATTTGGATTATCAACAGCTCCCTTTATTTTTACAAAACTTAAGAAACTGGTGGTAGCGCATATGAGATTATTAGATTTTCTCTCGGTTGTTTATCTGGATGATTTTTTCTTGCTTGGCAACTCTTATAATGAGTGTAAAAGGAACGTAACATTTACAGTTAAATTGCATAAAGAACTAGGTTTCGTTATTAACTTCGTGAAAAGTAATTTAATACGCTCACAAAGCTGTAAATTCCTGGGTTTTGTGATAGATTTCAAAAATATGAGAGTAGAACTACCACAAGAAAACCGGAGAACTCTTTTTAAACTTGTTCAAGAAATAAATAAAAAATCAAAATGCAAATTCCGAAAATTCGCGAGGCTGCTAGGCTCCTTAATCACAATGACTTTAATGCAAGTGTGGTACTTAAACCTTACGTAAAGCCACATTTTTAGTGGTGGATCCAAAACATTCGAACTGCGAGTTATTTAATAAGAAATCAAAATTTTTATTAGAGATTTTCTCTGACAAACGAAGTGGCCCTCATATAAACTAGTTAGAACTATTAGCTGCGTTCTTCGGATAGAAATGTTTCGCAAGGGGATGTAAGGGATTGCCAAATAATACTTCGTATAGACAATACGACAACAATTTCTTACATAAATAGAGCGGGCGGTGTTCAGTTTCCAAAATTAACGATCATTGCCAGAGAAATTTTTTTTGCATCATACATTTCTTCTAAAAATAATGTTGAGGCCGATTTTGCATCACGATCATTAAAATTAGAAACCGAATACGAATTAAGTCATCTTGCATTCAACAGGATAACACATTTGTTTCGATCCCCAGAAAATCGATTTATTTGCCCCAAGAATAAACACGAAATGCATAAAATACTGCGCATGGCAAAAAGGCTCTGACGCAGTTGCAGTCGATGCGTTCACTCTTTCGTATGAAAAATTCTTTTTCTATGCTTTTACACAATTTGCCATTATTTTAAGAATATAGCAAAATATTAGGGAAGATAGAGCCGAGGGTATTTTAATGGTGCCGTCGTGGCCAACGCAACCCTGGTATCCAGTTCTTGAATTATGCAAGCAGAAAATTGTCTTTAAGCCGAATCTTAATTTACTTATTTCTCTTGACAGGAGTCCTTACCCACTATGGAGGAACATTTCCCTACAGGCCGGGTTTTTATCTGCAAAGCATTTAGACAGCAGAGAATGCCAGGTGAAGCCACATATGTTGCACTAAAGTCCTTCGCACTTTCATCCTTCAAACAGTATGACTTAAGATCTGGTGAAAATATTGGGCCCTACATCATAAAATCCCTTATGAAAACTTTTGTATCCGCGCATCCTAGTAGTCACTTAATTCTTTACGCTCTACATTATCCTTAGTCATGGGACAGGAGATCGGTTTTAATCCAATGATTATAAGATTTCTTAAGAGAGCATATAGAGCATATCCTGCGAGATCTATGGATAAATTTACGTGGGACCCGCTGTAGTTTTACAATATATTAAATCCATAGGTTCAAACGAGAGACTGACCTTAGAACTATTGGGTAAGAAGTTACTTACCTTATTAGCCCTTACAACGGCACATCATGTTCAAACGTTCTCACTTATCAAGATAGAAATTATTAACCATGGTACTACCAAAATACAGATTTTAATACCAAATACAATAAAAACTTCTAATCCAAATAATTTTCAACCTCTCCTAGTCCTTCCGTTCTATAATTAAAATTTTAATATCTGTGTCGGTAGAACACTGTTTCATTATTTAAAACGAACAGAGAATATTAGGGTGCTTAATGATCTGTTCATAACCCATAAAAAAAAACCATCGACAAGCTTCAAGCCAGAAACACTTAACAAAAGTGGAATAGATACAAGGGAGTATAGAGCTCACTCAACCAGACATGCTAGCATCTCCGCAGCTAATAGGGGAAGAGGATGAAATTAGAAGGACTACTGGCTGGACAGAAAAATGTTTAGTATTTGTGAAATTTTACAATCGAGCATTAATTAATAGAGATTGTTTTGCTACAACAGTGTTAAGTTTAAATAAATAGAATTGTATTTTGCTAACAAAAGTGAGTATCTCTAAATCGAACAAATGCTTTAAACATCTACCAATTTGATCATGTAGTAAAAAGGCAGGAAATATAATTGATGATTAAACGAACTTACCTTAAATGAAGTTTGATCACAATTATATGACCGCATTTTTACTACATGATGATCATTTCCACATTCTAGAAAATTTAGAGATTCTAAGCTTTAAAAATAATGGGGATAATATGACAATCGGAGTCAGGGTTACCGAAATACCAGTCATAAACGACAAACTTTATTGCTTTCAATTGCGCTGCATTCAAGTAGAGAATGTAGGTACTACCAATTTAATCATGTAGTAAAAATGCAGGTCATGTAATTATGGTCGAACTTCATTTAAGGTAAGTTCGTTTAATCATTAATTATTGCTATTGAATTACTGTACGAATCCCAAAAAGAAATTGCACACATTTCTATATGACATTCACAGGACAATTCACCAATTTTATTAATTTTAGTAGCAAATAGGCTATTTTTAACAAATAGCGAACATAGGCTCATTCATATTTATTCGCGAATAGACTTTTTTGAAACATTGTATTATTTTTTAGAAAATTCTGAATGTAATATAAATAATGCAGTCGTTCAATTAGGTAAAAGTCATTCCAAAATCCAACGTACGTTAAAAAATAACAGCTACAGCCCATATAAAATTTCATCCCTACAAGTTTTAACGGAGGCTCATAAAAGGAAAAGGCTGGACTTTGGCCGTCAGATGAATCAAATGTTGGATGAAGATCCCTATTTTTTTGGACTGATGAATCATCCTTTTCTACGGCAGGAGTTTTTAATCGGAAAAATCGAAGGTCGTGGGAAAACAAGCACAATAGAAAAAGATTGGTAAAACAAATAAAAAAATCAGGATGAAAACTGTTAGCGTTTGGTGTGGAATTTTCAGAAACAAAATTGTTAGGCATATATTTTATGATTATACTTTAACTGGAGTTACCTATCTGGAAATAATGATCCCAGAAGCAGAAAATATTCTTTGTCAGAATTTTCCGAAAGTCGAACTTGATGATATGATTTGGACGCAGGATAGGGCAACTCCGCATAGTGTCCTACCCGTTTGAGATCATTTGAATAATGTATTCCCAATATGTATAGAGAATAATGGACCTATTAAATTGCCACCTAACAGTCCGGATTTGACCCCTATGGATTCATTTTTTTTGGGATTTCTAAAAGACATTGTCAATAATAATAATAACAATAGCATTCAAGTCATTAAAGACAGGATTCGACTTGAAATAAACAATCTGAATGTAAATAATGAAGCCATTTCCGGTGCAATTATAAATATAAGAAGACTTTATCAATTATGCATTGACAATAATGGTGAACACATCGAATATCTTTTATGAGTAATCATTTATTTATATTTAAATTTCCTAAATAAATCTTTGTTATCTATTTTGTATAAATATTTGGTTTTTTCTTCCTCACTGTAATCTATTTTGATTATTTCATTAAAGAAATGTCACTTATCAAACATAATAGTTGTCATTTTCATAGCTCAATTTAATAATGTTAACTTTTCCATATTCACTGTAACTAGTTTAACTAAGATATTCGACGTTTAACAACTCAAAAACGGTATATGGTAGGGGTAACATATGGTACATTTTTGAAATCAGGAACAAAGAATCATTCCAAAAATTTAATAATATACAGGGTATCCCATTTAAAAAAATATATTATCTTATTGTATCCCCTGAAATCTGCACGCTACTGTACTTTTGATAGTATTTGAACAAAATTCAGTCATAACCACATAACTCTTACTTAATTTTTTTTTCTATAAGCAATAATAATAATGATAAGGGGTGGGTAATTTATAATGAATAACCCTGTACCAACTGTAAGTGAAGACATTGTAAATAATATTAAATGTGTACTAAAAAATACACGGCTGTGGTTATGTGTTGACAAGACGACAGATTGTAAGGAAAATTCTATTTTATATGTTATAGTACGTGTACTGGACCCTCCTAAACCGACATTTCCACTGTTACTAGCTAGCAAAAGACTGAGTGTACTGACCAAACAATTACATGGGTGGTGCTGGAGACGTTAGAAAAATTTGACCAGTCAAAAAGTCAAGTGTTAATAGCAAATACAAAAAAAGTGTTTCTCAAATCTCCTAAACCTCTTCTCTTCGCGCATTTCATAGCAAGTGTACCGGTATACCCGAACTACCACAGCTGATTCTTACACTTTGAAGCCAGCTTATTATGCTGAATATTTTTTACAGCAAATAAAAGCTGATACTACAATTCAATCCAGAATAAGCTGCAGTTATTAAGGAAACCAGACAAAATTCGAAGATGTTTCTGTTGAAAGAACTTTAAAAACTATTCTTAAGAACTATAAAAAATTACATGACGTCATACAAAACTTACAAAACAGTGCGTTGTCGTTAGCGGAGTCATTGCAAATAGTGGACGAAATAAATCGACTGTCACACTCTATAGGTGACGCAAAAAATGAGCCCGTTGAAGAATAGTTCGCACGTGTCTTAAAGCAGGACACCGGTTTTACCAGATTAAGACACATTTGTGATGGTACTGATGGTACATCTGCAGATCCGTTAAGTGAGTTCAAAGACTATTTTAAGTATACTTATATTACATCAATAGATGTCGAACGGTGGTTCTCAAAATATAAGCATATTTTTTTCACCATATTACTCTCATAGAAACATACATAAATATTTTACAGATGTTTTCCAGTTTGTGAAAACGAAGCTAGTTAAGAGGGTAAGTTGTGTATGCATTGTTATAAATTGTAAGAGTTTATTGC
This sequence comes from Rhamnusium bicolor, assembly GCA_029963845.1. Lineage (NCBI taxonomy): Eukaryota > Metazoa > Arthropoda > Insecta > Coleoptera > Cerambycidae > Rhamnusium > Rhamnusium bicolor. The sequence continues at coordinate 384,533 of JANEYF010003482.1, read as the reverse complement.
TTTTATTACTACTTAATTTCTTTTATTACACTTATTATCATGCGTACGCCTATGTCCTGTGGCGCATTTTTACCAACTCTAGTTATAAGTTTGTAGTCTAGTAAACAAATATGGTTTATATCATCATTTAGGACCCAATGTTCTGAAATACACATTATATCTATGTTATTATCTACTACAAATAATTCTACTAAATCTATCTTATTTATTATAAATAAACACAAAATAAACTTCTGTTTGATTTTCACAATTTTAATAAACTTATGACAATTGTTTCGCCACACAGTGGCTTCGTCAGATGGTGAGTACAAGACTAAATTCTTTATTACAAAGTGTGGGTATATATATCAACTAATCTAGGGTAATAAAATGGAACTGTAATAAAATAAGGTACAAAATAATTTAGAAAATATTTAACAGCGGTGAACAGTTTAAATCTAGCTGGTCATTTAAAATGATATTACTATTTTTTAATTTATTAATTTCTAATGTCTCTAATAGTGACAATTTTAAGCCTTTATTTTATATGTGTAAAATATCAAAATTGTTATTAAAAGAATGATTTTCTTCTAGCAAATGGTTGGCATACGTCGAATCTAATTTATTGTTCTTAAAACTGCGTTTATGTTCCGACAATATTTTCTAAATTATTTTGTACCTTATTTTATTACAGTTCCATTTTATTACCCTAGATTAGTTGATATATATACCCACACTTTGTAATAAAGAATTTAGTCTTGTACTCACCATCTGACGAAGCCACTGTGTGGCGAAACAATTGTCATAAGTTTATTAAAATTGTGAAAATCAAACAGAAGTTTATTTTGTGTTTATTTGTAAAATGGATTTTCATCAAGTAAAGGTCGAATCAATCAACTATTATTTATTATACTTTGTACATTTACATGAGAATCTTTATAAGCTACGTTATAATTAGTTGTGGGGGGATAATATTGGTTGAGAAAAATTACATTTTTGTTCATTATTTTCAGATTCAATATTAACATTGATATCTTGTAATCAGTATTTATTATTATTTGAGAATTAATGTCACCTTCCTATTGGAATACTTTGGTAATTTAATTTTTATTGTACATTTATTAGTGTTATTCTTAATTACCGAGATACAAGAATTTAACGGTAAAAACCAATAGTATAAAATGCAGTTAATAAAAGTTATTCAAAACACAAATAAAATTTTATGGTATCAAATAATACATGCAAATGAGAAATGAGGCTGTATTAAATGGATACTACTGTTTCTAAACTGTTGTACCTCGACAGCACAGCGTAGCTTAATGATTGGAATAGACCTGGAAAAATTAAGAAGAGGAAAGTATAGTACTTTATGTGTCCGATATTGGGCCTCAATCAGAACCGTTGACACATACAATCCTATGTGTACTGTTTACTTCGTACTTCTCATTTTCTGTTGCAACATCTCCCCGTCCTATTGCTGATATAACACAATTAGCTGGTGGTTGTACCCATTGACCGGTGGCTCAGTTAGCATATCGTGAATATGGGCTTTGATTGATCTGAGTTCTCATCAAAATCTAGGCTGGGCGCCAGGACTTTTACAAGTACCAAATAAGTAAGAGTTTACATTAATAGAGAAATAGAACGTTAATCCTTGAATTCAGTTTGGGAAGGAAGTAGAATAAAAGATATTATTAAATAAAAAGTATAATAAACTGGTCAGAATATGTACAAAATTTACATAGGCTAGTTAAAAAACTAGTTAGGGGTTGAAAACAAAAAAATAAACAAAAAAAATGATCTGACGTTATTAGAATTAAAAAAAGGGAACTGATCTCCTACAAAAATTCTTCTGACCAAAGATAAACTTTCACTGTGGATGAAGATCTTACGTAAGTTCAAATGGGTCAGTCCTGCGAGGAATCCACTAACGGCTAAGCTCTGAATAGGTTTGGTGCCAGTTCGAATCATCACTGTCAGTAATGCAGTTTAACTTTGAGATGAAATGCCGGTTGTATAAAATATCGTTTTCCTGCTCCACCCATATATAATGATCAGTTCGATCCACCGGTTATCCTCTTCTCTTGGTCCAGGTATTTACATAAAAAGGGAGAGTTTTATGAGATCAGTACTTATAGTACTATAGGCCTATAGGCCAAACAATGTAAAAAGCTGTGACGTTTGAATTGTCCAGCTACGTAGACAAAATAAAAAGAAGAGAATCTTCAAGAAAATAGAATTTCGAATGTCTGTTTACAGACAGACAGAAGATAACGTAAATAAATATTTGCTAGATATAAACCAGTATGATTATTGTCAAATTAAAGGTAACGTTAAGTTAAATTATTTATTCGTTGCTCGTAGAGAGGTAATAACCAATTCCAGATAAAGTTAAATAAAGATATATAGCTTGACTATATGTTTAATGCGGATTATTAAAAGGTAATCAATTGCCTGATAACTAGGCAGGTATGTTTGCCAGAGAACTAGGCAAGGCTCCACTAGAGCAGCTAACTAAATACTAAGTAAACGTTCAAGTAAGCACTCGATATTTTAAATTTAGAAAAACCTTACGCTACAGAGGCCTGGTTGGTAAATATATTCACTGGAATAAAATGATCCACCATAAAACAAATGCACCACGTTAGGTAATTCTCACAAAAGTTATAAACAAATAGGTTTCCTCAAAAGGGGTACTAAACTCCAAATGTTACCAGTCACCTCTCTTTACAGAGCTACCAACGTAACCAAATGATGTAAAACATCAAGAGACAAAGACAGAAAACAACTAACGATAAAAATTGGCGACATCCGTTGCCGGGTAAATCGTAGATTTATAATTACCGAAAGTTAGTTTAAATTAGCACACAAAATTATTACAATATCAGAGGGATATTATATAAATTGTCAACAAGACACGATAAATCGATACTAATCAATATTAATGATAGCTATTCCAAAGAACAACCAACGTGAACTGATCACTTAAAAGCAAATTCGCCAAAGGCGTAAATTAAGATAAATACGGTACAATATTATTATGAAAATAACCTCAAAGGTACGTTAAATCAATATAGCAACTTTTTAAATAATTATGATCATAAAATTACACGATAATACCAGAAAACATAAATTTTACCAGACCGTTGAACAGGTGTCATCTTCAGAACACTACACTAGTAAGAAGGAAGTAGCACCGAAGTGTTCTGCTACCTAAACTCGATTATAGTTTGGAAAGAAACAAACATTTGAGAGTACAGTATGAGCAATAAAGATAAATAGATATTTAAAAAAATTTTTATAAGTGCAAAAATCTACAAAACCAACTGTTCTAGCAGAAATCAGTGGCGCCATCTGGACTAGACTGGCAGAAACAATTCTTCACGGAAAACGACAAACTGAAATGAAATGGTTTGCAATTTCGTTACACTGTTTCTTTGTATTCAAGTGACTTTGGGGTCAGGTTATCGATCCTCTACGACTAATACATGGGAGTTTTTTTTATATCATCTGATAATATTGAACGAGTAGATATGATGGAGATTCCAGGCAGTATGTCAAACCTCGACCGGAAGCTACTATGGTCACAATCGCTCTTTCATTGGTTATAGAAATAGTAAATGTATAAAACAATCAGTTCTTATAAATGCCATTGGAAATGTAGGAAATTTTTGAAGTTACCTGATCCAAAAAAGTATATTGGTGATTGCTTTGGGACCCACATCGTTATTATTAGCTGATTAAGACGCAGATCTTCTAACCGTGAAGAAGCATGGTGGCTGGAAATCGAGTTCTATTCTTCTGAAAATAAAAAACAACTTTCGTCATCTTCTAAAAATTTAAGTACTCCTCATTAAAGTAGCAATATTAATTTGAACGAATCGTCACAATTGTTAACATCAGTTATAACTTTATGAGTGCAAAGTTGTCATAAATATTTATAATAAATAACAAAATTTTCTCGTTTAAAATTGACTACAAGGAATTTACTACCTCACTAATGCGGTAATGACTATTATTACGTTAATCAAATAAATGTCAGTCATGGTTGTTATGTAACGGTAGTAGATAATAGTTATAAGAATCGTAACACCAATCATTAGAGTCGTCGCCGGCTGTCACCTCATTTGATAACGGAACGGGTACCATAATTATTTTGAGTTTTACAAGGTAACTACACCAAGAAATAAGCGAATCAGACGTAACTTTGATTTCTTCATTTTTATCAGAAAAATCTTGATTAGTTTATGTGATTACGTTCAAACATTATGAAGATGGTATATTTGTAAGAATGTGGAAAATGTTATGAACGACAAAGTTTTCCTGGCATGTATCAAACTTTAGCTAAAACAGAAAATCTTTTTCACTTTGGTCGTATTACTCCATATTACGAATCGTTTTGTTCACTAAATAGAACGTAGACATTAGCACATGCATATATGTGATTGCATTTTTTGGAGCGTAAGTCAATGGATATAGAGCTAATAATCAAGAATTTTCATCAAGTAGGATATCGCAAGGCTTTTGTAAGAAAAAGAAAATTGAAAGTTTTTAATGAAAGGTAAAAAAAATCAATGTAGTTATTTTTCCAATAAATTTAGTAGATTTCTCTTTATTTAGATAACGATGATTATTGGACCGAGTAGAGCATGTAGAAGCAAAGAACTGAAATGTTTACGTTTAGAAAATGTAAAGTATGAAAATCAGGTTTTTCGATATGTTATACCCAATACGAAAACTGAAATTACACGGGAACTTTTTACATCTGGGAATTTTAAAGGGGTGACTATGGTGCTACTTGTACGGAAATATGCTGTGATGCATCCAGGTCATACCTATAGTTGTCATTTTTGTCTAATATAGAAACAACAGATGTGCGAACTAACCTGTTGTAATTCCCACATTTGGAATTACTCCAAGAATTATCGCTACATTTCTGAAATTTACTAATCCGGAGTGATATATTGGCCATTGATTCAGAGGTCTTCCGTCTTCTTGTTAGCAGATTCCGGATTTTTTTAACTGTCAAACGCCATTGAGGTTTGAAAGGCAATAGTCTTGCAGAGGAATACATTGAAAATTTCACTGAGAATAAGAAAAAATAGCAGGAATTTATTGATGAAAAGCAAAAAAAAACAAGATTGTGAGAATTATTAATCAAAATAATAAAACATTGTTGACACCGGTGTCAATTTGTCAAATCGTGATTATTGTTAACCGTTAAATTCTGTGATTAATTTGAATGTTTTTGCATTGATTTGTTCTACTTTTAATTAATGAATTCCAATAAGGTAGTGAGTACCATAATGGATATATTATGGTACTCAATCCAGACATGTAAGTTATATTTATATTCAAATTGTAGTTCATAATGTTGTCATTATGGCACACTAGCAGAAAAAAAATATTGCATAGTGTGCAGCAATATATTTTTACTACACTGTATTAAAAAAAGTATCTACTTTACACACTCAAAACTCTTTTATAATGCCCTATTTTTTTATTCTTGGAGAAAAATTTGTATTACTGAATATTATTTTTTTTGTATTTTGTGTTGTCCTATTTTAACAATGTGTTGATGGTATTATTTACATATAACTGAGATCAGAAATAGAACTACTCAAAATTTAAAAGCTCTCGACACTTTTTCCATGTACTAGATAATAGACTCATTATTATCCTTAGAAAGTAGGGTCCTTTTAATAGATTTTTTCCCTCAAAACATTGTAAAGCGATGTTAAAAGGACTATCAATTTTAATAATGATATGAATCTGGCGCACAGTTGTGAAAATTGATGACGTCGGTAACAGTAACGAGACTTGTAACGAGCAATGAGGGAAAACCTCTAAGACTAATCATGGTAATCTTTCTCATAATGTCTAGTGCTAACAACTTTTCAACCGTTTAAGAAAATCACGAGCTATTAAAACTGCGACAAGGCCTGGCTTGTTTCGCGGCTGACTGTTTTCAACCACCAATTACCGGAATGTTTACAAAGCCAAACGTTAATCACTTGCAAATCTTGCCTTTTAATTGGTTTCTTAATTGACGTTTATGTGCTCTTATTAATGTTGCTATCATTTTAAAAATATAAAATAATATTGTACGTCAACAAAATCCAACATTCTCATTCTCTCAAATTCCTTGGTTGGTACTGGAATACATCTGAAATCGTACATAAAGTTATTTATCTTTCTGTATTAATTGGATCTGGTAAAATTAATTCTTAACAAATAGACGGAAAGTAATTGTAAGTTTACAATTAAAAAATTGTGCAGTTACTTATTAGACGTATTTTAATTAATATCATTTTCAATAATGTTTGTAGAATTAATACATAAAAATTTTTTACACTTATTGTATTTGAGATGAATAATAACAGTTATATATAGGTTATTTTTATTAAATTAAAATTAAATTTGAAATGAAACTCATTAAAGAAAATGTACCTAATTAGCCTAAAACACTGAAGTTTGTAAAAAAAATATAGATACGTTGATGTTTTATTTTACTAACATTAATTGTTATTGTTATTAATTATTAATTTATTTCCACTTTCTTTTTTAATTATTTTAAAATGTTGCACGTTATACATCCTCTTTTTTATAGCCACTTCCATTTTCCAAAAGTTAATTCATTATCGATAGTGAAGGATCAATTTCACACATTTTAAATCACTTTAGAACTGAAATGTTTCGTAAATGACGGCTAACAATGACCTCATTTTATTACGGAAACACGAGAAAGAGACTATATTTACGATTACTAAGAAATACGTTTCAGAAAATTCTTTGCTAGTTGCTCAAATTAGTGTTATTTCTCTGTCTGTTTAAGATTCAAAAACAATTAAAATCGGAGGTTGCAGACAAATTCTAATAAAAAAATCTTCTTTTATAGAAAAAGGAGTGCAGTTTTTAATCTAATTTGTCTCTAATTTTCTCCACATTTTTAATTACATAAGTATTGTTGGACCTTTATAGATTCCCTGTATAAGAAATATGCCAATATAAATAAATATCTTAATATACTGGGTGATATTGAAATTAGAACAAGCAAATAATACAAAAAGAGTTTAGCTGAATATCTGACAAATGAAAACCAATAAACGAAATTATTTAGATTCTAAACAACTGAAGGATACACTATTTTTTCTTGTCTGTACTTATAATTGTGTAGTTAGAGAAGTCGATATTTCTTTTCGGGAAATTCGATTGTTGCACTAAGTCAAAACTTTAGTAGAATCTGTATTAAACGATAACATTTTGTCTTAAAAAATCACTAGAAATATGTAAAAATTGAAAATAAAATCTTAATAATATACCAATATCAATTAATAAAATGCATGCATTTCAAACACCGATGACATCACATCGGCAGTCTACAGAGAAGATAATCATAAAACAACGAAAAACGGCTGCGAAGTTAGAAACTCTTGGGAAAAAAAAGAAAAAACGATTCTAAATAAAATGAATAACTCGGGGAAATTACAAAATTTACTAATATATAAAAATGATGACAGAAAATATGGATAAATGTACCATCTTTGACAAATCGAGGTTTTCGCCACACATGAATTTTGTTACTATCCAAGGTAAATTACTGAGTGAATAGCTGCATTCAGGGAATTACAGCATTGCAGCTTTATAGTTCTGTGGCGCTTTACTCTCACTTTTTATCCAGGAAATTTTTATTTTCAAATTTTGAGAAAAAATGTTATGGATAGAAAAGAAAATCATTAATTACTGCCAATGGACAATGCATATTTATAAAATAGAAATGTTTTTTTTTTTTGTTTTACAAATTTCAACTACCTTCAGATTGCACATGTAACATTCCCCACAGTCACATTTAAAATAATATCTTGATATTTTTGACACAATTTTATTCTCCTAATGAGTGTGAGTTATATTTCCTTCTCTGATTCTATTGTTTGACCTCTTGATCTTGATCAAAAAAATAAGTGATTTTACTGATTAATAAGCAGATTGCTCAATACAATAAATGAACAATATCAGATTATCTGCTCTGACACAAATGAACGGCATTTTTATGCTATTACTGCTCAGATCTGCTTCTAGCAACACTGATGAACATACATACTCTAGTTAAAAGTCCACTTAACTTTTATCAGATGAGAGATGAGGTTACTTTGTTTATTGTCAACTTGTTCCTCTTTTTCTGTTTTGCATATCATTTCATAGCCAACTACCGATATGATGTCACTACCATTTTCGCGACACATTGAAATAGCCAAAGTTAAATTATTTTTTTAAAACATATTGCGCTTAGAATTTTTCTTCCAAAAAAAATAGATACCTAAACTAATGCCTCCACTATTATATTTCACCAATTTTAAAAATTCGTCAACAATCGAATTGGGGATAAAGTTGGTCTAAATGCAAGATGTTGAAATGTATGAAATGAAGAGCACAGGCATCAACATCGTAGAAGTACTGAGGCTATCCGAGGAACCATCGAACGTGAAAAACGCCTCATATGAATTGCGACTCTAAGACAAAATTTTAGTACAAACGGGGCTATAGCAAATAATGTAAGCTATATGGATCAACGACTATCCATTAAGTCTATTTATCGAAGAATAACTTCCTTTGTTAATCGATCGTACTGACCACGCTTCATTTTGCTACTAACCCGAGGCACCAGGGTAAAATTTGAATGATGCCTAAGGGGGTGAGGAATGGAATCGGACAATTATCATTAATGAATCCCGTTTGTGTTTGTAAGCTCACGATGGGCGCAGAAGGGTCAGCTATATAGTTTTGTATGGACCTGTAGATACCACTTACCCAAAGAATTATGGTATGAGTGCCATAACACATAGTAGCAGGTCCCCTCTAGTCTTCCTAGTATGGAAGATGAATGCAGAAAAGTACAATCTCAGGATCTTGAATTAGTTGGAATAACGCATCTTCAGAGGTGGAAAACCCTATCTTTCAGCAGGATAATGCCAGAGCCCATCCCACTATTATAACCAGGAGGTTCCTTCAAAATGCTGACCTTTCCCAATCGAACATGTATTGAACACGATACGCGGACGACTTGTATCTCTTCCCGTTCTCGGGCTGTCTGTCAAAATTAACTTTTTACACTTTTTTCCTAACTGGCGCTGCTTTTTCAATAGAAGAGGATTTTTGAGCGGTAAAATCTTTTTGGACACAAATTTAACATAAAATTGGATTCTAGAGACGAAATAGTCCCAGGCTTCTAGATTCTTCTGTACAAGAGACACTTGCATTTGTATTCAATGGAATATAGTTAGCCATAACTTAAAGAAAATATATATTTTATGTTTTTCTATGATATGACATATAGTCAGTCATTGTTTTGACAGTTATATAAGAGATTTTTATAAAAAACCAAGGTGGTGTGGAAAAACAAATGATAATTTGGGAAGTTCCTCATAGAGATATCGAAATGGGACCTTTATCATTGGAATTCTCTCAAAAAAAAAACGAGTTTTGTGCAATCAATTTCGCTCTATCTGTTCCAGAAATAAACAAAACCACCTGATTACAAGCAATTTGGGACACACCGTAATGTTGTAAAAGTATTGTGGAATTCGATAATAATAGTAATTTAATTTCACCTAATAAATTTTACAAATCAGATTTTTTGTTTTTTGAATTGGAAATTGCCCGACGGAAATCTTCCAGCATATACCCTCTAGCGAGATTTCCACCTAATTGAAAGGCTGTCATTTGAAAATATGAGATACTGATTTTTGTATACATTTTTTTGTTTTAGTGAATATTTAAAAAGGAAAATATTCTGTTAGCAACTTTTTTATTTTACTTCAGCTACAATTCCATAAAATGTTAAGCGATATCTGCACCATATATAATACTAATATTTTGATTCTTATATTCTGATTATCTGCTTAAATATTAAATATCAAAAAATAATGTTTATTCCACCAATACAGTAAGAATACAATAAATTTTAATTTAGTAACTAGGTGCAATTTTTTGCATCATGTTTTGACAAACTGTTATTTAAATATGTATATTTGATTATTTTATAAGTACGTAATAATAAAAACTTTAATCAAATAACAAATGTAAATATTATAATGATGGCTATTCTTAAGAAAAATAAACTTAATAAAGACAAAACGACATAAGATACTTTTGCAACTGCATATGAAATAAAATAAAAGTTTGCCTTTAGAATATAACGTTTGTTAAATATTTTCAAAAATTAAATAATAATTTAAGCTAAAAAACAAATTTTCAGATAATTTTTTCATACATTCATGATTATTACGATAAAGGCCAGAAAACATGCTCTCAAACTTGATTGTGTAATGGATGTACCATCCTTCGGAGGGGATATAAAGCAGACGGTCCTTTGTTTATAATATGCTAAACAAGTAAAAGCTCCCAGCACAACATTGACTCATTAATTCAGTCAATTTTTATCGCCTATACTAGGTGAGTATAGGCAGTACATGGCTCTGAATAATTTTTTTAGGCGCTAAATGTGATGTATTTTGTAGAATATAGCACGAAATAATTATTGTGCACTGTACTTACGTTATAATTTATGTTTCAGATTTATTCCTACTGTTTCACATCTAATTTTTATCGTATGCTGCGAGGAGATCATTAATTTTGAAACACCATTTTTTGTAGTCCCGTCGTTGTTCCGTTTTGAAGTATATGGCACCAATTGCTTTCTTGTTATATTCTTGATAAGAATATGTCTCGCTTTCTATTATAAGCTTCATATAACTTAATTTAATTTAATTTTATGCTTACAGATTTATTAGTAGGTGTATGAGTGTAAAGACGGTCCCACACGTTACGAATATTCGGCGAATAAGCGAATTTTCGTGTATTTACTTCAGCATTTGCTATATCTCCGCATTATATGGTGGTTTGGTGAATGTTGGGCTTCGGATGCCTTCGGCAATTTTTCATAAAATTGCAAAAATTCTAATATTGTCATTTATCCATTCTATTTTATTTATTAAATAAAACTCACAACATCTGCCTTGCATTGGCATGGTACAACTGCGTACACAAGCGAAACGAGTGGTAACTTTGCCGAAGTTATACGGAACGGGGTTCGCATATCTTTGTTTTGCGCCAATTTACCGACAATCCATGGGAAATGAATGAGCGAAGAATCCCGAATACCGAATGTTCGCCGAATACACGCTGTCTGGGCGCCATTATATTTTTATCGAATTCAAATAAATGTATATAACTGGAGAAAAAGATTACTTACTTTTGGAAAAAAAAATTTTTTGTATCATTGCACACTATACCATCGTATAGTTTTGATTTCTATGAAATTTGTTATAAGAATTTTTTACTTTTAAAAATAACTTGACGACATGGTATTGATTTATAAACACCTTAAGGTTATATGACCATTTAAATTGAAATGTAAAATGTTTTAAAGAATTTCTCTAAGAGATAACTCATCTACTGATATTGTGAATGTTTTCTCACTAAACATATATTTTCCATTAGTTCTCCTAAGCAATATCATGTATCTTCTAATATATTTGTTAAACACATTTTCTCTTTTGTGAAATAATACTATTTATTTTTTTATATCATATTTGATTTGAAAGCTAGATGATTGATTTATAAGAAAGATTGTGGTAAGTCATTTAATGTTTTGTAGCTTTTATTCTAGTACTATTTTTTATTTACTTATGTATCTTGTACATCTCTGTCCCTTTAGTAAACATATACAAGGCATATTGCTATAGAGATATTTACCCTATATATTTGTGTGTGTGTGTGTGTGTGTGTGTGTGTGTGTGTGGGGGTGTGGGTGTGGGGGGGGGGGGGGGGGGGGGGGGGGCGTGCGTGCGTGCGTCCGTGAGTACGCGTACGCGTGCGTGTGTGTGTGATACCCACAGATAAAATACAAATTTATTGATAAACCAGAATTCTGCTGCCACTAACACTTGCTATGGTAGGTGATGACTAATGGACACTGGTCTTAAAATATATAAAATAAACAGCAAGCAATAATAAAGTTATAATCAAGGTTTTTCCGTGCTGTTTTGTTCGCTTTTAAAATTAGTCCGCATTGTTCCAAATTCATTTGTTGAACATTATTAGGATGGCCTCTCTCTTCATTGTCTTAATCTAAACGGCATACTAGAGGAGTTCTAATAGCAAAAGCAAAACCGTTTTTAGCCTGCTGAGAAAAAAATATATTTTTAGTTACTACAGTTGCCCCTTATAAATTAATACTAAATAGTTACTGTGATAGCAGTGAGAATAGTGACACTAGTGATTCAGCTGAGTCGGGAAAATTAATATTATCACCAGGAGAGGAGTGATTTTACACCAGATTATCGCAGAAATATTGTCCACAATAATGAAGATTTAAATAAGGGGACTTTTGTGTTGTCTAATATTAAAGGAGACAAAAAAAATCAAACAGTTTTTCAGTGTGTTTGTATTATCCAATCGGAAGTTGATACATATATTGATTTAGAAGTTATGGGTTTAAAATGTGTATGTATAAAATAAAACCGTCTTTGTAAATAGTTGAAAAAGATAAGTCTCATATTTGTGCCAATCCAACTGTTGAAATTTTAGAGGAATCTCAGCTTTCAACCCAAGCTGAACGAATAAGATATGTCTTTCCTAACCCTGTAGAAGTTTTAGAACCATAACTACTTATTATCTGTGCAATATTTTCTCTAAAATATATGGGGGGATTCTTTTTTTGTTCTTTTTTTAATGTCTTTTTTTTATAATCATTTTAGAAATAACCAGCACAGAACGTAGAAATTGAATATTCTTAAGATTACACAATCAAAATTTCATTTCAATATTTACAATAGGATCCGTGTAATCTAAGGACAAACATGAACTTTTGATTTTCCTTATCTTCGTTCACCCTACGTAAAATTTAAGTTGCGTCGTTTATCTCATCATTTCTGTCTCTATCGTCGCTCCACTATATTTGTACCCCTAAATAAAGCAGTTTATTACTGTAATTATAAGAAATGAAGAAAAGAAATAGGAAGAAAATAAATATGAAGTGAAGACATATCTTATTGCAGAATAGGAAATATCTGATGAAAAAAACCAGAAAGTTAGAAAAGGAGTTGTGCTTTCAATATTAACAAGTATAGAAACATATTTTTTTTAACCTCTTCCAAGTCACCGGAAGTACCTATCTGAAATCTGAGAAATTTGAAAGTGGGTTGGTTTACTACGGATACCTTCCACATAATCGATTTTACAAAAAAACTGGACTTTTCTTGTTTGACCTATTATTATTTCATCACAAAATTTTTGATATCAAATGTTATGAATACGAAAATAATATGAATTTATAATTGACTTATATTTAATGTTTTATTAATATAACAAAATTTATTTTTGTTATCTAGTAAATTTATTATATAGAAAACATTTATGTACACAAAAATATAAAATATAAAATATATTAGTAAAAAGTCAGTCTCAGAATCAATGGTAGTTTCTAAAAGTTATTTGACCATTCAAATTTTTAAAACCGGTATGGAAACTTTCAGTGTTAAAAATCAATGTGCGATAAATTTATAGATCGTAAAAATAAAACTATTGGGAAATACAGAAATGAACTGCCGATGAATCATTTCTTTCACACAAACCATATTTCTAAGCTTTGTAAAGTGCCGATATTATCGCATCCTCATCTCCAAAACATCCCTCGCTGATCTACCCTCAATATACTTGAACGTATTATTGATAGATGGCGCTCCATTAAAATTAATGCTTGCAAATCCAAATAACAAACATCTTGGCAATTTACATAATGACCAGCAATTTTTTATCCTCGAATAAATCAACAATAATATTATGTTCAACAGAAGGTAGGTAAAACAATCATTATTTTTCTTATTAACAACAACTATATGTTGCGAATTTCAGTAAATTTATTAATGAGGACTTATAAATTACATTCATTAATTAAAGCAATGTATTATTTTTGAACGAAGAAAGGCAACCCACCATTTAATTTTTTATTATTGTCATTATTCACATATTCAAATAAAAGGATTTATTTTAATTAAATATGAAAATTTCTGTCGCTAAAATTTAGAGAATCTATAGCTTAGTATTATAAATATGAATTCTATATTAAATAGTCTTGGAATTTACTCTGGATAAAAACCAATCCATTACAGTTTATGCGTGAGTCAGCAGTTCAAGACCCTGTTATGATATTAAGCAGGGACGATAACTCGTAAGTAAAGCGATAGGGGGAGCCAATATAGCAATGAGATTGAATTTCTCATACTTCAAGTACATATGAACTTGTAATTATCAAACCTAATTACTATCATTATTTCTCTTCTGGTGAGACTAATTTCATGATTTTAATAAAAGTTGAATGTAAAATCTTACTGATGAGTTACTTGGGTAAAAATATATACGCAGTTAATTAAATAGAAAAAAAAGCGACAGACTTACCGCAGGCTATGTATGACACATACACAAGGTGTTCAGGATCTACCATGTTATAGATGTGAAGAAATTTTTTTCCGAGTACGGTAATTTTTTTCCACAGATCGTTTTTTCTGGGTTTAAAATTATTGAGATTTACATATCAAAAAGTTGTCGAGTGTTTTATTCACTTCTCTTATTTAAGATTACACTGACGTAGTATTCTATGAAACACTAAGCTACCATATACTGCACTCCACACGTATTTCACCAACCAAGTTGGCATCATCTGAAAATAATTAAAACTAAGTTCTCCCTATGTTTAATCATCTCCAAATACTGTCAACTTGGTTGGTGACAAGCGCGTCGCAGTATATAGTATTTTGGTGATTCGTGGAAAACCTGGTCAGTTATCTTCACTTCAAAGATTCCAATCCACCTCAGGATTATTTAAGACTGTTTAAAAACTTACATCTGTCGTACGTTGATAAAAAGAAGTGAAGAAGAACCTTGTTAAAAAAAGTGAAATAGAAAATTTATTAGATTCACAAAAATCGAAATTTAAAATTTAGTAATGATCCACCATAATTTTTTCCGCATTATTGTACATATTATTTTCAAAATGAAAGAAACGTTACCTCTTAAAAATTTATAGAAAATTTACTCAAAGGAAACTTAAAATTTCTTACGAACTATTCACAGAACTGAAATAAATATCTATAGTAAATATGAAAATAAACCTGATGTCAGATTACGGTTCCCCATAATTTCAGGTCAAAAATATACGCTTTTCTCATGTTTTACGATTGACAATGGTGATTTAATTGTTGAAAAAAAAATATTAGTTGTAATTGTTAATCTAAAACAACTGGTATACATTTTGAATTTGCTAAAAATATTCGCCAAGTTGACTTTAGAATAAAGAATTTATTTCATTAAATATATGGAATTGGTGATGGTGATTCCCAGATGTTATGTAACTCTAAGGACCGATCTTTTTGTCTCCTATTAAATTAAATCACTAGGTAATTTTCATGTACCATTGTATCAATAATTGTTTTCATTGAATCTATTTATCAAATAAATTTAATGGGAGATGAAAAGATCGGCCCTAAGTGCTGCCAAATATTTAAAACAATTGATGAAACTGGTAATATTGTGAATTCCTAGAAATTACATCGATTATGATACCTGCAACTTTGCTGATATTGGATTCTGTTAATCAAAATTAAATTAAATGAAATATCAGTGAAACAATGTTCAAATTTTACAACCGAAAGGTCGTACAAGAATTATATGGTGATAAGGATTAGATACTATAATTTTGTTGTGTTGCGTTAAAATAAATTGTTATTTTCAGAAGAATAGGCATTTTTTATAAACAGCGCAATTTGTTGCCAACATTTAAGATAGTAGTGGGCTTTTGGTATGGTATTTGGTATAATATAGTAAAATGAAAAATAATGTATATCAACTTTCTATCTGGACCGTTTTTGATATCGTAGTCAAATAATATGGAACCAGAATTTCGAAATTGACTTTAACTTCAACAGGATCTGTGGCTCAGCACATGAGAAACTTAATTCATAGGTACTTTCTCAGTAAGAGAAATAGTCGCTCAGTTTCCGCTAAATTTTTTCTGTGTTCTTTAGGTTTTAAAGTAAAAATGATTTTGGTTCTCTGCTTAAATTCCAGAATCGGGCGATTATTTTATTATCTGGAGGAATTCTGACCAAATAGCTCTCTCCATTTTGGCTGAAGAAGCATACTTTTAATTTCTTCCATGTATTAAAACATCAATTTTTTCCTTCTTGAGAATTATTAAACGCTAGCCATATTAGAACAATCGCTAATGTTTTAACACATTGTATGTATTGTTTTCACGCCCTACAAGAAAACAAAAAAAAAAGACTATTACTTTTAATATTTGAAAATTAGTCCAGTGTTTTTAGTATCCGTAAAGGAAAAAAATCCAACTTTGATTTCGTTGTTCTAAACGTTCTCAAAAGTGATTCGGTGATTATACACGCAATTTTTATGGTGCGTGAGATAGTTAAAAAAGTGTTTCTTCGCAAATAGCTCCGTTCCTTTTAACTTTACGAATGTGAACGTTAATATAAGATCGAAAGATTAGAAAATTGTGTACAAAGAACTCGTTTTGTCATACGAGTTATAGTTTTCGAGAAAACTTAATTTAAAAGTTATGGCTCAAGCAAATACCTCGATTTAATTATATTTTGAAAATAAATTAAGGTAAGCACGTTTTAAAATTTAAAAATGAACGGTAGAAGTATAGAATAGATAATATTATTCGTATGTAATTAATAAGTGACCCTGAAATAGTTTTGGTTAGTTTTTCTGCATTTGTAGATGTATTTTGCAGTGTTAAAATATGGACAATTCGTGTTGTCGCCTATTGATGAAGAAATATATATATTTTTTAATCAAGTATAGGAAAAGTGAAACAAATTTTTCTTTTCGAAGTTTTGATAAATATACAGGTAGCAAGGATCATATCTGCATTCTCCCCATGTGATATAACATCTGCTCTTTTTCATAGATGTAAAAGAGCAGCTGTGAAATTATTAGACAAACGACCAAATTTGGAAGATGAGAAAGTTCAAGTTTTCAATCAAAGTGATGCTTCTGCAGAATCAATTTTTTCCACTGGAATGTGTAGCGCTGATGCTAAATAAATAAAACGAGGAAGGTATAATAAATTGCGGTTTCTATAAGTAGAATTGAAAGTGTGAAATATTAGGAAACATCGACCACATAAGTAAGTGTTTATTGTCGTGTTTCGAAAAGACTTGTTTGTTGTGAAATCCAGAATAATAAGTAATTTTATTATTGCCTTTCAGTGACATGCGCTACAGAATGCGATATTTCTTGGCCATGTATGGTGCTACAATTAAAGAAATTTCCCTTGAATAACTATTGTAATTTGTACTTCTGTAAATTAATGAGTAAAAATAAATCTGTTCTTAGTCTCATTTATTACCTAAAGTGCATCTGAAGAGCACTGTTTCCGAGTGTATTATTAGGTGCAGAAGTTGTTGGGCAATGAGTTAAACCCCCAAGACCGGGGATTAAAAACAATTTTTCGGAGCCAAAAAAAAACATCGGCTCCTACTGCTCCAGATTGCTTTTTAAATACGATTTTTTGCAATTATGCAAAAGGTTGCGGACAATTGTATGGCTGCCGAAAGTTGGGACTCGACTGATCTTCTATTTGCGGCATTTGTTACGGACAATCTTGTATAAATGTTCATGAAATTGAGAAAAATATAAAAAAGAGAAGAAGAAGAAAACAAAAATGAAGAAAGGAGGAAGAAGGGGAAGAATATTGAGGAAAAGAAGAAGTGGAAAAAGATAAATATCAGTTCATGAATGCACGATTATAATTTGAATATGCATAATTCTGACATGTTGCCCCCAGTGAATAAAGCAATCATGATTGACTTCATTAATAAATCACATAAAACCTTTTTCACCAAAAAGTCTTGTTTTCTTTTAATATGGGACATAATTTATAAAGTTATTAAGCATTGAATAGAGAAAAAATCAAAGTATTTGCTTGAGTTATAACTTTTATTTCAAGTTTTCTCGAAAACTATAACTCGTATGATAAAATGCTGAGGACCTTTCTTGTAGATAATATCTAGTATTTCGTATCTTATAATAACAATCATATTCGTAAAACTAAAAGGAACCAAGATATTTGCGAAAAACCACTATTTTAACCCTCTTATGGACCATAAAAAATTGTGATCACAACGGATCACCGGGGACTTTTGAGACGTTGTTCAGAACGACGAGATTCTTGGACTTTAAACGATATATTTTTTGCTTAAATGTATTTATTAGACAATAGGAAAAAAGATTATTTAGAAATAGACTCAAGCAACGAAGAAGACACCATACCAAGCGCCAACGCCGTATTTTTTTTAAATTTTTATTCTTACTGATGGCGTCTGGAAATCATCATACTTTAAATAAGAAAATTATTAAATATACATTTGAATACTATTAACATCCGTTAGATACCTAAAAGTCATATTCGAAATAAAATACAGGAATCGTATGTCTTTTTTGTATAGCGAATCATTTACACTGATATATCGAGCTCAGTGCTCGCTCTATTTATTCCCTCTATCCCTGTGCGACGCAACGGAATGCAGTGCGATTTGGTAACTCTAACAAGGATTTTGAAAAAACTTAAGTTTTAATAATTAAATTACATTATATTAAAACAAAATGTTAGTGAAATAAAGTATTCACAGCAGACAAATTCCGAGTGCAATTATTGGTATTATACAGTTTTGAAAACAAAAAAAGAATAAACGGGATGTGATAGATAATGCGCCAATAAAAAAAGTATGTTGAATGCTCTCAGGTTTCAATAAATTTAGATTATTTTTTATTTCAGATGCAGGTTTTTCCATATTATAATTAATGGCTATTAAAAATACTCAAGAGTTTCTATCAAATAGCCTATAATTTTATTGATAATGTCAAAATTGTTTAACGTTTATTGTAAAAATGTCTAAAGCTGAAAATATTTAACGATTAAAACAAATAAATAACGTTTATTTTATGGTAGGTACATATCTTCTGAATCCATTATTTTAATATCCGTTTTGAAATTTTTTTAAGCGATTAAAAAGTATGTAACTAAATAGCATTCAGAATTCTCATCACGAGATAATTTACTAAAAAAAGTGTTAAAATCAAGATTTCCTTAGTTACTCTTACTCCCTGTCATGGTCATTATTCTCAGAAATTTAATCAGTGTGCGTAGTCGTTGAGATGTTTTGTTTTTAAAGAGTCTAAAACTAAATGTAAGATGCGATACAAAACTTCACATAGCACAGTTAATTATATTTTCTTCAAATGGAATTATAATCAAGTATAAAAGATCAAGTAATAATGCAAATTATAAATCGATATTCCAAGTAATTTGTTTTAAAAACCGAGAAACTAAATTAATAAAAAATATTGTTGATGGGAAATTATCCTGAATAAATAAAGGCACTCAATTTAAATTAACGAGTTTTTTTAAACTATCTTCTTTACACTATTTATAAAATGATTTGTTATTCTTTAACGAGAATACTTTTTATACTTTATATTTTATTTATTTATTGTTCATTAAATATGCTTTTACTGATACGGTTTTATTACATTATCTTCGGATTATCAAAAGAAGTTAGCTATTTGTTTGTGTTGTTTCTAAAAGACATGCAGTGGTGAATAACTTTTAATATGTATTGACTTAATAATTTTCTATCCATTTTACTTGTATTTTATCCATCACACGAAAGACAGAAAATTAAACATTTGTCGTACTTTGATAACTGAAAAACTAATCATTTGAAACAATTAACTGTAAAAAAGTTTAAGCTAAATCCAAATAAACAGTATATTACTTCTTGAAACGAAATATGTATCAGCGTACTTCGAGTTACAAAAAACATCATAATTATCACATTTTCTTATGTTAAAGTAAGAAAGTAATTAAACAAATCGTCTTCGTCAGGCCACGCATCCATTTTACATAAATGACTTTAAAAATTTTGTCAGGAAAGCGCAAAATACAAAATGCTCTTAGGATGGTCAAAAAGTACACGTGACAAATTGGTATGGAATCTGAGTTGGGCAAATAAACAATAATCAACCTCAAGAGAACGCTCTGGGAAAAATCTCTAAATATGCACAGTTCGTAGACGACATCAATATCGGATATACCTATACATACCTATATGTACAGCAGTGTCACATTCAGGACACAGGCTTTGAGGATTATTGCTCAATAATTGTTTCATTTTGTGCCATAGTGTCCCTGTCACATTAAAGTCAAGACTACTCGATGACCAAGACAAAACTAATATTATGATTGCCAAACCAATTTGTTGTGTTTTTAGCAGGATGGCACGATGCATATTACTGAAAAATGAAATTGTTGTTGGGATACAAACTTTCTACCACTGGGTGACAACAAGGCATTTTCAAGAATATGTTGATATTTTTCATCATTGTTCTTTTAATGCAGTCTTTGCAAAAAACTTCATTTTTGTTTCAGATAACTTTTTCTCGGCAATCTCTCACACAGCCACCAAATTTGGATTCATCGCTGAAAATTATTTTCTTGCAGCCCTCTTGGGCCCAGGAACACTTTGAGTTTGCTCAAGATAAATGTTTTTGGCTTTGGACCTCGGTTAAAGGTGGTTTTTCTTTTGACTAAGTAAATCACTACTTAGAGAGAATCGTTTCAAAATAATTTATGATACCTACATAACTTATAAAACCGAAATCGTGATTTGTGGATATATATTATTATTAGAGGTAAAATTCCCATGAAACATTCATATTTCCCTCCATATTCCATATAACAGTAACATCTCGCAAAGTATTTCGCCTTCCAGATGTGCAAATTCTCATGAATAGTCTTTGATGTCTGAGTTATTAGCTTAGGTCTCCCTAGACTTTTACCAAGGACATCAATTCTACCTGTTTGCCCACAATGTATAATGATGTTTCCAATAGTGGATTTAGAAACATTGAGGTTGCTTGATATTTGAGACAGAGATTGACTTTTTTGATATTGTTGAGTATTAATTTCACGCAAAATCTAGTTGGTTGCTATGCCTCGCGTTAATTTTTACTTTACTCTGACTATTACACACTGATTGCTAATGGCTACAACGAAATGACAGTGTCAACACTGTCAACAAAATAATTGATAATATGACTTTGACAGCCCATGTTAGCATTTGTTGTAAAGTCTATTTGTATAATTAATTTTTTAAGGTGTCCAAACATTTAGATATTGGCATTTTATTACACATTTTGAAATATATCTTTGTCATGCATATTAGTAGCTACATTAATTACTAACTGTAATTTAAATAAATTTTATTTTTCTGTCAAAGTGCAAGAGTGGCTATGCCGAACTATCTCACTTTTGTTTACTATTTACTGTTCACAATAACGTTTTTATTATTATTATTATTTTGGAATATCTGATGTTGGAAGTCCTCCCGTGGCCTCCGACTCCTCACGGGAGTCCCACCGGAGCCTTAACTACAACCACTCCCTACATCCCGCAGAGTTAGTGACTGTAGATACCAGAATCTAGTTCCCTAAGCAGACAGAGAGAACCTAAAATGACCGCCTTCTGCATTTGGCCTGCCAGCCACTCGGCTGATGGTTGGCAGAGCTCTTACCGGGGACCGCGATATTTGGTCTGGTTCTCCTCCTCTTTTAAGGTAATGTATTTCTCCGCAGGTGCCGAAAACTCGATGACATACATCACCTTGAGTTGATGGTCGAGGAGGACTATTTCAGGCTTGTTGGCTTGGATTAGCCTGACTATCGAGAATGAGTAGTTCCAGTAAATCCGGCATTTCTCGTTCTCGACAAACGTACCCCGTACGAGTGCCTTAGATGTTAGTATAGCACTCGTAACGCCGCGTTATGTCGGTGGATGTTGGCCGAAATCGCATATGTGGGGCATGCAGAGAGTATATGCATGAGCGAATCCGTCGTCTGACGGCAGGTCCTGCAGTTGATATCAGGAACCACTATACGCCATACGCATCTACGGTAGACCAAGGTTTTGATAACACCGTCCTGGCATGCCATAATGAATCCCTCGGTCTCTGACTTAAACTCGGCTGACCTTCAAAAGGCGAATGTTAGCCTGATCGATAAACCCAGCGTTTCTATATTCCTATAGAAGACACCATGCTGGGGTTTATCGACATGCTGCCAAAACAGTTCTTCCTGTTCAGCAGCTTTGATTCGGGCTTTCAGACGATTTGGATGAAGTTCAGTGACTGACTACTCTACATCAGCACCTCGCCGGCCTACTCGCCTGATGTCAAATGCGAGATCGAGTTCATCTGCGACTCTTTTTGCTGCCTTGAACAATCCTGCTCCCACTCCTACAGTTTCGTGATGTATTACAACCGCAAGAGGGGATCTGAGCTCTTGAGGATGTTATATGCCATACTCAGTACTACTCTGCCATGCGTACACTGTAGGCTCAAGAGTCCTCGCCCCCCCCGTTGACGTGGGAGGTACAAACGAGGGACGGACGATCTAGGATGAATACTTCTGTGAATATTAATCATCTTGCGGGTATCTCTGTCTAATTGGCGCCGCTCATCTACCGTCCACTTTATTACTCCCAAGGAGTAGAGCAGAACCGGAACGGCAAGCATATTAGTTGCAGACACCTTGTTCTTCCCTGAAAGTTCGGAAGACCAAATCTTTCGGAGGCGGTGTCTGTACTTGCCGCGGAGAGAATCTTTTATTTGTGATACATCCTGGATGTGCCTTTGTTGCACACTCAGATATTTATAGGTCTGTCCGGCATCCAGATGTCTTAGGATGCTTCCGTCTGCGAGCTGCGCATCTTCAGGGGAATTCCTCGCATCGACCTCTCTTGAGGTGGACGACTGCACATTTATCCAATCCGAATTCCATCCACTTGCCCGTATATCTTCGACCAGAGCGTTTTGTAGTTCGTGCTCTCCAGAGGCATAGAGTTTAAGGTCATCCATATAAAATAGATGGGTGACCTTATGCCTCCGGTCGCTGGGTGGTCCACATTGATATCCGCGCGTTTGGCGATCATCAGACAATGGCAGCAGTGAGATGTAGAAGAGGAGAGGGATCAGGGAATCACCCTGGAAAACTCCTCTCCTAAATGCTACCTGCTCTGTCGTGACCCGCTATGCAACTGATGTTATGGTGAAACGGGTCTTCCAGAGCGGTAGCAGCTGTTCTATCCATCTCACTAGTGGTGCTGGTACCGCAGGGCATTCGAGCAAATACAACAATAGCTCATGTGATGTAGTATCAAATGCCTTGCGGTAATCAATCCAGGCCATCGATAGATTCCGCTTGTATTGCACAGAATTCTGTGTAATACAGCGGTCTATCAGCAGGCTGTCCTTGCAACCTGCCATGCCCTTCTTGGCACCACGCTGTTCGTATATCTGCTGGAAGACCGTATCAACAGACCTCAGTGTCCTAGCATACAAGATACGTGTAAATATCTTGTAGCAGGAGTTGAGGCAAGTGATCGGCCTATAATTCCTCGGGTCGGAAAGATCCCCCCTTTTGGGGATAAACACAGTACGTCACTCGAGAAACCAGTCCGGATCTGCTGCTCCTCGTTCAATCATGAGTTGAAAACTCGCGCCAGACGGCGGTGAGTGGAAGGAAATTTCTTCCACCACCAGTTGTCAATGCCGTCTGGGCCCGGGGCAGCGAGTTCTTGGTACCAACAAGTGCTTATTGGACTTCCTCCGTACTGATTGCCGAGCACACTTCTTCTGGCTGTTGAAGATGTCTGTGGCACAGAGCCTCGAAGTGTGCAATTGCTGAAGTGTCGCTGTTGAATGGACGCGTCGTTTCGTAGATTCCTTCCAGAAGGTTTCGACATCTTCTACAGTCGGCGGATTATCTACAACACGCTGTGGCTCTTGAAAGAGGCGAGAAGGATTCGTACGGAACAATTTGTTTTGCACCATATTCCTTTCCTGCCTCTTCAACGTTTTCTTTATTGCCATAAACGCTCGGATCCTATCTAGACAGTGCTGCTTGATGGTAAGCATCAGTGTCAGATTTAGTGTATGGTGTTGACGTCTTAATCCGGCGGCTATGCGCCGGATTCTGGGATATCAAACTATACCACCTCTTGTATTCCATCACACTCTGGATCCGAGAAGCATGTTGTCTGGCCGACTGTATCTTGCCCTCGATTTTTTGTACCCGCCGCTTGGCTTTCTCAACCCCGTGATTGGTTGATCTCTCACGGGGGACGAGTTGCTTCGCGGCGTTGTACACGGCTCAGTTGGTTTGCCAGATGTCCGCATCTTCTGGAAGTTCCACATTGATGACCGCGTCCATTCTAGGCAGGTCTTGTGGCTTTTAGGTTAGCCCTGGTGTTAAGGCTAACCCTCGTCCTTAAGTCTACACCGGTGAACTCTAAAGGATGTTCCCATCAGCTCGCAATTGCCGCGGTGGGACTGCGGCTGGCAGTTCTTCCAGCTGACGGGGTGCCCTTACGTAACCTGTCCTGAGCAGAAAGGATACTTGATCTCCTCAGATGTTCTTGAAAGAAGGTGCGATGCTCTGGATACATTTCGCACCAAAGTGCATGTATTCGCGCCATGTATTCCCTTCGCTCAGGTTCGCTACTCTCGCAGCAGGTCAACAAGTCATCCTGAAGTTCCCTCGTTCACTTAAAGTGTCCGCGTTCAATGCCTTGGTTGTCAACGTTGGAGACCATCCGGTAAGGCCCCTCCCACCTGTCTCTGACCCCATCCGCTTGGGGTCTATTGTGAGGGTCCTTCTTGAGGTTGTAAGGAACCCGAGCAGTAAGAGTAACAGGGAGGTTAGCCCTGGTGGCCCGGCATTTGTCAGGCAGAGTTGCTTCTGCCTGTCCAGGGTGCACCAACGCGGAGGTTGCCGGTCCTTAGCACCCCTATTATTATTTATTATTATTATTATTAGTTAGGAAAATTAGTTATAAATATTGAAATTGTTTGTTAAAAACATATATTTATAGTTATATATTATGCAGAATGGATATTAAAATAGAGTTTCATTAAATTATCAGGTTTTAACAGAAATTAACGGGTGTCCGAATATTTAGTTGTTACGGCTCGTATTACTGAAAAACTGATATTCATCATACCCTTTTAATGTTTAATAAAAGCAAAAGTGCACTTATTTTATAACAGCCTCTGAAGTTTGGTACACTAGTTGTACATTACCTGGTATTCAAACACTTCTTTATGTCAAAACTGGTTAATATACAGATACGAACTTCTTGATTAACAGGGCATTTCTATTTAAAGATTAAAATTGAGTCAGGTGTATGTTGGGTTGCCTGAAATGACCATAGATTTTATATTACAATTATTATTATTACGCTTATTTTATCACACCTATTTTATTTTTATTCAGCGGTAATAAGACTTTGATGTTGTCCATAATTTTCATTTTTGTTCTATTTTATGTTGTTTACTCGCTTCTATTAGAGACACCTCTGACTAATAATATTGATGCAAAAGTTTTTAAAGGAATAATGGGTGTTTCCCACATTTTCTTTTTATTTGCATATTCGATAGTGTTTATAAATATGAGCTCACAGAGTTTTTTCCCGATTTTTTCGAGTCCTGGAAAGGGGTTAAAAAAATTAAAAAGTTTTGAATTTTAGTCATATGACGTCATCCAACTAGGTTTGGCGCCTACACAAGCAGCCAGTGAAAGTGAAGACGGTACCTCAGTATTGCCAGTTTTACGTATTGTTTGAAAGCGTGATTGATGATTACTTTTAATAAAAATACAACTATAAATTCATTCACAGGGACAATTTTATTTATACCTGTTTTAAAACCTCGACATTTAAATATGTAAAGAAAAATCAGCAGAAATCGCATGAGTTAAGTTCTATATTTTATGGGTTTATTCTACATTGCTGTTATGGAACTGACGATTGAAACAAATATGGACTAATTATTATAATCATTCTTTTACCTTTCTCCTGATTATGATGATTTTGTTTGAATAGTATTGGAGCGTTCATTTTATTAAAATATCGTAACAAATTTTACCGTTTTAAAAGAATTTAGAATTATAATAATGAATAGCAATAGTAAATCAATAACAGAATCACTTTCTTTGAAACTCATTAAGTGGAATATAAAAATCTTAAAAACCATTAAAAAATGCAAATTATTGGAAATACCTATATGTATATAATATATACATTAAGTTGAATAATACGTAAATACTTACCTTTTATTTTGTATCCAAATTAAAATAGTCTTGAAAATGTTTGATATAACACAAAAATTATTGTAAATTGATCAAAATTACAAATATTCTCTAGTTTTCAGCTACCAAAACAATACTTAAATAAAGAAAATATGGGAACACAGGCTCGGCCATATCACAGGACGCATTTATTTTATTTGTTGATTAACTAGCCAATTTTAAATTAATTCAATTTTTTATAATTTCTTTTGTAGTTTTTTTTTTAATCCAACCATTTTATGGATACTAATTACGCAAATAGTGTAGAATCACATACAACAAAAAGAAATCCAACTTTTAATATAGCGGGACATTCCCATTCTCTAACAGGACTTAAATACCCAAAGAAAATTCAAGAAAATTATTCTTTGTACTATTTTCACACAAAATATTAGAAAATATTCACAACTTTACCTACCTATAAGAATTTCAGATAACTATAAATAGGTACATAGCTTGACAGTTATACATTATTTTACATGCTCCATAATTTATTAAGTAAACATTTTTATTTTCGTACTTATGCAAAATGAGGGTGAGTTTTGCATTAAAGCTAATGAATAAAGTTTGACAGTGCAAAAAACTTTCAGTAATTCTATTCGGATGTAGATGGTTGCATTGTGGGATGGCACTAGCGGTAAGCGGAAAGAAATTCAATTGATCTTGTCCAGTGATGTTGGGTGATCCATCTTCGTCATGTGCGTCGGGACGGGCGCCAGAGTAGAGCGTCGTGATGGTGCCTCTATTAAGATGTTATGAATTTATTATCATAAGCTTGATGACGTGCAGTAAATATATAAAATCGAAGACTATTTAGTTGTGCAATTGTGCACCTTCTGAAAATCTTTGGGCAATTTTGTAAATTAGATTTGCTGAACAAACATAAAACGAGTTCGAAAAATAAACTTTAATATTTGCTGCAATTTAAGACTGGAATTTATTTTGTCAGTGTGATAATTATTAAAAAATAAACATGGTGTGATAATTTAAAACGTTTATAGAATTTTGCTATTACTTCAATTACTATTTTTCTATTAACTTTTTCTGTTAATGATTGTTATTAAAATTTGGTATTTGACAATGAAAATACCTACTTACTTTTATTGTTAAATCGTTAATTTTAAGTACGACAAAAATGAACACTAAAATTTTACATTTTTAATTGTAATCGTTAGAATAAGGCGGAGAGAAGAACAAATCTCTCCGCCTGTAACTTTACGTCAAAGGAACAGTCAGATAGTTGTTTTTGGCTACTAGTATAAAACAGCAAAATAATAATAAAGTATTTGAAGGGTCTCTAGCAAAAACAGCATATGTCAAAAAGTTTAATTTATGAGATATTGGCAACACCGCCTTTAGAAATATTATTTTTTATGTACTAACAAATTAGTTCTAACAAAAAGAGCATATATCAGAGTATATCGTATGCTTGGATTATAGTAGGTTTTGCAAAAACCACACTTGTCTCTGTCATATGTTGTTATTGGAAGAAATTGGGAAGAATACTACTACTGTATTAACCAGCAAAGAAAATACTACTTTTTGTAAATCCCTATTATTAAACGCATCAAAAGATAATGAAGAAGACCCAGCAGACATCGATCCTGAAGATAACAGCAATGGCTGCGCTAATGATACTTGATGATACCTACTTTGAGAGGTCCTTTTTCTTCTTAAAATATTTTGTTTATATTCTAATATAACTCGAAATTATAAAGAATGTATTTTAAAGTGTATTGTTTATTATTTTTGTTAGTATTGAATAAAGAATCGTTTCATTTTGTATAGGTAATTTTTTTAGTTTCATGCAAAAACAGCACATGTCAAACAAAAAAAATTCCTACCGTTATTTTCTGTAGTAATCAAAGTGACTTCAGTGTTCTTAAGGATTACATCATGCTCCAACTCCAGTGACAGCCATATTTTAAGAAATCTTATTTTAATGAAGATAATCAATTTTTCGTCTAACTGAAAATTACGTTTTTTTACATATGCTGTTTTTGCTATTAACTCTTCATTTCCATATTCAAAGGCCGATTTAGGGGCACAAGGGCGCACCCCGAGCGCAATAAATCGGTTCACAAATGATAAAAGTTGTCGATTAGATTTTTCTTCAATCCTATATCTATGTGCTTTGTTAGTATTAGTTATTAACTACGCTTGTTTATTTTCATATCAAATTTATTATTGTAAATGACGTGGCCAATAGGCTTCATGCAAACAATATAATTTCGATATTGTTGGAATCTCTTTTTTTATACAAAAAACATTGTGTAAAAGATTTTTCCATGAAACGGAAAACCTAGAAAAGTGTAGTTAAAGATGAATAAGCGGGATTGAAAGGAGTTCTCGAAACAAGTTACGTTTTTGCATGCGAAGACCATTTTGATGTGAGTAATTAAAGAAATAGTAGATGTTAAAAATAAATACGCAAATAGGCAATAAATAATAATATGTGTAAAGGACATGGCACAGTAACAAAGGGATCCTGGATTTGAAACGATTTTTCTCATTTCTTTTATTTTATTTTGGAAGATATTTTCCATCGTTGAATTTTGTGCGAGTCTACTATGGGTGCTACTGAAAATTATCCAACACAAGGTTGTCAATAAATTGTCCCTTTTGGGTGACTCATTTTTTTAGTAAATGTTAATATTTGAATGATTTCAGTCTCAAACAGTTTTTACTTGAAAACGATAAAGAGACGTCCACAAATATATACAAAGTACTTATATATAGAGTGTATATAATCTTACACATATCTAACAAAGATAACTCTAATTTTTTTCATGATAAAGGAAACAGAAAAATTCTCATTCTGTTTCCCTATCATGAATAATTACTTCATATGGGATCAACCTATCTACGTTTCTAATTTTTTTATATATCGTCGCTATCAAATAAAAACTGATATGTGGAGATTAACAAATTTTACAGAAGATACAAAAATCTTAACATAGTTGTATCTACTTGCGTATATAGTAAATTTTAAAGTCGTAAATAAATTCGATTAAGAACAATTTCACACATGATTTTACTATAGCACGCAGAAAGGCTAGATACATTAGATGGTAAATGACAAAGTCTCCACGTAGCAGATTTTGACTTGACAGTGACGATATATAAATACATTGAAGTATTTAGATTTGTGGATTTTAATTCTATCTATAAACAAAAATTTAGGAACCAGAAGGGCATTAGGTACAGAGTTGAAACTCCTACCGTTGAATAACCCTTAACAACGAACCAATCTGGCTTTTACAGAATTTAGATATCTCCAACCATTCACGAGCTATAAGGAAATATACAGTGTGATGTCTACCTAAAAATTTGGCTAGTGTAAAAATATAACTTATTTGTATTTTACCATACGTGTTCCGATAAAACTAGTTTACACATTAACATTTTAAAATGAAGTATTCACTTTATGTTGTTTAAATTCTGCCTTTCTGTTGTTTGGGAATGTTTCAGTAGGTCTTTACAATATAATATTATGTGTACATAAATATTGCAGATCGGAGAGAACCAAGTAATTTTAGAAAAACCCACCGTACATAATTAATACACCAACGAACGAACGTGGAGATATACTAACAGATGACATCGCGCCAATAGGAAAGCGTTCTCAGACACGCCAAGCTTAATTAGTAATTTAAACATTTTCAAGATAGAAATTATGAAAACCAATTTGATAATTGCCTAATATTTAGTAAAACTGTATTAGAATATGTGAATTAATTTAAAACACATTTATTTTACTTTTAATTAAATATGGAGATAATGCGTCCCCCTAGCACCAATTCCAAATCCACTCCTGTGAGTTTCAGAAAAGAAATCTCTTTCCCTTCTCAAAGTCTGGAAGCATTTATAAAAAATAAGTATAGCATGAAACTCTGACACATGCATTATTTGTTTATATGATATCCACAGATACTTACATAAAACTGTTGATACTTAAATTATGCAGAATTAATTTTGTTCAATTCTTCTTTTAGCATGGCTATCCACATTGTACCAAAATCTACAGAACAATATCTTATTACGTATTCCTCCGTTACAGAAGTACATATATTAAAAATTGTTTGATGAATAAACTATTAAATTTATCAAAAAACAGCATAAGAATCATTTTGTTGCTTTTAATAAATTTTTTTATTGACTATATACATTTTAATGTAAATTATTACAACAGAGAGACAAATTGTGAGTTCTTAATTAAAACATAATTAGTAACGTATTTCCAGTTCCCAAGAATTCTA
This sequence comes from Rhamnusium bicolor, assembly GCA_029963845.1. Taxonomy (NCBI): domain Eukaryota; kingdom Metazoa; phylum Arthropoda; class Insecta; order Coleoptera; family Cerambycidae; genus Rhamnusium; species Rhamnusium bicolor. The sequence continues at coordinate 354,030 of JANEYF010003482.1, read as the reverse complement.
CAAAAAATTTGCAAACTAATTGATTAAAAATTACCGAATTACAGTAATTCTAACCACACCAGTGTGTCCTCGGGTGGAGTGTCCAGTACTTTTAATCCAGGAACACCATTTGTGGGGATAGGAATGATACTTCTCCCTACTGTACTTAACTTGCATATCCAATTTTATCAACAGGGCACTGGCAGTTGACGTCACAATATCACCACAATTACTGGTTGCTTGCATTTAGACATTTTCTCATAAGAGTACATGTTTATTTGTAACCAATTTAAAAAACAAGGCTAGGTATTTTATCATCGCAGTTGTAGTGCTTATCAATATTTCTCAAAAATCGATTCAATGGAAAATTCTTTAAAGATTTTATTAAAGCTTTTTGACAATTACTAATATTTTGAAATGCTGTTATTATTGTAAGTAGTAGTATTGCAAACGTCGTCCAAATTGGGGCTTATGACGGTTTTAAATCACCCGAATGTCCCGTTTCATGCTTTGATTATCGGAGAAAAGGTATCCAGACAGTACAAAATATCTTCAGGACATCCCATTATAGTCATGTTAATCCTGATTTTGAATTAACCTATAAATATGTCCACTGGTTATCCCATGGTAAACTTAACATTATATTAATGCCCTGTATATGATCTAAAACCTATAGATGTCCATAACTGATCAATTACGGATATTTCGACCAGAGTTTATTGTCCTATGGATGTCTAAATATACAAATCCTATGGTTAAACTATGGTTAGACCGACAAGATAATATTTTCCCATGGAGCCCCAAATATAGAGATGTTATGGATGAATCCTTATAAACTATCCTGTAAGCTTCTATTAAATGCAACAAAGTACTCCTACATGGCGTAGCATATCAATTGTTGTTAGTCAATGGTCACACGGTATGTTACATTCATATATAGTTAAAAATTCCAAATTGCAAACTGTTGATTACACGCAGTGATGCCTACGATAGATGCAATTAATGGTGATGATAGTGAAACTTCAACCAATGATGGTAGTTTTACACAAATTCAATCTCGGCAGCATACAAGATAATCTCTAAGTCTTTACAAGGTTTTCATTTTATATTTCATTATACTTTAATTAAATTAATTATACCTCTATTTAAAAAAAATGTAAATAAATATTTTACTTATCAGTGTAATCCATATCAGTAGAGCTACATTTTGGCTATTCAGTACCTAAAGACATTCTAAGGATATATGATGATCTACGGTTGTTCTGAGGACAATTGCAACAGTCTGACCTGTGCATCCTAGGGATACTCTGAACAAATTTTAAGTTATCTTGAGAATATATTGAAGAATCAAGTTTTACGTCCTGGGGATATCTAGTGAATAATTTTATGCTGATTGGGTAAATGTTCTTATTTAAAAAAAATCTAAATATGTCACGATTAGAATGTAATTATTTTCATAGTAGATAAAACAGAAACATCGTAATGACAAAGTGTGCATAGGTAATATAGAATTCTACGAATATGTCAAAGGAAATAAAATAAATATAGTTTAAAAAAACTAAAAAACACGCTTTTAAAGCACATCAAACTAAAAAGTGAAAAATAATTATTAATATAAACTGAAAACAATAATGAACGAAACATACTAGTATTATTGTGAAAAAAGCGTGGGTTGCTCGATATACGAAAAATATGGCACAAAGCGCCCCACGCTTTTTTCACAATAATACTAGTATTTTTCGTTCATTATTGTTTTCAGTTTATATTAATAATTATTTTTCACTTTTTTAGTTTGATGTGCGTTAAAAGCGTGTTTTTTAGTTTTTTTAAACTATATTTATTTTTCACTTTTTTAGTTTGATGTGCTATGAAAGCGTGTTTTGTAGTTTTTTTTAAACTATATTTATATTGCTTATTGATGCTGATATTATAACATATTACGATCCAACAGATATTTCTGAAAAAAAAAATTTTCTTTATTTCAGCCATGGGATTTGAACTCACGCCCGAGGAGTCTGTCGTTTCGCGTCGACTGCCTTAGCCCGTTCGACCACCGACCTAACTGACAATCATGGAATGTACTTACATATTAAGCCTTTGCTCTCACGCAGAGGATACGTGAGGAAAGGACTGGCGATCCTGATCAGGATAATGATATAAACTTATCAAATTATTGTATTGTTACCGGTTCTTCGTAAGTGTACAAAGTTTCAATTAAATCTGTCCGTTTAAAGTGGGTCAAAATCGAGTCCAAAAAGTCGGTTACAAACAAACAAACAAGCAAACAAGCAAGCAAGCAAGCAAACATACAGGTGAAGCTAATAAAAGCGTGTTAAAAATATGCATGTAGCGAAATCGCAGAATAAATATCTGGTTAAGGCGGCGTTTTCCCCATACAGCTCTGAAACGCTCTCAAACTTTTTCTATTGATCATAACCAAAAATGAATATAACGGTATCACTTTAAATAAAATGCAATTTTAATTGGTCAAATTATAAGCAAATCTGATGCCTACATTTTTTATTATTACTAAATACGAATTTAGTGTTTTAATTTAGTTTTACCTTAGTTTTGCAAAAGTAACTTTTCGTATTAATAAAATAATATAACCAGCAGATTTCCATATACTTTGACCTACTAAATTTGCATATTATTAAAAATGAGATAACTGGTTTCGTTTTTGGTTATCATTGATGAAAAAGTTCAAGAACGATTTACAGTTAGATATATGGCCTTAAGTGGAACAAGTAAATACTGTTTTTTCTTTTTGTTTAAAAAGTGCTTCTGAAAAAAAATGTTTTGTTTAAGAATTTATCATATTGTGGGTTAAATTTTCCTGTTTTGTTTTGTCATTTTCTATTTTTTTAATGAATATATGGAAAAATATATTCCGCTCTCATTTTGAATGTCTCGCATTTTTAACAGACAAATAATAAATGAAAACGGTATTTCTTGATAATATAAATAGATATTTATATAGTACAATTTTTAAATTTTTTGTTCAATAACATGATGCCCCCTCTGAATTTCCACTGTTTTAATCTGTTTTATTTTAATTTTTTTCAAAGAAAGCTTAGTAAAAAATGTTGTTTATAATAAGACTTCTTTGGTTGCAGATATAAGAGAAGAATTTTAAAATGGCTAAAAATTTTAAAAATGTAAAATGGGCTCAAGAGAAAACTGTCCGTATTTTTCTTTTTAGACAAAAGTGTCTTTAAGAAATGTTATTCGTAATCATAAATTAAACTTAAATTCAGAATTTCTTGAAAAAAAAGAAGTGAAATAAAAAAACAAACTTGTCAATTTTGGTCTCTTATAACATAGATTTTTTTTAAGAATTTTTTTTAAAATTTTTAATTACGAGAACAAACAATATTTTTAATTACACTTTTCTCAGCTTTACCTTGAGCCCAGGGGATGAGGTATGGACATCCGTTTAATTTCCGATATTCGATCAGTGAAGTTAAGCAGCACTGATCGAGTTCGGCTAATTGGATGGATGAACGATAGCTCGTCTAACAGTCGGTAGGCTGTCAACAGACAATCCCGGGAAGGCCGTTAGCCTGATGCAGGCGGAGGGGCGAGCCCGGGTGGAGGGTCGAAGACTACCCAGGAGGTTTGCCACTCTGCTAGGCAGGCAGGCCCAGGCGGTGGGTTAGTTGACAGTCGAAGACCGTGGTTCGGAGTCCACGCTAAACTGTAGGTCCCTAGGTAAAAAGGGCCCATTGTGGCCTACTTGCCTAGTAAAATAAGTAGCTACTACTACCTTGAGCCCATTTCAGGTTTGCTTTTTACTTTGATTTTTTTCCAAGAAGGTCTGCATGGTAACGATGGTTAAGTGCAAAACTTAGTAAATTGATATTTATCATTTTCGTGTTTCTTGTAGCAAAAATTTATAAATATTGATATCTTCACAACTATAAAATCATAAATCGATATTCAGGTTTTGTGATTCCTAACTCCATAGTTCAAAACCGAGTAAAACTAATTTAGTAAAATATTAAAGTAGAAACGATAACTCCATTCTGAAGTCATTGAGTAAAAACCTCACAAATCTGATTTTTGAGATATTGATATGAAAGAAATTATGTATATCTAGTAAAATCAATACTAAATAACAACTTTTTTAAAAAAATAATAATAATGTAACCCAAATAAATATCCTAAACGTTTTTCTGTCTCCTGTAAAATTTAGAATAATTGACTTACAAGGTTATACAATTTAACCATCATAAACAACAATGGCATTTTCCTTAAAAAAAAAAATATGGATATCTTTCTTTGAGCCCATTTCATATTTTTAAAGATTTTAAGCACCCTGGCAAATTTTTCGTATATTTGACTGCAGCGATTAAAATCTTCGAATAAATGAAACTGTTTACAAAGAATGACTTCTTTGAAATCGATTCCATATTTTTTTAGTATTAATTTGGCACAAATATATTTATTATTTATTTTTCAGGAAGCACAAAAAACTAAAGTACTTTTTAATTGTATTTTATCCTTTGTTGGATGCTGAAACGTGGGGCTAACTATTGGTTTCAAAATTTATTTGATTTCTTTTTTATTCCGTGAATAAATTCATGTAGAAGTGTATTTGTTATATGAGCTGAGGAGTCACAAAATTAAACAACATTTTTTTCTTTATTAACTTTATAATATTTAGTTAAATTTATTATAAACTTTTTCAGGTTAAATGAAAATTTCATAAACCTTTTTTCAAAATATTTATGAGACATATTAGGTACGTAACTTTTTTTAAAATGTGTTGTACAAAGACAACATAAATATAAATGCTCCGTTTGGCGATTGAAATAGCACTGCTAAATTTAATGAAATGTCGACAAGTTAAAAAAGAATTTTTTTTTTAATTTTTATGATCCGTCCACTCACTTAAATAATACACTTATATTTATTTATTTGTTTAATCAGACACATATGAAAATAAAACCAATTCACTAGACACATAGAAACTTCCTACATTTAAGTTTAAAATAAGGACCACCTAGTGATAATTATTATTTTAAATTGTACACATTAATACTTTCTTGTTTGTTTTGGCATGAATCTATTGGGGTAGACACAAATCCTATATTCGATTTCGTTGGCAGATATCTTACTGTACCGGTGTTAATAGCATGTCGGTAGTTTTAATAGAAACATAAGTGAACATTTATGGTGCGTGACACCGGTCTTCGCTGGGTTTTTCACTCAACATCTGATACACCGACAGTGGATAACTTTAATTTTGAGTTCAAGTAGAAAAGTACATTTGTATATAAATTATATCAGTTTCTTTCTCTAACTTATGCAAAGATGTTGAACTCAATGTGACATGTTTTCTGTGGTAGCACATATCGTCGCGCCGTGAAATGATGAATGTGCCGTTCTACGGTGCGACTCATCCATTCAAATTTATGTTCATCCGTTTAAAGAAGTTGCTTATCCAAAATGAATTTTGTGGTTTACTATAATTCAGAAACTGTTTGTATTCTAGTACTCTCAAGAATATTATGAAATTAAGATTTCAATTAATTGATATTTGGATACAACGTACAGTTGGGAACCAATTAAACTTAACTTTACTTCAATAGTTGCATTTGCTGAATACATATATTTTATAAAAACTGAAATAATAGTATTTTGCTGTTATCGTGAAAGTGGACTTTGATACAATATCCAGAGCAAGTAATATCCATCCATTTATTCATTAAATATCACGGATTTAGAAGCGACGCATCCGCCAAAACTTGCAAATATTAATTGAAATTTGTTTCAGATTAAAATGCAGACGAAATTATAAAAAAACTAGTAAAGTCGCAATGACTTCTGAAAATATAATAACACTAATAATAATACTAATAATACATTTATTTCCATAGACTTGTACAAGTATCGAAAATGTCAAACACAAAACAGTATATAATATATCACATACAAAAATATAGAAAAATATTTAAAAACACACAATATAATAAAATAGATAAACAAACAAACATCTAATTTAGTTATGTACATAAAAGAAGAAAAAAATTGCACATTAAAATTGATAGCGGCTAATTGCTATTAAGATTACAATTAAAAAAATTCAAGTTATCTAATAAGAATTTCTTTACATGAATTTGAAATTGTTTGAAGGTGTCAACTGCCTTAAGATGGCTAGGAAGATGATTATAAACTTTAATAGATGTTATTAAAGGTCCCTTACTCACCTGAGATTATGTGAAAGCACATAAATATTATGAGCCGAACGAGTTTTAGTAAAGATTAATATTCCAAGACCGCTGTAAGTTATTTAGGATTTTTCTCACATACAAGGCACATTGAAACAGATACATGTTGTAAGTGGTCATAATTCCGATTTCTTTGACGCATTGTCGACATGAAGCATTAGACAATTTAAACATACTGCGCAATATTCTCTTTTACAGAATAAATATTTTACAAATCCCTGTACTATTTCCCCAACACAATAGCTCATATGATAAAACTGAAGAGACAGATCCGTAATAATAAGTAATCAAGGTGTTGATTCCTACTGAATCTCGTAGCTGAATCATGGAGAAATTTTCAGCAGCTAATGTGGTTAATATGGCTATTCCATGAAAAGTTGGAATCAAGTCAAGCCCCTAAAAATTTAAGGTAATTTCTATTTTTAACACGCTTTTATTAGCTTCACATGTATGTCTGTTTGTTTGTTTGTTTGTAACAGACTCTTTGGACTCGATTTTGACCCACTTTAAACGGACAGATTTAATTGAAACTTTGGACACTTACGAAGAACCGGTAACAATACAATAATTTGATGTTTATATCATTATCCTGATCAGAATCGCCAGTCCTTTCCTCACGTATCCTCTGCGTGAGAGCAAGAGGCTTAATATTGTAAGTATATTCCGTGATTCTCAGTTCTGTCGTTGGCCGAGCGGGCAAGTCTTAGTCGACGCGAAACGACGGACTCCTCGGGCGTGAGTTCAAATCCCATGGCTGAAATAAAAAAATATTTTTTTTTCAGAAACATCTGTTGGATCGTAATATGTTATAATATCAGCATCAATAAGCAATATAAATATAGTTTAAAAAAAACTACAAAACACGCTTTCATAGCACATCAAACTAAAAAGTGAAAAATAAATATAGTGTAAAAAATAGTTGATTGATTCGACCTTTACTTGATGAAAATCCATTTTAACATCGAACTGAATAAAACTTCACGTTTTAAGATTTTCACAAAATTTTTTATATTCATATATTTACGAAATATATAGTAAACACTGACAATTGTTTCGCCAACACAGTGGCTTCGTCAGATGTGAGTACTAGACTAGTACTCACATCTGACGAAGCCACTGTGTTGGCGAAACAATTGTCATGTTTATATATATTTCGTAAATATATGAATATAAAAAAATTTTGTGAAAATCTTAAAACGTGAAGTTTTATTCAGTTCGATAGTTTAAAAAACTAAAAAACACGCTTTTAAAGCACATCAAACTAAAAAAGTGAAAAATAATTATTAACATAAACTGAAAACAATAATGAACGAAAAATACTAGTATTATTGTGAAAAAAGCGTGGGGCGCTTTGTGCCATATTTTTCGTATATCGAGCAACCCACGCTTTTTTCACAATAATACTAGTATTTTTCGTTCATTGTTGTTTTCAGTTTATATTAATAATTATTTTTCACTTTTTAGTTTGATGTGCTTTAAAAGCGTGTTTTTTAGTTTTTTTTTAACTATATTTATTGATGTTCTCATTGTTATTTGACTTAACAAGTAAGCTATAATCTATCTTAGTTCCAATAGGAGCAAATAATATTAAATTTGTCTTTGCAGTGTTTAATACTAACCCATTATTATGGCACCAAGTTGACATTTCAAGTACACATTTGCTCGAATTATGTTTTAAATGTACTTGGTTTTTGGCAGATAAAATTACAGAGGTGTCATCAGCAAATAATGTTATGACTGACTAAATGCTCCTAATAAATCATTAATAAAAAATATGAATAGTAAGGGGACAAGTAAGCTTCCTTGAGGAACATCTGTATTAACAGACGCCTTTTCCGAGATATAATTTTGGTCGTCCATTTTAACTCGCACAAACTGTGATCTCCCTGTCAGATATCTCTCCAGCTAAAGACGAGCTGGACCACGAACTCCATAATCGGAAAGTTCATTTAATAGTAGAGAGTGATTGATAGTATCAAATGCACGTGAGAGATCATAGAATATGCCAGTAGACTTTAATTTAGAGTTAAGCTTATCCAACAATTCAAGATAAAAGGAAAGAAGGGCATCCTGAGTGGATTTACCTTTAGAGAAATCATATTGTCTGTGGGAAAGAAGCTTGTGCTTTTCTAGAAATGAAGTTAATCTCAATGAATAAGCCTTTTCGAGGATACCCCTATAATTTTTTATATTGGACATCTCGCCCTTTAAAAAATACAGAGAACGTGTTAAATTTTTTCTTGAAAAATGTAATGCTGAATTATATCTAAAAAATTAAGTTTATATTATATTGTTTTATTACTAAAACTTACATAGGTACATTATTGTAACTACTATTATTTCCTTTGCTTATTATAATGTACCACACTTACTCAACAAAAAGAATTTTAAAATATGTGTCAAAATTTAGGTATGTATTACTATATTAGGTATCACTTGAAAATTTTAAATCCAAAATTTTGTTTAAATGGACATAGATATACAATCCAATTTCAAATACATAAATTATAACATTACTTTCCTAAAGCGTTAAAGACTGATGCGTTTGGCAAAAAAGATTTTTATAAAAAACAGCATTAGGGATACAATTTTAAGTTGCGACAATTTTTATTCCAAAACAGCTAAAAAGAAAATCGGTAAATTAGCAGCAGTAATTTAGGTTAGTATAAACATTATTATTATTAGTTGGATTATAGGTTTCAATAATAATTTTTCCAGCTGACACGTCGTCAGTTTTTTTTTTTTTTTTTTGGATAAGGAGGAATAAATACAGTATTCTTTAATCACAAATAAATTACCGATTATTAAACATATAAAACAGGACTAGGAAAAGAAATAAAAATAAAAGAATCAAGAAATGATACCAAAAATGTGTCATCCGAAACGTACGCACCATACGGGACAAGTTTTAATTATTTGATTTAGGATAAAGTCGATTGAGACGATCGTTTCTTCTTGTCATAAGACTAAAAACATGTCAATGAAAAGCTGTCACGTGACGGTATACCTAAAATAATTCACTGCATCAAAATTCACCTAAAATGGACCTACTTTCTGAATTTTACAGAATTTAAGGTGTGATATAAGCAAATACAGGAGGATAGACAAATGGTCAAGCTAGAAAACCAAATAATCCCTCTATTTACTTGGCTTGTTTAAGAAAATGAATAAGATATTTAAAATTTTCTCTGGTATTGGTACCTGCAAGAAATCATTTTAGGTTAACAGTAGATGAAATGAAAATAAAAGAGAATTACTGACCTCCAACTTGGTATAAGGATGGAAAAACATTTATGATATAATTTTAGTATGACTATCTACAATAAAAAAATATGTTAAAGAGGAAATTAGAAATCTACGAAAATGAAAAAAGCAAACGTGGGTGGATTAAATAAAACAATGTGGTTGCTGGATTTGCATGTGAACTCCTTTCAGATATGTTTCTCAACAATGCGATTATATTTTTTAAAAATAATAATAAGTCAGAGGTTATATTCTACATTATCATCCTGCTGATTCTTTGGCCACTTTGTCAACTTCTTCATTTTATTTAATATCTGATTGACTTTTGACACAGATACTATTCATGAAATTGCATAATTCTGCAAATCATGTTATTATAGTTTTATATTTGTTTGAAAAGTTGCATATTAATTAATTGTAAAGCTGATTTTAGGCCAATTGTACTATATCATTTTAACTTCGTTCATGGATCAAATAGCATAGAGACAATTGCCTTAACAATTATTTCCGTTATTAAAATTGCTCCTCAGTGATACAACTTGCCCAAAAAATTAGATATTATGTTTTTAGTTCATTAGAAATGCTGAAATTTCATTTCACGGTTTTGCATGTTATACAAATTACACACATCCTTGCAAATATTCTCTGTATGTTGTTATAATGTTTGTATATTTTCGCCGATAAGTACGTGTCACCCAATGGGAACCCATTTTTGTTTAAACGTTTATATAACGTTAATTAACGTTACGAAAATGTTAATTAACGTTATATAAACATTTAAATAAAAATGTGTTCCCATTGGGCAGTCTCTTTCTTAGTAAAAACCTAGTAACACAATTTAATAGATATTACTCAAATGTTTAAATGCTTAAATGAGTAGATTCATATATATAGTAATAAGAAATAGATAGTTTGTTAGGTAGCAAGTTTTACTTATTCTCAACAAATCGTAATTAGAAGTGTTTCCATTATATGTAATTTTTTAACACATTATGTTGAAATGTTCATAAAAGGGTTTGTACATGAAGAAAATTATTCAAGTTGCTATTTATTTATATATGAATAAGTGTGGTACTAAGCAAAATTATTACTTTTTATGACTATGGCCGGTAATAATATTAATAGTGATAGTGATATAGATATGTAGTTTATCCATGTAAGACAAATTCTATAAAGCTATTATTTCGGTATTCCTCTAGGTTTGTGTCTTAGTTTAATTTGTGACATAAGTAAATAAATGAATAACATAACATTGCTAAATTTTAGTAAAAAGAGTTGATGCCATTAATTCTCTCTACCACCTAAGAAAATTAATTCGTATGTTAGTATAAGTTCAACTACTTGCGTAAGAAAAAAATAATTAATAGACTATTTAAAAAATAGCCATTCGTGTTTATTTGACCTCTGGTATTTTAAATAAAATTATTTTCACTTAATTCTTTAGTTTTCAAAGTGTGAAATCGAATAATAATTTAGTCTCAGAAAAACGCAGTATGTTATTCTCGTAATAATCTCATTATATACGAAAAACTGTATATCCAAGTTACGTTTACAGTTACATTTTTAAAGAAGGAAATCAGATTTATCTATAAATTAAACATGCAATAAAAAGGGGAAAGGATAATATTTGTATCTAAATATCGAAGTAATTTTATTAACACGCTTTTATTAGCTTCACTTGTATGTTTGTTTGCTTGTTTGTTTGTAACCGTCTCTTTGGACTCGATTTTGACCCACTTTAAACGGACAGATTTAATTGAAACTTTGTACACTTACGAAGAACTGGTAACAATACAATAATTTGATAAGTTTATATCATCATCCTGATCAGGATCGCCAGTCCTTTCCTCACGTATCCTCTGCGTGAGAGCAAGAGGCTTAATATTGTAAGTATATTCCGTGATTGTCAGGTCGGTCGTTGGCAGAGCGGGCAAGTCTTAGTCGACGCGAAACGACGGAATCCTTGGGCGTGAGTTCAAATCCCATGGCTGAAATAAAAAAAATATTTTTTTTTCAGAAATATCTGTTTGGATCGTAATATGTTATAATATCAGCATCAATAAGCAATATAAATATAGTTTAAAAAAACTACAAAACACGCTTTCATAGCACATCAAACTAAAAAGTGAAAAATAAATATAGTTTAAAAAAACTAAAAAACACGCTTTTAAAGCACATCAAACTAAAAAGTGAAAAATAATTATTAATATGAACTGAAAATCTATAATGATCGAAAAATACTAGTATTATTGTGAAAAAGCGTGGGGCGCTTTGTGCCATATTTTTCGTATATCGAGCAACCCACGCTTTTTTCACAATAATACTATTATTTTTCGTTCATTATTGTTTTCAGTTTATATTAATAATTATTTTTCACTTTTTAGTTTGATGTGCTTTAAAAGCGTGTTTTTTAGTTTTTTTAAACTATATTTATTCATGTTGACCAAAACTAACTAATATATTTTCAATGTTAGTCATTCATATTACAATATGGAGTTAATTCTTCAGGAAAGTATTTTTCTTATCATTCATCATAATGCCTCTTTATTTTTCCGAACACCCTGTATATCTGCAGGGTAATATTTTTTCTTACCACACACGATAGTTAAGGTGCTAATTTAAAAGTCTAATTTTTAAAATTATTTAAGAAAACTGTTTTTGTGTTTAGAAATGCTTGGTAAGGACTCAAACTTTTCCACACATTCAGAAAAGGGCATAACAGGCAGTAACTATTCATAATGTAAATGATGAATTCTCCTAAATTTTAAATTCTCCTAATTGATTTTAAGTTACTACGGTGGTAGGTTTGTAGGTTGATACATATTACGTGAAAAGTGCATGGTTTACACCATGTGGCAGAAAATATTCGATAAGGTAAATGCATTAGTAGCAAGTATAAAAAAGTGTTCTTTAAATCTCTTAAACGTCCTCGCGCATATCACAGCAAGTGTTCCAGTATTCCCGAACTACCACGGCCGATTCTTACACGTTGGGGAATATAGTTGGAGGTAGCTTTTTTGTTATGCTGAATATTTACAACAAATAAAAACTGTGATACTACAATTCAATCCTGACGAGACTGCAGCTATTAAGGAGAGCCAGACAAAATTCGAAGATATTTCCGTTGAAACATCTTTTAAAACTATTCACAAGAACTATAAAAGACTACATGACGCCATACAAAAACTCACAAAACAGTGCGTTGTTCTTAGCGGAGTCACAGCAAATAGTAACCGAAGTAAATCGACTGCTATGCTCTATAGGTGACGCAAAAAATGAACCTGTTAGAGAAAAGTTCCCACGTGTGTTAAAACAAGACAATGATTTTACCAGTTTAAAAAAAAAATGTAGTGGTACTGATGGTGCAACCCCAGATCCATTAAGTGCGTTCAAAGACTATTTTAAGTATGCCTGTATTACATCAATAGATGTGGACGATCGTTCTCAAAATATAAGCATATTTTTGTATCACAGTGAACATCACTCACGGAGACAACCATAGAAATATACCTGCAAGTTTTTACAGATCTTCCCCAGTTTGTGATAACTAAGATAGTTCATTAAGCCAGTTAAGAGGGTAAGTTGTGCACACATTGTTATAAATTGTAACTGTTTATTGCTTTTGTTACTAGTTAATTTATTTATTTTATTACGCTTATTATGATGCGTACATCTGTGTCCCGTCGCACATTTCTGCCAACTCTACTTATCTGTTATACCATATTTGAGATGAGCCACACTCCTTGAATCTAGTTTGAATTCATTGTCTAGTTTGTCCAACAAACTTTTGATTACAGTTCTTACAGCTAATTTCGTAAATCCCCAACGTTTGTTTCAATTTTGTCTCCTGAATTGTTTAAAAGTTGTTGTAGTTTATTTCCCGATAAATGAACCACTTTCATATCTGTATCTTTAAAAATCTTAATCGAAGGTGATATGGAATCGATACAAATTTCGGATTTTCTCTTTCATTTTGGAAGGGCCAGTAATTTCGAAGTGTATCTTTAATGTACGTTTCGTAATTGTTTTATTAACTAAACTTATAGAATATCCATTAGTCACAGCTGTATTCCTTTCAATCCTCTCATTATTGAGGGGTAAGCTTAATAGACGATAAAAGAGAAAAATTAAAATTCGACGTTTTGTATTGGCCACAATGGTGAGCGTCCTTAGGAATATATTTTAAAGTATCTTTTCTGGATGTATTAAATTCTAACTTTTTTTCACTATTTTCTAATTATTAATACATCTAAAATGGTAGTGGTCCACAGTTTTTAATATCATACGCGTATTTAACTGTCGCGAGACGTTTGTGTAATTTAGAAACAAAGTTGTCAATATATCATCCACATACCTAAGCCAAACCCTGGGGTAAAACTCGAATTTTTCTTTTGCTTCTGTTTCGAATTTGTTCATGAAGAAACTGGCAATGATTGGTGATAAAAATTACCCATTACTGTCCCTTCGTGTGGTTCGAGGAAATTGTCGAACGTAATTCTGTTTCATGCAAGTTTAGTGAGTTTAATTCTATTACCTACTATACTATGATTCATATTGTTTGATAAAGTAAATCCTCAAGGTAGACCAAGGTCTGTATCAGAATACTTGAAAACAATGAATAAACCTCAAAATAGATCAAAATTTCACCTTCTTGCAACTAGATGTTTATCATCTTTTTAATGAAATTATTGGAAATAATCACAGAGGAACTAAATGGTCCAATGGGTAAACTTTCGAACTCCTCTGTTAACCATTTTGATAGATGGTAAGTCAGTGATCTAATTGCTGAAACAATATGACGCATCGACTTTTCTGGTTTACGTACCTTGAGCAAGCAGTACAGTCTAGGTTCACTTGGATTAATTAATTACATGTAACCTCAAATTTAAAGCTACGGTAATAAGGTTGTTACAGGACTTAAATACATTTCTATTTTAGTGATCATTTTTGGTAGTGGATTTTTAGAAAATTTTCAAAGGATCATTACTAATCAGGTTGTCTACTCTTTCATGATAGTCCTCTTTTTCTAAAATAACAACCTTCTTATCCCTATGTGCTTATAAGTAAAAACAATTTTTTTCACGCAACTGTTTTAGAATTGTTCTGTTCTTTGTGGATTCTGCATTTCTATTTATTTTAGTGCCAATATTTGTGGAGATTTGATATCTGCAAGCTTCTCTGACAAATCATTTAGATGAATTTTAAAGATATAGACGTAATGACAGTGGTTCATTCATCGGGAAATAAACTACAATAACTTTTAGGAAATCCATAAGACAAAATGAAAACAAACGGAAAGTCGCCGAAAAACGAAATTAGTTGTAAAGACTGCAATCAAAAGTATCTTGGGCAAACTAAACTATCAATTCAAAGTAGATTTAAGGAGCATATTGCTCATTTTAAATATGGTAGGACAGATAAGCCCAACATGAATTTGAGAACAACCATAAAACATATAGTAGCAATTTCAAATTAATTAGGAATATAATAATTATATAGCTGGATGCATTTGAAAGCTTGGAAATTATAAAGTGTAAAAATACGTAAGGTTAGTTTTAATCATCTCCAGATGATGCCAACTTGGTGTTTTGTAACAAATCACGTTAGTGTTAGCTTAACATCAAAGGCGATAACCTACCTCAGGGATTATTACGGATAAAGGGGTTGAAAATCTTTGAACAAATATAATTTTTTTTTGCAACTGTATTTCTCAAAATTTAGGTACGTTTTTTACTGTTAGCATTGGTAATATTTCAAACAGCAGCGATGTGAAGTAAATTATATATTACGTTAATTATTTTGCATCGACAAAAGTATTCATTCTAAACGTTTGGATGAACATACATTTGTAAATTTTTCTTATTTGGTGCTCTATATGTCTACGATATGTCCTAAAACCAGACATCTTGTGGGAATTAATTTCATGTTAAGATGTACACGTTTTCCTATTTACGTATTTAATTTTTACAAAAATAAATAAATACATCCATTAAAAAATGGTGATAGTCATTTATTAATAGTTCTTACTTTTGATATATTAATGTCGTAAGCGACGTGTGCGTCTAGATCGTTATGGCAAGAAGAACATGTCATTTACACGATTCATTACGGGCGTTTGCGGTTGTTGTAGCTACTACGCTTGACTGACAATTCTGACCACTAGTAGTTTTTGCGAGCCTGAGAATGCTGTAACTGAACTGAAACTAATTAAAAGTCGTCGTTCCGATCGAATCCTGCTGGCGGGGCATCACTCAAGTTTTGCTCCATCTCAAACCTTTAAGCTCGTGCCCTTGGCGTCTAATTCTACTACATTTTTTTTAGTTGTTTCTTCTTTATATCATCAATACATTTTTAATAAAGTAAGCGTTGGAAGTTCCTACGGATATTCACAAGTCTAACTTAATTATATATATAAATTATTAAGTGGCTTTTGTTATATTAAATTTTAAGTGAATGTTTGGTTGCCTGTTATATGTATATTTTCTTTAAATTTTGTGGTATGAGAGAATAATTAAAACAACAAACTGTTTTTTGAAAAAATCGACGTTTCGAAATAATCTATTTCATCTTCAGGACACTGTAATAAATTACGATGGTAATTTTGCGAAGAAAAAACATGTAAATGTGAAAATAAATTATACACTTTTAACAATTAATTATTACAGAATAGAGATGAACAACAAATTTTTATATTTACGCAACATTCATTGAAAAGAAAAATTAAATTAAAATAGGGAAAACTAATATAATTTAAAAAAGGTTAAAACAGAATTAGCACCTAAATATTATGAAATTTTTATTTATTTATTTTTTTGGAAAAGCAATTTTAAAGTTACAAAAGCATATTAATTACGTATTTAAATTAATAACAATTTGTACTTACAGTTAAAATCGTTTGCTGTTGTCAAAATAATAAAAATAGAAAAAGTATTAAACAATAACAATTATATACAAAACACAATATAAGTACTGTTAGACTTGAATATCAATACGAAATGAACTGCAACAAATAAAATCATGTTCATTATGCTATAGGTGTACATGTGTAGATACCGAAATTCATGCTCTCTCATACATAGTTTGAAAATTTAAACAGTGCATATTACAGAGACTTACATATACATTTCTTACTTTTTTATTCGATTAATTATATTGAAATATGCGTTACTTCAATTACAGTATCTCTTCTTTTGTTTACGCTTTTATATTTTTTTGTATTGATAATTTCTTGTGTAATTCTTTTTTTATAATTAGGTTGATGTCAGACAATCTTTATATCAATGAATGAGAAATGATGATCAGTCTTACTATGTGTTACTAAAGCAGTTTTATTGGTGTTTACATCTGTCCTATTAATCACTTTTACATTTTCGTGCTCATACATACGTTGTTATAAATACCTACCAGTTTGTCCTATGTAAAATTGATCATGGTCAAGGTACGCTTATATTAACATTGGACATTAATATATTACATTGAATATTAGGTCGATCTGAGTCTTAGTTTTCAATTTTGTGAAAAAAATATTTGTTGTTTGTATTTGTGTTTTTGAAAGCTATCTGTGTGAGATCATTTTTTGGGACTTGACTTAAACTTTCTGATTATAATGCTAACTGGGTAGTTATTTTTGACTAGGTATGATTTTAACTCACTCGTATTATCTTCCAAAAAACATTCATGTGAGAGCTTTTTAATCTTTCATTTAAGTTTTTAATAATGTTTATTTTTTTGCGTGATTAAGTGCTTTGAATAAAAGTTTAAATATCTTTCTGAAAGAGTGGGTTTATGATAACAGTTAGTTATAATGTTTCTGATAGTCCTAATGGATCTCTATCTAAAAAGGATAATTTGTTTTTTTTTTCTATTTCTAAAGCAAATTGTAATTTTTTGTGAAAACTGTTAAAGGTAACTAAAATTTCTTGAGTGTTTAGGTACAGCTGTAATTATGTCGTCAACTTACGTTTAAAAAAGGGTACATTAAGAGTTAGTTGGCTTAAGCAGTTATACTGTAACTCTGACATAACAAGATCCTAGGTAAATAATTGATATTTCTACAAAAAGTAAATAATGTTAAAAAAAGTTTCTAGGGACAGATTAGTAAATTCTTGGATTATATGCCATTTTTTCTTTAAAATATTAACTACTAGATCAATAGGTATATTTGTAAATAATGAGACGACGTCTAGTGATAGTAAAATATAATCTTCTGGTAAAGTAACAGTCTTTAAAAAGTCGTTAAATTTCAAAGGAGTTTTTTACAGATTTGTCGTCTTTTATAAACGCGTGATACAAAATTTCCTAAATAAATTTTGATAGATTGTAAGTCGGTGAATCAATGAATCTAACTATTGGTCTCAACAGAACATTATCTTTATGAATTTTTGGTAGAAAATTAATTTTCTGAAATATACCATTTTTGTAAAAGTAAAATATTTTTTTTGTCAATGTTGGTTTGGTTTAATTTTAACATGTTTTCGATCATTTTGTTGTTTTTGTTTTGAATTATTTTTATTGAATAATTATTTAGTCATATAGAAGTATTTATGTCATTCAACAATTGAAAAGCTTTTTCCTCATATTCATCTTTATTCATCATGAGGGTTACATTACCGTTATCTACTTTAGTAACAATAATATCATCATGCTTTTTATAAAGGACTTTGCATCTTTGCAAATTTTTCGGTCAAGATGTATACACTACCTATAGCAGAACAAAAATGATTTAATTTATTGAGATTTAAGACTAACAGTAGTTGTATTGTGTTTTGTGTATAGTTGTATCAGTTTAATATTTTTATCTATTATTTTTATTATCTTCACAACAACAAATAATTTTAAATGTAAGTTTAAATTGTTATTTGTTTAAATAAGTAATTAATAAGCTTTTATAACTTTATGATTGCTTTTACCAAAAAATAAATAAGTAAATAAAAATTTCATAATCTTTAGGTACTAATTCAGTTTTGATCTTTTTTTAAATTACATTATTTTTCCCATTTTAATTTAATTTTTATTGTTATGTCATTTTTTCTTTTCAATGAATATTGCGTAAATATACAATTTTTTAGTTAATCTCTATTCTGTAATAAGAAATTGTTAAAAGTGTAAAATTTAATTTTATGTATACATGTTTTTTCGCAAATTTACCATCGTGATTTATATCAGTGTCCTGAAGATGAAATAAATTATTTCGATACGTCGACTTTTTTAAAAATTAGTTTGTTGTTTTAATTATTGCCTCAATCCCACTAAGTTTAAAGAAAGTTATATTAAATAGTAGAACATATCGGTATTTTGTGCAACAAACTGATATGCAAATTAGATTGCCTCATAGACACTTTAAAATTCAGTAACATTTTAATTTTATCTTAAATTTAGTGAGGAATTTCTTTAAAAATTGTTTTATCGTAAGTCAACAAAACAACTGTAGTCATATAAAAATGACAAATTGGCATATTTACTGAATTTTTTTTATAGTATTTTTATGGATTAATTACTTTACTATAAAGGATTTTTTTAACTTTTAATCCGTGCTGCTTGAACTCCCGTTTTTTTTTATTAATAATGATAATAATATTTTAAATGGGTTAAGAGAAAGATTTAATTGGACATTACTATAGAAAATAAACATATATTGGTACGTTATTCGTAGTACGCATTCGATAATCACACTGTTGTTTTAAACTAGAAAAATACAATAATAGGTAAAAAAAATATCGGGTTTAATGAAATGCAGTGTTGGTTTTCTTAGAACTACTAATTATTTTTGAATGGATTATCCTATTTTTATACTGCTAAGTGTGTTACATTCCTACGAATAGACTATAAAAAGGTGGTCGAAGTCGTCTACGTGAGACCGAGGCGCAAATTTCAGAAGCGGGATGGCGCCAAGAAGACTCAACGCACGAAATTAACTTTGTGTTTTTTGTATACAGTGTGAGTTTAATATATGGAGCATGAATCGGTCTAGTTATTTAATTTAAAAATAATATAGTGTACAGTTTAATTAAATTAAAATATCGCAAAATTTACACCACTTTATACTGCTTATATTTGTTGTGAAATAGTTATATTAAATGCTATTTTTAATACTATTCCAAATTCAAATCGCAATTGAATGGAATGTTTGTGATTTGCAAGTCTCCCAATCGAAACAGAAGTGTATTTCAGGTATTTGCCAAACAAGGATATTATTCAAAACGGGATCGGTAGAGTAGTTGCCTGAAGCATGTGATGACAAGTGTGACTGGATAATCACTCTATTGAAGCTGCTGCTTCAAATTCCGCTACTGTCACTGGCAACGTCGATGCGAATGTTTGTGTGTCCGCGTTTTTTCTTCAATGTAACCCTCGTCCGTGCAGCTTCAGCTTTGGATTCGGGGTTGTCTGATTTGTGTGGTGTTTATTATAACAGATACATACTACGATTGCCTAAAACCAAACCCAAAATCAAGCAGATTATGCTTGCCACTAGATTAGTTGTAAATGTAGGTTAAATTCAAAATAGAAGCAAAACAACTTTATTTTAATCGGATTCAAGTACATTAATTGTCAGCTCGAATAGCAGTATACCAGGTGAGGTCTAGCACCCTGATGACCCTTGAAATTGAATTGAAATTTTTAATTTTATGTTCGATGTTTTGTATCATTACAAAGACATCAGTGAGACCATTCCTAATACACTGTTCTAGTCTACCGTGCTGCTAAAATTTTCTATTACCCTCTCGATCAGTTCCCTAGGAATGAAGCTTCATACCTTATTTGTTGTTTTATTTCTTCAATTTATGCAGATCTAGTGCAATAAACTTTACAATTAAGGTAACCACATAGTTAGTAGTTGCAAAAGAATAAATCGGGCAAGCGAGTGGGATAAGGAACATCACCATACTGTGAAGCCAAATTGTCCCGAAACATCTCCTGCAGCACAGCCATTGTTGCCCTTGCTGTGTGCGCAATCACACTATCTTGCTGGAACCATAACCACCTTGCTGGAACCACATTGTGTTGAGCTCAATTTTGAATTAACCCTATTATGGCTCTAAGAAATCACGTAGCATTTCCACGTAATGGTCTGATGTAACTGTCACAGCATAGCCTCTACCGTTTTGAAAAAAAATCACCCGATTAATGTAGTTCCCATTCCTTAGCTATTAAGCACCAACCATTTTGTAAGGGTAAAAATTGAGGTCATTGTGCAAAATTTTACGAAGTCATCTGGAATGCCTCCTGACGGAACAGTGTGGATTCTGTTGGAGGGCTGCTCTTATATTATCGATGTTTGCAGTGTACGAACATGACCTGGTGGTATTCTCTTTAGTGCAGAACCGTTCTAAAAATTCTATATCCATAACTTTATAGTTTTACTGCTGCGTTTAAGTAACAGTTACCATTTTCAAAAACTAATTTTGGCAATAAATAATAAAATTGATATCTTCGTACATCACACTTTTATAAAACTTTCGCATTTAACGTATTGTTACGTGTTTGCAGTGTCCAAAAATTTCTTAAACCATGGATTTGTTTATTGAAACTCTTTGTAATACTTACTCACTACTTTATTAACTAATTAAAAATTAACAATAATTACTTTATGAATGACACCTATAACCACAACTAAACAGAAATAATTACTTTATTATCTAATTTAGTACTTATTTATTAGCACAATTGCAAATCTGTACTGGGCTCGTTCACCCACTGTGTACATTGTCCACTTATGTACACTCTAGATCTTTCTTAAATATTCTTGGTTTTTCTCGGACGATCCTTCTTCCTAAGTGCAGACTACTATTTAATTTAAGTTTTAGTACCAGTAACGCCATCTCTGGACATATTTTGGAATTATTAGCCTATAGGCGTAACACAGAACTCTCCTTAAGCTTGAACGTTTTGGTCAGGTAGTTCATTGTTCCCATCATACTTCGCTAGTTGCACAACCTTCATCCTCGATTTTAGACTTTGTTGAATTCGGTATATGATATCGTTTATTCTCGAGATGACAGTGTATGGTCCTTTCCAAGGCTGGTGAGGCTTGTGGGACATACCATTCTTTCTTTGAAAGTTATATAGCCAAACCAGATTTCCTGTATGGAACTCTCTTGGAATCGACTTAAGGTCATAACTAGCCTTCATGCCATCCCTTGCTATAGCAATTCAGTCTCATATCAGCTCATGGATGTTCCTTAGCCGTTCACCAACTTCATCTGTTTAAACATATTTGATTATGATAAGGCGCATCTCATCTGGTGTACCAAAGACCAAGTCACATGGCAGTATAACCTCACGTCCCAATATCACGTGAGTCAGCGTCTGTTTTGTTGCATCTCTCTCTCTCTCTCTTTACGGATTGCCAATGGCATATTTTCTAAAATATCCTTGAATCAAAGTTACTTCCTTGGCCCGATTGCAGCTCCAGGGGCTCGCCGAATTAATGTATCAGATTATCTACCAGAGATTGGACGAGAGTTGCTGCTTTTTGTTTTGGTATGGTATAAGCTTCAGGCCATTTACTAGAATAGTCCGTAGAAACCAAGATTTATTTATTTCCATCATCTACCATGTGAAATGGAGCAGATACGTTGATCGCAATTCACTCAAAATAAGTCTCAACGTAAAATTGCTTTATTGGGTCCTTACTTCTTTCCACTTCATGGCCCCTTACTTGCCACACAAACTTGTCATTTGCAGCAACAAGCCCACAAATCTCGACAGCTGTTCACCCAGTAGAATAACTCTTGTACTTTTTGCTTTGTTGATGACAAAATATCCACTAGACGTTCCATTATGCACTTCGTTAAGTACTTTCGGTGTGCGACACTTAGGGATTACCAATCTCAAAGTAACTTCCTTCCCATATGGGCTTTCTCAAGTCCTCTTCAACAGTTTTTTAAACGAAATTACAAATGTAAAGAGGATAAAAAAACGATACTCGATAATCTCGACATCTGATTGGCTAAAGCTTCTTTTCTTTTAGAATGATATCCTTCATTTAAAAAAGAACAGAATAGTACCAGAAGAGATGGTCCAGATGACAAAGTTCATCAGTCAGAACTGATGGAGGCCACCTGAATCGT
The DNA here is from genome assembly GCA_029963845.1 of Rhamnusium bicolor. Lineage (NCBI taxonomy): Eukaryota > Metazoa > Arthropoda > Insecta > Coleoptera > Cerambycidae > Rhamnusium > Rhamnusium bicolor. The sequence goes on along the minus strand of JANEYF010003482.1, from coordinate 331,502 downwards.
CCACACCGATCACATTTGTGTGTGTGGTCCACGAGCAGTCCCACATTTTACGAGGCATGATCTAGGTCTACAATGGGCAAAAGCAATAAGTCCTACTCTACTACTGTCCAATAATGACATCTAAGACCATCTATAATTTCAAGAGTATTGTTGCATATTGAATAATTCTCAATAACTTTATGATAAATTAACATAATACGGTTTCAATAAAAAATAGAAAATTTTCGTAAAATCTTGTCTGTTTCAGAGATAAATCAACAAATATAAGCTTTTCCAATTCCGGATAAAAATGAAAATAGGGATGGTAAATATTTTTCAATACGCACGCACGCACGCACTCACGCACGCACACACACGCACACACGTATTTTTAACCAGCGATCACAAGCATATTACTAATATTTGTTGTAAAAATTCCAGAGTTAATCTCAGGCGCCTCTTATTAAAAATCGCTTGTATTGTGAGAAGGATCGTTCAATGGCGACATGTAATTAGCGCACACTTAAGATATGTGAACTTTTTCATGTCTTGTGTAGAAAAGTCTACTCTTTTGTCATTTAAAAGGTCATCTGCTACCTCACAGACTAATGCCTGGGAAAATTAAAAAACAGAAAAAAAAGGTTTTAAAAAATCTTTAAAAGGTCGAATAAATGTTAAATATGTAAACATAAACTGGCAAAACTAAAATATCCTATAACTCGTGAAGGGAGATCTAATAGATGTTAAATGTGTGAAGTATAAACCGACTAAACCAAAAAGTCCCTATAATTTTACAACTGAAAATATTCGGGGTGGATGCGGGATTTCTGTTTACTTAAGTTTACTAAAAATATTATCGTAATAAAAATATGCATAGATTAGCATATATTTCAATGAACATTTACATTGTCATGTACAGAAATCAAAATAGATCAATTTCAGTAAGAGCTTTATATTGTTGTTGGTTTTTTATTTTACATATTAAGCGTTGGCTTGAACATCGTAATTTTCAGTTATCTAAAATTGATCAAATTATTAATATGTAATTTATTTATTATCAAACAAGGCTATCAAGATATAAATAATTTGTAAAATTATTTGTAGTCAGATAAAAGATGAAAATTAACAAATAACCATGACTAAAAATTAGTTTTAGCTAATTTTTTTTTTTCAGTTTTAAATAAAGTTCAGTTCAATAATCCGTACACAAATTAACTCTCAAAAAAATGTTTTCTTAACCGTCTCTTAAGTCACCGAAGTAACTCCCAGAAAATCCTAGGATTCCGTATTGAGAAAGAGAGACGAGGCCCTACAGTTTATTGTGGAGTCCGAACCACATCTAGGGCATCGACAGTTCTCTCCTATCTTAATCCGAAACGAATCACAAATATAATTTCTAACTTGCTCCGGGATGAATTCGAACCATCGATATTCGGTACCGAATAAATAGCTATAAGCGCTTTACCCACTTGGCTACCATGACCTTGGAAGTACAGTTTATTTCAAACTTATTTGCGGCATAAAAAACGTCGGCTTCTTTGATCCCTTTACCGCCTTCAAAGAAGCCGACATTTTTTATGTTGCAAATAAGATTGAAATAAACTATATATACGCTACGCTCACGTGGAAATTGTACATCTGCGATAGCATATGAGAACGACGGGTTAATCCTAGTGACCGGAAACTTCCTAAACGTCGTTTGCAACAGAATTTAGGTACCTTGTAGAATAATATATAGATGGTGAGGTGAAACAGGCCTCTCAGTCAATCCCACCAAGATTGAGATGATTCTTTTCACCAAGAGAAGAAAAATATAGGATTTTAGGGCAGCAGTAAACCTCTTGCGCTCGCGTAGGAGGTAAGATACCTGAGAGTGACCCTAGATATATAATAAACTGATATAGAGGCCGCAAATTGACAACACGTCATCAACAATTCGATTGCAACCTATGACAATTGTTCCCGGGCGTTACGTAGGAATTGGGGTCTGACTTATTTGCGAGACGTTCACCTCCCCTATCCAAACCTGTACCATTACCATTACAGAAAAAACTACTTTTTAAATTTAGTCGACGTTTTGCTAACATTTATTAGCATCCTCAGCATTAGTTGAGTTGTGTTTTTCTTGTTCATAATCAGTAATAAATTAAACAAACGAGAACTGGTACAAAACATAGGTTTAATTAAATACAGCATTGATCACATACACGGTCTTTATTTTCTCAACAATATATCAATTACTGTGGGCGATATATCAATTACCGATCTCAGATGGGGATCAAAATTGGGGTATATCCCAAACTCCTTTTGTCACCTCATTTTGAAAATCTTAATTCATACCCTTGTTTTACTTTAAATATTCATAATTTATAATTTTCATTTTTTCTTTGCTAAATTGTGTCAGGGTAAAATACGAAAATATTTCCAATTGGACCATTAACGTTATTTTATTTTTCTATTATTTAAAAAAGAGTCAACTCACGTATATGCCACTGAGGAATGAAATGTTGTGATCTTATTTTGCTCCATAAGATCTACCCCTGAAAACTGACATACCAAATATTAAAACAAATAGGTACTCCTTTTTTTGGAGATGAAATATAAAATCTAAATTAACATAAAATCTCAACGCCTCAAACCTCTGTATCTTAGAAGACGGTTGAACTCGTTTAGGATGAAATTTAATTTCGACTCGTCCTATATGTGTGCATTAATAAAATCAAAATAATAAATAGTCTTCTAATTATATTTGAAGTGTGGATCTTTTTATTAACTCATATGAAGTGAGGAATCCATCATATGGGAACGTAAGGGAGACTGTCTTATTTTTTTCTAAAAAAAAAAAAAAAAAAAAATCGAAGTGACTCTCAGAAATCCTGTAAATAATATACATTTTTTGCCAATTAACCTCAATCCAAAAATTTGCAAACAGTTGGTCGGCGTGCCACTGTTGACGTGTATCTCTACACGCAAAACCCTCATTACTTGCACTTCCGCCTCTGTTTCTCATATTGTTTCACCCTTCATTGTAGATTACTCAGATGCTTTATTTTATACTAATGTCATTTACAAGGTTTAACCTTTATCCTTTTATGAAATCAATGTAATTATATTATTTTCTCGTTAAACAGTCGTATATTCTTTGAATACCTTTATTTTATTTGTAGTGCTTATCATTATTATTATACTACCTCTAATTTTACATCGTACCAGCATCATATTGAAGAATTTTATTAATAGAATTATATTCGAAAGATCCGTCTTACAAAAGGCCCAAGGAAAAATGTTTAGAAAATAATATAAATTTTATCATTATGTAATTATTGTTTTGTATTAATATTCATAACAATTGATTGTTGTTTTGTATTAATATACATTTTAACTGAATGTTTGGTTGCTTGTTATACACATGTATATTTTTTTTAGACTTAGTGGGATTGAGCTAATAATTAAAACAACAAACTGTTTTTAAACAAAACGTCGATTTTTTTAAAAAACAGTTTGTTGTTTTCATTATTGGCCTCAATTGCACTAAGTCTAAAGAAAATATTAATATACACAACATAGTGAAATAATGTATGTGTATAAAAATATTTTAACGTTACATTGAACTGTAATATTTTTTATGATTACACCTCATTTTATTCTTGCCAGTCCTCTGCTTGTATACCTACTGTACATCTTGTTAACCCTCAACTTCCTTATAAAAGTTAGGTTTTGATTTTTTATGGAGCCTAAGTCCATGGTTCAAATTCACTCAAAGAACAATAGGTTTTAATTATATACAGAGAAATAACCTCCTATGTTAGTTGTAAGAAGTCGGGATTTTTTATTAATATAATTATTTAAACTGAAAACGTATTTGTGCAATATTTTATGGACGCACTGTATACATATACGTCCATAAACTACATATCTAACATTTTAACAAATGACAATCAACCAAATTATAGACGTTATATAACAGAAAACTCCACAAAACGCTTCTTAATAAAAAAAGTTATTAAAATCAAAAGCAATAAAAATAGTTTCATCATAACACAAATTGTTCCTAATAGTAATGCCAACATTTTATAACTAATAAATAAGTAAATAATAAGTAAACACTACAGAAATTAGACCACCTCCGAAGCTGCACGGACGAGGGTTACAATTATGAAAAAAACTCGGACACACAAACATTTCCACCGACATTACTAGTGCCGGTGCACAGTGGACGGAAACGCCGAAAAGCTGGCCAAAATATAAAGGCATTGAGCTATTTTACTGAAATTATGCATACAAGGGATTTTTTGTGTCCCTGATCAAGAATCCGAAGTTGAATTTTGAAAAAAACAAAATGGCGGCCATAAAATCCCCCCAAAACATACCCAAAAATCGCCAATTATCGCTGCATTTTTACAAAACTTAGTATACAGTTTTTTTGGGTCGCTGATGAAGAATCCCATATAGAATTTCAAAAAAAATTACGGTCAAAAATATATACATAGTTCAAAAATTATTATTGAATTGAAGCGAATTCATGCGTTTCATTTGTTTCGGGAATATTAGGATCTGGAGAATAGAATAAAAATGTGTAATGTTTTTGAAAATTAATTTTATTCAATTGCTATCTGAATTACATTCATCGTCGCATTCAAAAGGAGCCCACTTTATGGTGCACGAATGTGCATGCATCCGTGCATTCGCGCACAATTTGGTCAATATCTCGCAAAGATGCAAAAAGATGCAGCTAATTTTTTATACACTTTCGAAAAAATGTTCATTGAACACATTCCAATAAGTTTCAAGACCAACCATCACCAACCGCGTAACTTATGGCTTCTTTTGTGGAGTACAAAAATGCACTCCACTTCGATAATTATTTACTAATTACATATAAGTAAACTGATCTGATACTGACATATTTTAATTGTACTTACTTTCTGATGCAGAATCCATTTTTATGACACAGAAAACTGCACTTTGAGAATTTTTACGCTGCAGACAAAATTTATCGATTTTTGAAGCGTTGCGAGCTGCCGAAGTGACGCGCTGCACGGTCGCACAATAAATAATTTCCTCGCTCAGGTAGTGAACCCGGACCGGTATTAACGGTCGTTTCTAATGCTAGGGGTACCACTACAACGATTTAAAACGTTTCCATTTCAAAAAAAAAATCTTCATTTTCTTAATTTTGGCCAGCTTTTTGGAGTTTCCGTCCACTGTGCGGTGGTGGGATTCGAAGCTACAGTATGGAGCGATTATCTAATCACACTTGCCAACACGCGCTCTAGCGTACTTCACCGACTCGGCATAAGTAAATACATTTATACTGACTATATTTTTCATATTTCTTGACTTAAACTTTAATTACTGATACAAAATGATGCCAACATAATTAGCTACTATTGTTAATGAGTTTAAGAAAATTTAAACTTTGCAAGTAAACGTAAACTCGTAAAACTAAAACTATCTTCGGCATAGACGGGTCCGCTGTGAGTCCCAGAGTTGTCTGAAACATAGGTTTGGGTCTTAGTCCAATGTATAGAGCTCCGATAAGATGGATTATTTGAACGTGCGTCATATAAATTTTCCAAATCAAAAAAAAAAAAAAAAAAACGCATCTAAATCTGAAACTGTGGTGTGAAAAATTACATTACAAAAGTCTCAGAATTCAGTTAATCTACTGTCGTGACCTAGGAGTTTAAGAATTATTGAATTTTGAAATAAAGATAAGTCGCATATTGTAGGAAGCATTCAAGTCTTACATTACCTAAATACAGTAGAACCCGATAGAAGACTAAATGCTCATCAAGAAAATTATGGGCTCTATACTGGTGCAACTATAGCAATCGGAATTATAGGTAATTATTGGAACAGCTTTCCTGGTATTCTAAGAAAAAATATCAGCATTTAAATATTTAAACAATATAAGAGTTTATTATTAACCAAAGCAATTATTAGAAGAACGAAAGTATTGCAAGAATAAAGAATCAGGGAGAATTACATATTAAGTAATGGGATCGAACGTTATGAAGAAAATTATGGGAAAATACAGAAAGGGGATATTATTCAAATACATCAGGAAAGAAAGAAATCAAAATTACCACTGAAGATGTAATGCCAGCTGAAAAGAAAATGAAGAACAGGACTTCTCCGGGAGTAGATCATATTCATAACCTCTGGTGGAAAAACGTGACCAGCTAGCACGTATTAGCTATGCAATTTGAAGGAAGATAATTACGAAAAAAGATGTTGCTGAGCCGAGCAACTTCCATCATATAACTTGTCTTTCAGTGGTCTATAAAACATACACATATGTAATAGCTTCAAAGTTAATCATCATTGGAACTCTACAAAGTTGACATTTTTGTTTTATATTAAATTAAGCATCACAGGTAATACAACTCCCTGTATCCCTGAAGGTATCTCAACTTACCTTGTGTGGGAGAGGGCTACACATTTAGTGACAATGGATACACACTCAATATCCGAGTATGATAGGATTAATTTCTAGCTCGAAATCGACTCCAGAGTGGGAGGCAAATGTCCTTACCACTCGACCACGATGCCAATATGTATGATTAATAATTTTATGCAATTAGACCTTGGCAGCTGAAATACCTAAAAAAATTGTAAAAGATTTTAATCAATAAACATGGACTTTCGTGTGGACAAATGTGTAGTGTTTCATTTTGCTAAGAGAAGAATACAGAATGTTGCATAACTCTCATTAGTAGATAAGTATGTGCAAATTGCACATGTTTATCTGGTGACGAATACAATACCTTGGTATTGAACAAACTTTGAACATTTTGGAAACGAAATAAAAATAAAATTTGCTACAAACAGATTTCTTTAATGATTTACCAAAACAATAACCACGAAGTTAAAGTCAATAATAAAATAAACACCATTAATCTCTTTAGACCTGATGTACGCTATAGTGTACATTAATTTGAGATGAGGTTGTGACCTGGTATGATCAATATTTGCAATTTACACCACGGAAATTAATGTACAGTATAATGTGCAAACCTTAATAATGTCATATAATTTAATATTGTCAGGTCTAGAGAGATTACGGTAGTGCATTTCATTGCCACTAAGATAGCCAACATAAAATTTGAAATCGCTGATAAAATTTTTCTATTAATGAGAACGAAAAAATAAAACAGATGATTCATCTTAAATACTATATGGATTTAATAAAATTACTGGTAATACTGATCCGTATTTTTTTTATTATTAATAAGAAATACAAATATTTTATTTGGTGTCATTTTATGACATTAAATAATCGTATTTCCTTTCAATAAAAGAATGCATCAAGTATTGCCTGTAACTTTATATATTAAATCTATATGGTATTTAAGATAAATAATGTTTTCGTTTTTCGATAAAAAATTTTAACAGCGATTTACGGATTTAAGTTGTATATCTGACAAAAACGTAGTCATTATACCTGGGCTCATGTTTTAATGCACTTTTGGAATATTAAATATGTATAAATCTCAGATATAAAACTAATAACAATGACATAACCATATCTATCAAGAAAACACAAGGTTTGAAGATTAAAGAATACAGAAAGAGTTTACGAAGAACAGGTATATAATATAGGAAAACTCCATAAATCACAAAATAGCAAACGATCAGAATTGAATACACAAAGAACATAAGTAATTATCCAAAGAACCCAGTCCCAATCCAGAAAAATTAGGTTTCATTAACGGAAAAATTCATGTAGTTTGGAAACATGACAGGAAAATTGTTGAGGGTGTTAAAACTGAAATAAAAGAAAGTTCTCTCACCTACTGTGGTAGAACCATCCCTTAAAATTGGAGAAACTATCAATAAATACTACTTAGCTCATTTATTTTTTTTGTCGAACCGTTCAATTTTAGGTAAATATGCTAGTTTCACAAAATGTTCCTAATGAAGTTTTCGAACTCTACTCATTTTATGCAAAAAATCAAGAGTATCTAAATTGTTGAGCGGGAAGTTGTCTATCGTCCCGTCATAACTTTTTCGGTTTTACAGTTTTCGCTCAATTTTCAGTATTTTTTTCAAAAACTGGCACCGTTTAAGGGAATTTCAGTAATTTGTCTTAACTCGTATCTTCAACCTTGCTTTTATTTGGTTATAAAATATTAAAAACATTTTAGTATTTCACACAACAACCTACTACTTACAATAACAACAGCATTCCGGCAGTCCACGCGCTTGCCTTGTTTATGCGTTTGTTGTCATGTCTTGTAGTACAGAATTGTCCCTTACTATATCATCTATATAAATGATCGGTTTTTACAAATAGAAACATAAAATAAAACACATTATGAAAAACAGTTTCAACAAAAACTGTGGACCGAATTTAAAGCTCATTTCCACACTACCCTTGAAATTAAATTTTAGAGGAGTTCTTCTAAGTGGTTTACCACTGAAGTTCAGTGTATTCCATCATCATCTTTCATAATGTCTGCGCTCTCAGCATTTAGGCAGGCCTGGCGTTAGCTGGGAGCACATATACCAAAACAACGTAGACCAGCTTTTGCACATCCACATGTTTTTCCACATTTTAATTTGCAACTGCTTAGACCAGAGTTAGAATTGATAATAGAGATGGCGCTTCAGTTGTAGGAATTAGTGAAATTTGTTGGTAAAGCAGAACATACTGTGCTGTTGCCTAAAGTACCTTCTGCTGTTGCACGTCAGCATTCCTAGTGTGTGTTTTATCAAATCGGGACATGGCAAGGATATTCATTAAGTTCCACAGAATAGGGATTGAAAAAAGTCAGTAACATCAGCACCGGGAGGGAAGTATTGCATAACATTCTAGTTGCGAGAATAATGCAAATGCTAATTCACAGTTTTCATTAGGAAGGTATATGATTTTTTATAGGATATTCTAAGCACCTATATAATTCGTAAACAGTTTTATATTATTATACGAAATTTGATTTATAATCGAACTAATTCTCTTAGATACATAAAAGGTTTTTTAAACTGCGTGATTAATGAAAAGCGTAAACTAACCAATTTTTATATGGCTGTATAGAAATTTATACAATTTAAATAAATTCACACGACAAACTTGCATTTATTATCAATGTTCCTGCAGACGGCACTGGAATGACTCGACGATATCCGATATAGTTTTGAATACGTTTTTTCCACTTCAGCCAAAAATTATAAAACTATTGCGAATTTAAATTAATGGACTCGAATTTTCGATATAGACACAGGTTGTCAAATAATCATGAGTTTGCTATTTAATTTTCTTGTTAATAATTTAGCAGATGTAATGTTGAAATATATAAAAGAAATTATTATTTTATATATCTACCATCACTTTTTTCTTTTTCTTAAGCGGACAGCTTTACAAATATTAATCGAAAAAAAAAATGTGTGTTGGACAAAGTTAAAAAAAATTACTTTACAGCTATACATACATACTCAAAAACATTAATAAAGGTTTTTTCCATTTTGTTTATTTACAGTTCAACGTTTTTTATTTATGTGGTAACTAGCAATACCGCATTATCAATACCAAACAAAGCGAATTCCCACAAATGTAAATGATTATTAATTCGACAATACCTTACAACAATATTTTAGTAAAGAAAACGAACAAAGCCTTAAATTACAAAGTATTTAATCACAGCATAACTGAATATTCTATTTAGAAACATCAATCATTCCTTGATCTTCTTTCAAAAATTTTACTCACACAAAGAGATGTGATATTGTTCAGATGATAATTAGCAGCTGTAGTGAATAGTAATAGTAATATCTAATTTGAAATGATTAATTACCATACCAGATATCATAATCTTGCATCTTGTGTATGCCTTAATGATTAATATATGTGCATCCTTTATTGTATGTTTTTGTTGCATCTTCCAACAAATTGCAAATTTACAGAGAAGTTACACTAGTTATTAAATATTTAATTATGAGGTGTTTATCGCAGTAGGTTACGTGCACGCAGGTGAAGCCGTATAATAATTAATGATTCAAAGTTACATTGTTTTAGATTTCTGTTTAGATAATCGAAGGTAATTAATTTAAATATTCCCAAAGGAAACGATATGGTACGTAATCAGCTCGAATATAACAAAATTCTGTTAAAAATAGATTCATTATTTTTTTCTTTCATACTAGGGTGTAAGAACTAATATAAATAAATTTTCAGTAACTCATTTCTGTATTTGCCAAGTGACAATGTTTCCATGTTGAATATTTAACAAGATAAATTAATTCGTGGATACATGTGTATCTATGTATATGTCTTATTTTACCTAGATAACCAACAGATATGCTAAATATATTAGCAACATATTAACCCAATCCCAACCCGGCCACTTTTAAATGTTATCTGGTGCAATTTACACTCTTCCAGTGTAATTACGTGGGATAGTTAACTAGCTTGTCGCTTTACGTCAGCAAATAAATGTAAATGTAAATGTAAATCGGGCTATTTTGCTTGCTACTTCCTAGCGGTGTTATCCTCTGGCCAGTAAAATTGCTGTATGTAATAGATTTCAAGGGAAGCTGAAGAAAAAATAGAAGAAGGAGGAGATATCCACATTCTCCTAGACTAGTTATCAAAACGCGAAAATATAGTGCATTTATTACTTTAACGAAAGAATTGAAAGATTATGAATCTTTAGCGTACAGAATTATTTTGAGAAGTGGTGGCCAGTTTGATACTTTATTGCAGATGATTGATGGCCAGATTCGAAACCAATACATAAAGATGAGGATAGCAATTTCGACTGCCACCAAACTAGAAATAATGCTACGTTATCTAGCTTCAATGCCGTTCATATATTTATAACAAGTCGACAATTCGATTCCACTTAGACATTGCACCCAAAAGTACACAAAAACTTATATACCAAAAAAACCCAGAGCCAGCCGCGAATATAAAATCTGAGCAACTCGGAACACACTCAATCTCGCTCAACATCATTCGCTGGCGAATAGCTAGTATTCTCGACCTGTATAATTAACGCTTTTGTATCTGCGAGCAAGTTACTAAATTGAGTGTAAATTTTGGCCAATAGAGTAACAATAACTTTATTAATCCGCAACAACAAATTTTTTTTACGATTTATTTCCAAAATGCCAAAAATCACCTAAATTATATGAAAATAATTCTACTATCTGATCAAAAAACTGGAAATAAAATAGCACATAGTACAATATTTTCTCCAAATGATGTTAAAGACTATAAAAACTTTTTATTTTCCAATTGTTAGAAGTACATTGCGACATATTTCCGCTTTACACAAAAATGGAAATATCACATGACGTCCAAAACTACAGCAGAATATCCAAGTACGGTGATTTTGAGTGCCAGTTCCTATTTAAAATGCAGAAGCACCACTTTATAATAACGGCTGGGCAACTACAGTGAAGAAACGGTAGATCCAGGGGTCGAGAAATCAAAACTTAGGCAACACAGTTAAACAAAGGAAAGAAATAGAATCTGATATATTACATTTATTCTACACTAGGTATTTTACTATTCACAGGTTATTTACAGGTTTTACTACAGCTGCTGGAGCCAGCTTAGTTTATCACGATTGACTGGGTTCTGCTTATTACTTAATTTATAAATACCATTAATAAAATAATTGACATATTCACATTTTTATAGAAATTGTATTGTGAATGTTTTCATTGCACATTTTTAATAATTAAGGTGTACAAACTAATCGAAATTAATATGTACGTTTACAATTCAATACAATTTTGCGCATAAATGATGACAAATTTGTACCAACATTGGTGTTTAGCATATAAAGAACTAAATTCCAAAGCATCCAGAGTTTGGGAAAATAATACTTTTTATAATTGCTATGAATCAACAACAATCCTGAGATAGAACCGGTGATACATGTATCACCGCTCCTACCTCAGGATTGTTTCTGAGCTGGGGATGGTTTTTGATTCACTCGGATTTAACTGCAGAATAAAAGTTTTTATTCCTTGAAAATATTGTTAATAGTATGCTACTGCCGTTAGCCATATTCAACAATATGTTAGAATAGGTTGAAGCGGACTAATCGAATGAAAACTTTTAACAGGTTTAGGGGCTCTCAAGAATATTTATTTTATATTTTCAATTAATGCGTCACATTTAGGATAAGTTCATCGAATTTCCTCAGCATGATCAAAGTAGATTACGTGTAATAATTTTGGTACATATTTTTCAGCAATTATCCAACTTTAACCATATATCGTGCTGTATCAGTGACTAACATACATACTTTTGAACTACCAATACTAGTTCTTCTTCAGTTGCGGCGGCGTTGCCAGTTTGTAATCCTTTATAAGCTATTAGATATGATGACGACAGCCCACCAAGGTCTAAAACGCGTGATAAAACATTTGATATATGATTTCCTTTCGCATCCGTTGTCTCGTCTGCTGTCATCCATATATTTTGACTTGGTAATACACTTCTAATAATTTTGTTTGCTACTAAACTATTCATACGGCTGTTTGTCTTGTCAGTAAATCCCAGTTTGGTAGATATTTTTTTAAAATACCCAGAACTGTTCTTTATTAAATACATTTATTGGAATATTGTAGATACAACACGTATATATAAAGCCACATAGAAATTTGGTACATGGAAATTTGTTTTTTTTTTTATTTCTTAGGCATTTTAAATGTTTACAGTGAAATGTGCGTCGACATTAGCTTTGCATTGTATACAAAACACCGAACCGATGATAAACAGTCACTAAATTTGTCTATACGCTTACAAATATAAGTTACAAAGCTCCGAGGGCATGGTAACCGAGTGGATAAAGCACTTAGCGCTTGTAGCTATTTACTCGGTACCGATTATCGATGGTTCGAATCCATCCCGGAGCAAGTTAAAAATTTTGTTTGTAATTTGTTTCGGATTAAGATGGGAGAGTTTCGATGCCCGAGATGTGGGTCGGACTTCACAATAAATTGTAGGGCCTCGTCTCTCTTTACTCAACACAAAATTCTAGGATATTCGAAGGTCTGTGAACTTGGCACTACAACAATCGGTGATAATTACGAAACCCATACCATCATTCAGCACACATTTAGCACCCTCTGAATATGTAAAAAACAGAGGTGCTAATTGTTTTAACAAAGTTATTAAAAATTTTTTAATTTTAGTACCAACTTTACACCAGCACCACGACCATCGGTGCGAAATGCGAAACTCATACCATCATTTAGCACCCATTTAGCATCCATTTAGCACCTTCTGAATATGAAAAAAAAACAGAAGTGCGTATTTTTTTAACAACGTTATTAGCAATTTCAATATTTTGGTACCAACTTCACATCAGCATTACAACCGTCACGTCGGTGGTAATTGCTAAACTTATACCGTCATTTAGTACCCTCCTAATATGAAAGACACAAGTGCAAATTGTTTTAAGCAAGTTATTAATATATTGTCTATAGTTATTTATTTGTGGCATCCTATAATGTTTTTTTCTCACCTACTTTAGAGATTAAGCCACTGCCAATAAATTATTTTAAAACATTGTTAAATAAACCCCTGGCGCCGAAAAGGTTAATCAGAGGTTGGTTTTTGAAAAGAATGTTCCTTCCTGTCCCACACATCAAAATATTAATCTGAAAACAGAAACTTATATGTCAAATGAGTTGACGTTTCGGAATACTCTCTGACTTCGTTCTTTGATAAAAAATTTTCTTGTAATAATGTGAAACATGACATAAACAGCAAACTGTTCCATAAATTATTTTAAAATAGTAGTATTTCAATATAGTCGAATAATCGAATATATTCGATTTTTCAAGTATTCAAATATATTGAAATTTTCAAATAGGTATGTATCCAAAGGTGGCAGGTACTAGGTAGGTGCCTGTCCTAAAATCCAAATGTCCAAATATTTAATCAGAGTATTCTTTTCTAGTTGTAGTTGTAGTTTGTTTATATAGTTCACATATTAATAATTATTAGATCATTTTCTATGTGACCAATTCCCGCAAGTTTTATTTGAATTTTTGTTCAAAATCTAAAGCAGCATTAATTTTTAATAACTCTAATTAAAAAAAAGCACTAAAAAGTAAAAACTCAAAAACATACCAAAATATTCATACGTATACCGAATCAAATTAATAATAATACGATAATATTTAAAGATTTGGATTATTCGAATAGTTCGAATATTTCAACTACTCAAATATTCGAATAATTCGAATATTTGGTTCATTCGAATATGAGGACAAGTGCGATTATTAAATTAATTTAAATAATCGAATAATTCGAAAATTCGAATATTTTTCCTAACAAATAATCTAATATTAAAATCTGAAAAATTCTCAGCATTACCTACTAATAATGTATTAAATGATACGTATTTCACAATTAATACCGATGGTTGGGATTTCTGCTGTGAACTTGACATTAAAATTATAAAATTGTTAATAACCTTGTTAAAACAATTAATACCTTTGTTTTTTACTTATTCAGAGAACGATAAATAGATGCTACGATGATGGGTATAAAATTCACAATTGACACCGATGAAGGTTGTAATGCTGAGGCGAAGTTGTCACTGAAATTATAAAATTGTTAATAACTTTACAAAACAATTATCGCCTTTTTTATTTCAGAGGGTACTAAATGGGTGCTAAATTATGGTATTTCGCAATTAGCATCGATGGTGGTAGTGCAGATGTAAAGTTGGCACCAAAATTATAAAATTATTAATAATTTAGTTAGAACAATTAGCACCTCTGTTTTTTATTACATATTCAGAAGGTGCTAATTAAGTGCTAAATGATGGTATAAGTTATCGCAATTGGCACCGATTGTTGTAATGCTGGTATGACGTTTGAACCAAAATTGAAAAATTCTTAATAATAATTAAAACAATTATCACCTCTTTTTCATATACGAAAGTTGCTAAATGGGTGCTAAATTATGGTATTTCGCAATTAGCATCGATGGTGGTAGTGCAGATGTAAAGTTAGCACTAAAATTATAAAATTATCAATAATTTAGTTAGAACAATTAGCACCTCTGTTTTTTATTACATATTCAGAAGGTGCTAATTAAGTGCTAAATGATGGTATAAGTTATCGCAATTGGCACCGATTGTTGTAATGCTGGTATGACGTTTGCACCAAAATTGAAAAATTCTTAATAATAATTAAAACAATTATCACCTCTTTTTCATATACGAAAGTTGCTAAATGGGTGCTAAATGATGGTATTTCGCAATTAGCATCGATGGTAGTAGTGCAGATGTAAAGTTGGCACCAAAATTATAAAATTATTAATAATTTAGTTAGAACAATTAGCACCTCTGTTTTTTATTACATATTCAGAAGGTGCTAATTAAGTGCTAAATGATGGTATAAGTTATCGCAATTGGCACCGATTGTTGTAATGCTGGTATGACGTTTGCACCAAAATTGAAAAATTCTTAATAATAATTAAAACAATTATCACCTCTTTTTCATATACGAAAGTTGCTAAATGGGTGCTAAATGATGGTATTTCGCAATTAGCATCGATGGTAGTAGTGCAGATGTAAAGTTGGCACCAAAATTATAAAATTATTAATAATTTAGTTAGAACAATTAGCACCTCTGTTTTTTATTACATATTCAGAAGGTGCTAATTAAGTGCTAAATGATGGTATAAGTTATCGCAATTGGCACCGATTGTTGTAATGCTGGTATGACGTTTGCACCAAAATTGAAAAATTCTTAATAATAATTAAAACAATTATCACCTCTTTTTCATATACGAAAGTTGCTAAATGGGTGCTAAATTATGGTATTTCGCAATTAGCATCGATGGTGGTAGTGCAGATGTAAAGTTAGCACTAAAATTATAAAATTATCAATAATTTAGTTAGAACAATTAGCACCTCTGTTTTTTATTACATATTCAGAAGGTGCTAATTAAGTGCTAAATGATGGTATAAGTTATCGCAATTGGCACCGATTGTTGTAATGCTGGTATGACGTTTGCACCAAAATTGAAAAATTCTTAATAATAATTAAAACAATTATCACCTCTTTTTCATATACGAAAGTTGCTAAATGGGTGCTAAATGATGGTATTTCGCAATTAGCATCGATGGTGGTAGTGCAGATGTAAAGTTAGCACTAAAATTATAAAATTATCAATAATTTAGTTAGAACAATTAGCACCTCTGTTTTTTATTACATATTCAGAAGGTGCTAATTAAGTGCTAAATGATGGTATAAGTTATCGCAATTGGCACCGATTGTTGTAATGCTGGTATGACGTTTGCACCAAAATTGAAAAATTCTTAATAATAATTAAAACAATTATCACCTCTTTTTCATATACGAAAGTTGCTAAATGGGTGCTAAATGATGGTATTTCGCAATTAGCATCGATGGTGGTAGTGCAGATGTAAAGTTAGCACTAAAATTATAAAATTATCAATAATTTAGTTAGAACAATTAGCACCTCTGTTTTTTATTACATATTCAGAAGGTGCTAATTAAGTGCCAAATGATGGTATAAGTTATAGCAATTGGCACCGATTGTTGTAATGCTGGTATGACGTTTGCACCAAAATTGAAAAATTCTTAATAATAATTAAAACAATTATCACCTCTTTTTCATATACGAAAGTTGCTAAATGGGTGCTAAATGATGGTATTTCGCAATTAGCATCGATGGTGGTAGTGCAGATGTAAAGTTAGCACTAAAATTATAAAATTATCAATAATTTAGTTAGAACAATTAGCACCTCTGTTTTTTATTACATATTCAGAAGGTGCTAATTAAGTGCTAAATGATGGTATAAGTTATCGCAATTGGCACCGATTGTTGTAATGCTGGTATGACGTTTGCACCAAAATTGAAAAATTCTTAATAATAATTAAAACAATTATCACCTCTTTTTCATATACGAAAGTTGCTAAATGGGTGCTAAATGATGGTATTTCGCAATTAGCATCGATGGTGGTAGTGCAGATGTAAAGTTAGCACTAAAATTATAAAATTACAATAATTTAGTTAGAACAATTAGCACCTCTGTTTTTATTACATATTCAGAAGGTCTAATTAAGTGCCAAAGATGGTATAAGTTATACAATTGGCACCGATGTTGTAATGCTGGTAGAGTTTACCAAAATTGAAAAATTCTTAATAATAATTAAAACAATTATCACCTCTTTTCAAAATGTAGATCATAGAGGTTAGTGAGATTAATTAATAAAATATAAATTACAATAATTTAGTTAGAACAATAGCACCTCTTTTTTATTACATTTAGAAGGTCTAATTAGTGCTAAAGAGGTAGTTATAGGAGTGTAGTGGAATTTGAAAAAATTTTAATAATAATAAAAAATATCCCTTTTTTTTAGTAGTGTGCAGATGTAAAGTTGGCACCAAAATTATAAAATTATTAATAATTTAGTTAGAACAATTAGCACCTCTGTTTTTTATTACATATTCAGAAGGTGCTAATTAAGTGCTAATTGATGGTATAAGTTTCGTAATTGGCACTGATGGTTGTAATGCTGGTGTGAAATTGACACTAAAATTAAAAAATTATTAATAACTTTGTTAAAACAATTAGCACCTCTGTTTTTGCATATCCAGAGGGTGCTAAGTGGATGCTAAATGATGGTATAAGTTTCGCAATTAGCACCGACGGTTGTGCTGCTGGTGTGAAGTTTGCACCAAAAATATAAAATTATTAATAACTTTGTTAAGACAATTAACACTTCTGTTTTGTTTACAAATTCAGAAGGTGTTAAATGGGTATTAAATTATGGTATAGGTCTCGCAATTAGCACCGATGGTAATGGTGTCATTGAGATCTGATTTTCTGGGAGTTACTTTGCTGACTTGGCGGTTAAGAAACCATTTTAATAAAACATGTAAGCGTAAAGGTGTCTGTGAATCCGATTTGTTACATTTAATATATACACGTGATGCGTGCACACCAAGTCACTCAGTTTCAATTGATCTTCAATGTCTAAGATATAGGTCGTAAATAACTAGTCTAGGTACTCAACTGCTATAGCCACAGGTGAGCATCTCCAATAATCACTTTCTTGGCACTCCCACAAGCAGTTGCGAGTATTGACTCTATGCAGTATGTGTATTGAATTATTATTAGACATGGGTCTCTTAAATGACAAGGTTGCAATATATACCAGAGGCAGACAACCCGTCGAACTCAATTTCCATCTAATGGATTGAGGTCTGGTGACCTTGGTGGTTATTCGATGGGTTTACGTCTACCAATCCACCTATTCAGAAATATTTGGTCAAGATACCTTCGAACGTCTGCTACATAATGAGGTGGTGCACCATCCTATTGATACCACAGGCTTTCGTCAACATTTCCTGGATTAACTCTCCTGGGATGAGAAAGCTTATTAAAAATTGGATATATGCCGGTCCGTTTACAGTTCCATCGAAAAGATAGGATCCAATGATTATATTTCTTACAATTCCCGCCCACACATTAACCTGTTGTGGATACTGTGTGTGCTGCTCCCGCATCTATCGAAGGTTTTCCCTTGCCCAGTAACTACAATTCTAACGATTCTCTTCACTGTTTAATTTGAAAGTGCATTCATCGGCGAAAATAATATTTTTTATCAGAAGAGGATCATCATTGCACAATGCCACATATTCATCAGTTTCACAAAATTGTATCCTCCGATCTGCATCATCATCACTTAGTTCGTGCAAAAGCTGAATTTTAAAGGGATACCATTTTTCTGATTTTAATACTGTATGTATTGACGTTTTAGTAACATCATAATCGCGACTAACCTGGCGAACGCTGGTATTTGGATTTTCTTCAACATCCAGTAAAATATTTATTTTGTATTCTCGTTAATAGTGTGTATTTATTTTTTTAACGAATCCCGTAATATCCAAAGTTGATAAAGTTAGTTTATTATAAACACTCACTTGAAGAGGACTGGAAGTATTCTGTCTATAAAGAAAAATTTAGAAACCAGAAGGGCATTAGGTAGGGGGATGAAATCCCTACCGCTGAGTTCACTTTAACAAGGAACCAATCAAATGTCTTTAAAACAGAAGCGTAACTAGCAATTGAAGCACCTGGCCAGCCAATAAAAATCTTAAAGTTTTTTTTTCCAATTTTTTTTGTTTTTCATCCAAAGGGACTGAGACTTTTTCACAAGATAGTAGGCTGCCGAAGTCGACGGTGAGCTTGAAGGGGTGTTTCTTTAAAAATTTGAATGGACGTTAAATATATGAAGTATAAACTGACAAAGCCAAAAAGTCCTTATAACTTGTGAAGAGATGTAGATACCGAAAAAATAAATAAAAAACACTCCTAACTCCCTGTCGACCTTGGCAGCCTACAATTCTGTACAAAAGCTTTATTCTCTTTCGACCAAAAACAAAAAAAGGTTTGAAAAAAATTCTTTAAAAGTTTGAATAGATGTTAAATATGTAAAGCAAAAACTGACAGAAGTAAAAAGTTCTCATAACTCGTGAAGGGATTCAGATATCGAAAAAAGAAATGAAAAAACACCCTACACCCTCTGTCGACTTTGGCAGTCTACTACCATGTGCAAAAGTCTCAATCCCTTTGAACGAGAAAAGGAAAATTTTTTTTAAAAATCGTTAGGAGATTGATGTTAAAAACACAGAGCATACGAACACACGCGCTAATAACCTATCTATTTGTAAAAAATTTTTCAAGTGTTTAAAATATAACATTATATCTACGTAAAATCCGTATCTGGAAATTATCGCTGCTTCCCGATCTGTAATTATTATAAATTATATGTGTTGCATATTTACGGCGCCCATGACTATGATGATATACTCAAGAAACCAGCCCAACTCATGAATTAGCCGCATATAAATCAATGATAGAAAGGGTGTTTAGTTTTCATTTATCCAAAACATTTAAAAAGAACTGGGGACACAACTTAGTAGTCTTAACTAATAGCACATAACGTATGTAACAAAAGTCTTGGCAAATTTTTGAGACGTTAATAATAAAAGACGTATTATTTGTTCTTAAAATTATATTATTTAGGGAAATTAATACAATATAATAGCAATAACATAAACATTTAAACCACATATAACGGTCCGTGTGCTTCGATGGCATGCAATTTTAGGCGAACCTGTAAAATAATTTTAAATGCATGGAACAAAGCGAGGAATTTTTGCCAAAATTTTTGTTACATACGTTAATAAGATGTGTCCTCATAAATGAATCACATATTTCAGAAACCTCATAAGTGACGTTTTAACTAAAATCATAGTTATATCAGTTATGTGTAGTATAATAGATATTTTATCCATATACTGCAAAAAACTTGCCGTTGTTCGATTTCATACTGCAGCAAATTAGAAATTTCATTTATAATTTGTTGAAATGAGATGAAAGAAGGTTATTCTAGTTGCGGTTCGGACTCCACAATAAACTGTAGGTATCGTGTCTCTTTACGTTACACAAAATTCTAGGGTTTTCAGAAGGTTATTTCAGCGGTTAAGGAAATATTTTTTTTCTAGAAAAATTTTTGCATATTAAACGTTTCACTGTATTTATAATAATAGAAAAATATGATACAAAAACTTGTCTGTTCTAAATCATTGATTTTACATAATATTTACTTTTTTTTTCACCATGTAATTCAAAAAACCCCGTAAGTACAGAAACAAAGTTTCTTTATAAAACTAACAACAAAAAATTTTGATCTTCCAGAATAAAATCACTTGTTAGAAAAACCCTATATCCAAAAAAGGAAATTATTAAAACTGTAAAAAATAACAATAGATGGTTGCAAATTAGTTTTTCATCAATCTTAAAAATAACGTTCAGTGTACTTATGGGGTTTCTGAAATATGTGATTCAAATAAAATAATTTACAAAAAGCAGATGAATATCCTCTTAGAGGGGATATATTCCATGGTATGCCCATCTTGTAGCAAGTTAGAAATTTGATTTGTAGTTTGTTTTGAACTAAGAATGAGAGAGGAAATTGTCGATACCAAAATACATATTTCAATGCCATACGCAGACTAACTCTCTGATTCGCTCAGCAATACTTTTTCAAAATTTTATATGAAAACAACATTTTGTTGAAAGAAAATTGTGGGCAGACTGTCTAATGCAAAAGAAAGAACACATTTATTAAATATGTGAGGTAAGTATATCGGTTAGATTTTACAAAATCTGATATTTTATTTCTTTCGTATTTATACATATCTATAAAAAAAAATAAGTGAGACTTTATCTAGTGGTCTAGAAGTTTTTGTTCTTGTATTGTAACTGGAGGGAATTATTTTTTACGTGTATTTTTTTTTCTTTTTGGCAAGTCAATATTCTTTTAATCTCAATATTTTTTTGCTTCTAATACTTAGAACACTATTATTTAATCCAATGCAATCGTGCTCCCAGATTAAGTGATTGTATTAATAGTTTCTGCGATAAAGTATATTTGAATTGTTGTTTGAATTATTATCTACCTAAGACTTTTATACTAGCACATTCAGATATGCATAAAATATATAAAACCATAGGTATTTTTATTGTTATCATATTACGTTTGAAATGATGATTATGTAATACTTAATAATTATTTTATTATCTTTTTCTAGTAATCGGTTATATTTCTCAAAATATAGTGAAGCATATATAGATCAAATAAGTAGGTCGTTTGATATAGGATATAGAGAACATATTCACACACAAAAACAACACCAACTTTTATTAACATTTAACAGTTAGGCCATATCATAACTAATAACAGTCTGTAAAAAATATTACGTATTCGTGAAAAAGGTAGTAACAACAACTTATTAGAAACTTTAGAAATAAAAGAATTAAATAAAAATAAAAACTATAACATATTAAATGACTAAATAGATTTAAATAATTCTACGTTATTAAACTTATTACTGTTAATAAAAATTAATCAAAAATATAAATTCACTACCTCACCAAACCTATATGCTTTAAATACCATTAGAATACATCACGTAAACCAGCCATAAGGCTTTAATTTACATCCAAAGAATAATTTTGCACATTTTAGTAGCTTGAAAATATTCAAATAGGATGAAACTAGTTTTAAATCTTAACAAAATAAAGTCAAAATTACTCAAGTAAAAATGCAGTTCCTCATAATTATTTAATTAATTATTTAATTTTAAATGTAATATTTTCATAAATTAAGCTAATAAGCTCTGCGGGAAGTTCAAGGTCAGCCCTTCAACTTCCTTTAACATAAACAATAATAAAAAAATTATTATATATGTTAGTCTCCTTTACTTATCACAATTCTCCATTTGTCCATAATGTGGCAGAGTAGGTGATGAAATTTGAAGTTAGTATAAATTGCTTCTTTACAACCTTATTATGGGTGATGTTAGATCTGTGCTGAGGATATTTAGTGGAGATATTTAACTCTGTTTTAATTTATTATTACTAAGATAGAGGTATAAATTACATTATTAATAGATTATTATTCTTACTATAAGGATATAGTAAATATTCCCATATATACAGTAGAAGTGCTTTCAATAACCAAGTTGCGATCAATCATGAAGACATTCTTGAGCAGAGTAATTTACAAAATATTTAAAGTGTGCAAAGGAGAGAAACTTCTGAAACTTTGACATCTGTAAAACGGGTAAGTATTTAATGAGTTGAATGAATGCTTGCGTCGTTTCTATTTGCATGTCACTTGTGCTGAAGTGAACTGATCTGGAAGGTCGACGTTGACGGGGTTGCTCACCCTCTCACAGACTGTGCCGTGCTAGGGGTATAGTAAGGAATGTTTGGTTGTAAGGAACAGTATAGGAGCGAAACTCTAAACGCTTCGCCTCGACTTCTTTGGCCAAAAGATTTATTACCCGGTAGGACTGAATGGTTGTAGAGGGAAAATATAGAGGTAACTATATACCACATAAATCCTTCTTTATTAGTTAGTTGAAGTGTTATGGTAAATAAACACATGTTTAACTAACTCGTTTAGATAAAATAATCGTCTGTGATGTATTGGAAAATTGATTGCTCTAGAATTATTAATATATTTTGCGCATTTTAAAAAATCTGACATATTATTGCTTCGTATATATGCATTTCTAGAAAAAAAATAATTAATGGGTACTACATGAGCATCCTTTCAAACCTAACATGAAAATAATAATAAATAACTATAGATCTATTTTATACTGTCATTCTTATCTGAATGTTCTAGTATAAAAATTTTTAGGCATAGTATAAAAATTTTAGGCATCAAAAATAACACTATCAACACATTTTATTATAAAATTTATTAAAACAACTATTCAGTCTAGCAGCAAGAGCTGCATTCAATTAAATAACAGTGTTGTTAGCACTAGAAGCAAAAAAAATTGAGATTGAACAAATATGAACTTATCAAAAAGGAAAAATTGCTCAAGAAAAGCTGCATAATTAATATTGCTCAATTAGTGTTCAAACGCTAAATAATCCCATGCGTCATTCTTCATGAACAAGTAGATACCACATGTACAATTAAAAAGAGTCAGTGACTATTACAACAAATATCTCGGATACCTGGAACCGAAGGGACTAGAGAGAGAATCGTTAACCCCAATAAATAGTCAATAAACATAACCTTATGTATTAATAATGAGTGAAAACTATAATAAATGTAATTCGCTAATCTCATAGGGTCGAAACCCGGCATTTCTTGCGATGGATTCTGTGGAAATAACCTTATCGGCGGTTACGGTAAATTTTCAAGACACGCTGGATGTTTAGGGTATCTTATCTATGAAAACTGATTTAATCGATTCAATCGATTAGAAGTTACATCATTTTCCCGCGGCTACGATTCCCACATTTCCTGAGGCTGTAAAGAGAAACAAAACTTCTGTAATTATTAAACCAAAGAACGAATAACAAACCGTTAGCTTAACAAAATTGGATGTCCTCGAAAATACCAGAAATGTTAATATAACAATCACTAAGGTAAAACATATCAATAAGGGCGGTATTTTAGTAAGTTGTAGTACAGATGAGAAAAATTCAAAATTAAAAAGGGTGGTCAACGAAAAGCTTTTACACAATTATCAAATTAACGAAGTTAAAAATTCTAAAGCAAGAATTAAAATTGTTGGAATCCGCAACATGTCGGCCGAAGAAGTTGAATCGTGTTTAAAATTATTGCAAAATGTGGATAAAATTAAGAACGAATCAGAGCGTAAGGTTATATTTCTTTAGTACTCCGAAGTTTTCTTCGGACTACTAAGAAGAGGAACGACATAATGCAAGCTATTGTTCAATTAGCTATTGCGGCTTATAAATATATAATGTCATCGGAGGAAAAGATTTTAATGGTTGGGACAGGGCGTTATTCTATTTATGACGGGATTGAGGTGGTAAGATGTTTTAAATGTAGTAGTTTTAATCATTTTACTAATTGTAAAAGTAAGCTCGCATGTCCTCGCTGATCTTTAGAATACGACTTAACGGACTGTAAAACCGAAAACTCAATCATATGCATAAACTGTTTAAACTATAAGAATTTAAAATTAAGGATTAATGAGAATAATTCTATAGATTGCAATCACTCAGCTTTGGATAAAGAAAATTGCTTCGTTTATAAGCAAAATTAATATCTTTAAAGTCCTCAATATTTGGACCTCAGTAGCAATTATTAGTGTTCGAATCGGACTATAATACCTGCCGTCATGACTTAAATTCAGATACATCTAAAACTAGTGATCTTCCGTCCTGCCATCCCGAATATCAGAATGCACACACACTTAAAATTTTCTATATGAATGTGAGAGGTTTAAATACCAAAATAATTAAGCTATATAATTTTGCTACAAACTGCAACTTTGATAAGTTGTGCTTTACAGAGACCTGGTTCGATATGCATATCTTCGATGCTGAACTTTGTTTAGATACGTACAACGTTTTCCGGTGTGATCGCAAATTCAAACGATTAGGTTTGAATAGAGGTGGCGGTTGCCTTGTTTTACTCAACAAACTGTACAAAGCCAATGTAATAAACTTAGACCACATTTATATACATTTTCCTATGTCGATATTGTTGGTATAAAAATAATATTAGGAGCCCCAATATTTACCGTCTTCGTAATTTACGTGCCACCAAATCTAAACGCGTAAATGTATAATTAAATCTTTGACTGTTTGACTAATCTACATGATATTTGTGGCACAGATATACTGATCTTGGGAGACTTTGTCATACCTGAATATTATGAATATGTATATACCAAGTTAATTAACACCCCTAAAATGAACGAACTGATTAATTGCTGTAACTTTTATGATCTAAGTCAATTTAACCTCATGACTAACGTAAATAACAAATATGTTGGATTTAATTATACATAATAAAATCTGTTCTGTTATAAAATCAGATATATGTGTCTTTAAAGAAGGCACGCATCAACCACCTCTAATTATCGCGTTACACTTTGAAGCAAATAAGAAACGTCCTGAATTTCAATCATCTTATTACAATTTCAAAAAAGCAGACTGTATTTCGCTCTACATTAAGTTGGGTAATGCAAACGGAAACACCATCTACAACACGGACAATATTAACTAGGCCGTTGACTACCTAACTGCTTTAATTAACAATAATATATCCAAATTTGTACCAAAATCTTATCCGTCGAAAAAAAATATACTCCTTGGTTTACTAAAAACATAAGATCTAAAGAGATTGCTTTGCGTAGTTACAAAAAATGCAAAACTCCTGTCGATCAAGAAAATTTTGTCACAGAGGAGTAAAATTAAGAAATATACAGAAAAGGTATATAAAGATTACTTACTGTACTGGAAAACAACCTAGCATCGAACCCAAAGGGTTTCTGGGCCTACATCAGTAGTAAAAACAATCTAGTTCAATACCCCACACCATGACCAACAACAATAACAATCTAGATAACCCTGAATATATTCTATCTATCTACAATCGAGAGTATGGCTGTGGCAGCGTGGCCATTCGCACAGTGAAGATATTGCAAACGCATTTGCTAATTTCTTTAGCTCCGCATACATTACTTTAAGTCGTAACACAAGTTATTCCGCAGGAACGAGTGATAATATTAATATAACAATCCCAATCGTAACAGAGCAGGACGTGATAAAAGTTTTTAAAAAAATAAAATTGTAATTTATTGCAGGTCCTGATGGCTTATCAGCTTTCTTTTTGAAAGACTGTGCGAGTATTTTAGCTGCACCATTGAATTACATATTTAATCTGTCCCTACAAACAAGTATCTTTCGCCATAAATGGAAAGTCTCGAAAATTTGCAATAACTATTATTAATGACTTTGATAAGTTATTTGAAATTGTCTTACGTAACACATTTTACCCACAAGTTCATATTAACCAACATGGTTTTGTCTCACAACGTCCCACAACTACAAACTTACTTTGCATAACACTGTACTTATGCGAAATTATAGACAAGGGCAATCAAGTCGATGTCATTTATACGGATTTTTCTAAAGCTTTTGACAGATTAGACCATGGTGTTCTATTAACGAAATTATATTCACTGGGCTTTAACCGACAGTACATTCACTTCTTTGAGTCTTACCTTCACAACAGATACCAATTTGTACAATTCATGGGTTACAGGTCTAATGAATATCACCCTCAGGCATACCACAGGGATCGGTACTAGGTCCATTGCTATTTATTATATTCATAAATGATATCATAAATGATCTGCATTGTTCATCTCTTTTGTATGCTGACGATTTAAAAATAAACTATAAAATTAACAGTTTATCAGACAGTCTTAAGCTGCAAGAAGATATAAATACTCTTCATAATTGGTACAATAAATACAGGTTATCTTTTAATATAAATGTAATATGTCTCATTTATCAGGAAAATAGATAAGGTATAGTTTAATTATAACTTGGATGGAATTATCTTGGATTGCCGGGAGAGTTTTAACGATCTAGTTGTCACGTTTGACTCTCACCTCTCGTTTAAAGAATACATGAATAATATTGTGGCGTCATCTTTCAGAATGGCTTCATTATGCACAATTCCCACGATTTTTATAATACACAGATGTTATATAACACACTAGTGCAACCTAAGCTAGAATAAGCAAACGTGGTATGGAATCCATACTATGGTGTTCACATTAACAGCATTGAAGACATTCAAAAAAAGTTTTAAAATTTCTTACTTTTAAAACTGAACATAGATATCCTCCTTTAGTATATGAACACCACTTATTACTAAACCTTTTCAAATACCACTCTATGGAGCAGTGTAGGGACATGCAGAATATTTTTTATCTCCATAAGCTTCTGAATAATACAATCGACTGTCCACAGTTATTATCGCAAATTAACTTCAGGGTATCCTCTAGGCCAACTCGATCTACATCTTTATTTTATCTGCCAAATGCATACACAAATATCTTAAAGTATTCACCATTATATATTATGTGCTGTAATTATCAGGTTATTCAAAAAAATGTCGATATTTTTAATAGTAGACTAAGTCAAATTAAACTATTGTCACGGTTCGGTTTAGGTATAAATAGGGTAGATTGTTAGCATAAGTTTAGTTTTAATCATTTCCAGATTATGCCAACTTGGTTAGCGAAACGCGCGTCGAGTGCAGTATATAGTGTTTTTGTGTTTCGTGGAAAACTACGTCAGTGTTACCTTCACATCAAAGGTTCCAACCCACTTCAGGACTACGATGGCTTCACGGTCAACGGAACTGAATCTGTATGATAAGGTTAGTGCTAAGATTAGATTAATAGATATTTGGTTTCTAAAAACTTCCAAACGTCGTTCAGCATTTCCAAATTTTGTTCAAGTTAAAATTCCAAATTCTTCACACATTTCAGATAAAGTTACAATGTTTGCAAAGCAGAAATGACTGGATTTATCAATTAAGTATCTGTATAGTAAACGAAGTACGCCTGAATTACAAGTATATGGACTTTACAAAAAGCGTACCTATAAGTTAAATAATTTAGAATATGAACAATGGTGTGACTTTCAGAGGAACATGTTTATATCAATTAACGCGAAATTTATTAAAAAAAATGTCACAAAATAAAAAACTCAAAAGAATAATCGGTAGTACGTCAAAAGAAAATGTTCCCCAAAAAGTTCTCAGCATTGTAGAAAATCATTCCTCACAGTCGTTTGATAAAGAAGAAGTTGATCTCCTTAACAAGGGATTAAATTTTGCTTACCAGCCTCTGAAGGCATTTTAGATGAGATTGTTGAATGTGTTGAAAGTTCAGTTTAATACCTTCCTGATTCCTCTAAACGATTTGTCAGAGAAGCTTGCAGAAATCAAATCTCGACAAATATTGTCACTAAAGTAAATAAAAAATCAAAATCTACAAAATACAGAAACATTATCAAAGGGTTGCGTGAAAAAGATTGTGTTTATATAAAAGCTGATAAGGGTAATAAGATTGTTATTTTAGATAAAAAGGACTATTATGAAAGGGTAGACAATCTGATTAGTAATGGTCCTTATAAAAAACTTTCTAGAAATTCGTTACCAAAAATAGTTACTGAAGGAAGAAATGTACTTAAATCCTGCAATAACCTTATTACTCCAGCTTTAAATAGGAAGTTACATGTATCTAACCCAAGTGTACCTAGATTGTACTGCTTGCCGAAGATACATAAACCAGGAAAGTCGGTGCTTCCTATTGTTTCAACAATCGGATCACCGACCTACCACCTCAAAATCAAAATGAGTAACAGAAGAGTTCGAAAATTGACCTATTGCACCACCTATTTTCTTTGTGATTAATTCCAGCGATTTCATTAATAAGTTGGAAAATATTCAGTTGCAAGAAGGTGAAATTTTGATCTCCTTTGAGGTTTGTTCATTATTTCCAAGTGTTTCGATACCACAGACCTTGAACTACCTCAAGGATCTACTCGAATTAAATAATCTCAGTTAAGATGTAGTAAAACAATATCTTAAACTCACTAAACTTTACATGAAACAAAATTGTTTTCGATTCAACGATAATTTCTTCGAACAACATGAAGAGACAGCAATGGGTAACTCTTTGTCACGATGCATTGCCAGTCTCTTCATGAACAAATCGAAACGGAAGCAGAAGAGGAAATCGAGTATTTCCCCAGAATTTGGCTCAGGTCTGTGAATGATATTTTTTGCAGTGTTCGATACAAAAGTCGCTGATACTGACTTTGTATCTAAATTAAACGTTTCGCGTCAGTTAAATTCACATATGAAATTGAAAACTCTGAACAACTACCATTTTTAGATGTATTAATAATTAGAAGTAGTGAAAATAAGTTAGAATTTGACTATACAGAAACGATACTAGTACTCTAAGATATATCCCTAAGGACTCTCACTATTGTGCTCAACACAACATGGCGAGTTTTAATTTTCTAGCCCATCGTCTATTAAGCTTCCCCCTCAATAAGGAGAGGTATGAAAAAGAAAAGGCTTTGATTAAGGATATAGCTGCGAGTAATGGATATTCTGTAAGTTAAATTGATAAAATAATTAGGAAACGAAAGTTTAAAGAGTCGCCTCGAAATTCCTCGACCTTTCAAAATGAAAGAAAAAATCCAAAATTTGTATGGATTCCATTCGTCCTTCGATTCGTCCGTGGTATTGGTAATGTTTTTAAAGATATAGGTATGACAGTGGTTCATTCATCGGGAAACAAACTACAACAACTTTTAGGCAATCCAAAAGACAAAATTGAAACAAACGATATGTCGGGGATTTACGAAATTAGCTTTAAGGACTGTAATCAAAAATATGTTGGACAGACTAGACGATCAATTCAAACTAGATCCAAAGAGCTATGGCCCATCTCAAATATGGTAGAATAAATAAGTCGAGTGTTGCTCAACATGCGTTTGAGGACAACCATAAAGTAGATATTAGCAATTTAAGATTAATTAGGAATGTAACCAATACTAGACATCTGGATGCATCTGAAAGCTTGGAAATAGAAACAATAAAGAAACGTCAAAGGAGGTCAAAATTTCACCTTCTTGCACCTGAATATGTTTCACCTTATTAATGAAATTATTAGAATTAATGACAGAAACTAAGTGGTGCAATAGGTAAATTTTAGAACTCCTCTGTTAACCATTTTCATAAGTGGTAAGTCGGCGATCTAATTGCTGAAACAATAGGGCGCGCCGACTTTCCTGGTTAATATATCTTAGGCAAGCAGTACAGGATTTAAGTACATTTCTCACTTCAGTAATCATTTTTGGTAATGGATTTCTAGAAAGTTTTTTATAAGGACCATTATTAATCAGCTTGTCTACCCTTTTATAATAGTCCTCTTTATCTAAAATAACAGCTTTATTGCCCAATCTTTAATTTTTTCATGCAACCATTAGATATTTTTTTCTGTCATTTGTAGAATTTGATTTTCTATTTACTTTAGTAACAATATTTGTCGAGATTTTGATCTCTGCAAGCTTCTCTGAGAAATCCTTTAGAGAAATCAGGAAGGTATTGGAACTGAACATCCAACACTTGCAACAATCTCATATAAAATGCCTTCAGAGGCAGGTAAAGCAAAACTTAATCCGTTGTTAAGAAGATCAATTTTTTCTTTATCAAACGGCTGTGAGGAATGATAAAGGGTTTTCGTTTTTTCTGTTGTAACAGGAGGAAACCATTCCTTGACTGTGAAAATTTTTCTTTTTGGTGAGTTAATATTTATTCAATCTCAATTTGTTTTTGCTTCTACAATTAAAAGCACTGTTATTTAATTCAATTCAGCTCTTGCTCCTAAAATGAGTAGTTGTTTTCATAGCTTCTATGATAAAATGTATTAGAAGTGTTGTTTTTTATTCATTATATTCCTAAAACTTTTTACTAACACATTCAAATAGGAATGACAGTATAAAATATAAAGATGTATAGATATTTATTATTATTATCATATTAGATTTGAGAGTGTGCTTTTCTAATACTCAATAATTATTTTATTTCATTTTTTTCTAGAAATGCATAAATACGAAGCAATAACATGTCAGATTTTTTGAAATGTATGAAAAGAATAGGTTTATTTAAGTTAGGTTAGTTGTCATGAATGTCATTATGATGTCCGAAGTTACAGTAATTAATCTAGATATTGTCTTTCAATTTAAAATGTCAAAATAAATATGACAAATGTTCATATTTTGAATTATCTAATTTAAATATTTTTATTAATAATTCATACTCGCCCCCCTGACGAGTTCAGAAAAATGAAAGTAGATATGTATCAGACTAGAAGTTTTCGTTTTTTGTATTGTAACTGGAGGAAATCATTTCTTCACTGTGCAAATTTTTCTTTTTGGTGAGTTAATATTTTTTTCAATTATTTTTGCTTCTAGTACTAAGAACACTGTTATTTAATTCAATGCAGCTCCTAGAATGAGTAGTTGTTTTAATAGTTTCTATGATAAAATGTATGGTAAGTATTGTTTTTGATTCATGTATATGCCTAAAACTTTTATACTAGCACATTCAGATACATATGACAGTATAAAATATAAAAATCTATAGGTATTTATTATTAATATCATCTCAGGTTTGAAAGAGTGCTTTTGTAATACCCAAAACAATTACTTTAATTTTTTTTTAGAAATATATTCTGTACAATCGGAAACATTTGGGCATACTATTTAATTTTTGTGTTTTAGAAATTAATATTTTAAATTCGTTAACTACTATAATACACCGAGCAACCACGTTGAATATTAAACGTACTTACAGCAGTTTTTTTAAATTTTTTCAGATTGAATTCATGAAGTTGTCCCAGCGCTAATAGTAAATTAATTAGGTACTGTGTTGGAAATTATTTAATCCAATTTCTTCTAGTATTTATAAGATGAGGTAGTTGTTTTGGCATATTCTACAAGAATTTGTGCTCGTGATTGAATTCATTTTATGTAAAATCTCTCTGCATCAATGTACATATAAGAAACTACATAAGTTCTTATATTAAATATTAAAAGCTGGGACAACACGTCAAGTGCAATAACATTCTTTATACAATTCTGCATACACTCATTTTTCTACTATCATGTCAAAGATGAAAAATGTATGTAGTAATTTGATGCATGCTAAATAAAACAGTAATTTATTTTAATTATTTATTTAATACGATATCCAGCAAGCACAAGGCCCAGTTAGAGCATAAAGAGGGCAGAGAACAAATTATTAAAACAGAAAAGATGTAAAATAACACATTACATTATAAATAATGTATAAAAAAAACATCTTACAACTTAAAACATAAAATAGTAACATACCTACTGGTAATAAGTCCTTATTACAGGGTAAGGAAGACAGTAATTAAATCATTATAACAAAAAGAAATATAAAAATACACATAAATTTATCTATAAAACAAGCTTCAACTTAAAACATAAAATAATAACATACGTATTACTTATGTAATACCCTATATTCATTTTATTATTTTTTTATAGTAATGCGTAAATACTAAGCAAGGCAATAATATGTCAGTTTTTTTAAATTTAACATACTGATACACATTAACAAGATATTAAAATACGTATTTAAAAAATGAGGAATACATTTTTTATTTCAGTAAGATTAGAGCAAAATATATCAAGCTTACATGCCAATTTACTATAGAGACGACTTAAGAATATTTGTAAGAGGAAGATAGAAAGATTTATTATTCCTGGAAGGAATTCGGGGCACTATAAGTTATATGGTTGCAAAGTTTAATACAGTCCTGTTGACTATTTACTACTGTATTATTATGGAGGCAACTGCTTTCCTTTTGACAAGTAATGCACATAACTTTGGTCGCTGTAGCGATATTTCGTAAAGGATTCAAACTTGTGGATATATTCCATCAATAACATAAACAGCTGATTTCAGAAATTTATATTAAATTTTCTCAAATTGAGGAATATGAACATTATAGATAGGACTCCAAACAACAGATGCATGCTCAAGACGGGATGTTATGTATGTGACATATTGTTTTAATCTATTTAATTTTGCAAAGGGTTGCAACGAAAAAAGAAGATGAAAAGATAATAAAAGTCTCGAGATAACTAATATATATTGCACTTAGAAATCTTCCAATATAAAACAGTTTAGTAAATAATTCCAAACATTTTATCGGATCTTACTTTAAATCTACTCTAGCTTCATCTTTAACTACAACTGCAACTGCAACTGCTTGAAGGATATTTCTCCAAGTGGCTCCAAATAAAATGGGAAAGGGTAGTGTTCCTTTTGATATATTTAATTTAAAATATGACTTGACACTTTTTATGCCCAGAAATTACGTACATCTAAATTTGTTTTCCTGTGAAACTTTCTTTTTCTTCTAAGAAAATAGATAAGCTATGCTATACGTGACTTTTACAAGGATAATGTAGTGTTTCTAGTTGTATCATGTGAGAAAGAAATGATAAAACTAGCAGAGAATTTAATCTATGTGAGACGAATATGTAAATATTAAGGCTGGGAATCGAATACGAATAACTCGAGTATTCGAATATTCGAGTATTCGAATACGAATTATTCTAATGGGAAATTATTTGAATATTCGAATAGGTACTCGAATATTCGAATATATTCGAGTATTCGAATATTCGATTATATCTGAGTAAATTTGAATTTTAAAATATATTATTAAATTATGTACGAATAGGTATGCAGTTTGCATCCAAGCAAAGTGGGTAGATAGTAGGTATAGGTAGGTACCTATTCTAAAATCCAAATATATAAATAGACCACATTAGTGGTACGTTTTACTCCCAGTCAAACTATTCCATCTCTTTCTCGCCTCGACCTTATTCTTACTGTACTAAGGCAGGGGTTAAAATTAAATTTTAAATTTTAGAAAACCTGTAAATATTTAACTATTGACTTTTCATGTATTTGTTTTACCTTCACAATCTGCGTCTTTTTTAAAAACATTCTAATTTTAGAGCACTTTTATTTCCTCGAAAAGGAAAAATAGTTATGACATAGAAGTATAATAAACTAGCTCTATTTTTGTTTTATTTAAGCTTCAATAGTTAAATGTGAACAATAGCGCCTCAATCCTAAAATAAAATACTAACTGAATAATTCTGACCCTTAAAGCACATGTACAGGAGACATACCCTATTGTGAGTATGGAGAGCAAATCAAACTGCCTGCTTAGTGGTTTACGTCACGACTATTATTGTGGTCTATCCAACCAAATACTCAAATAGAGTATTCACTATTCACTAGTATTCAGTGCTATACCTATTAATAATGAATATTCGAGGATCCGGATTATTCGGATACCTATTCGAATAATTCGGATTATTCGAGTATTCGAATATTCGCATAGGTATTCGAATAATTCGAATAGTTCGAATATTCGAATATTTTTTCGAACGAATATTCGAATACTAAAATCTAAAAAATTCCCAGCCTTAGTAAATATTTAAATCTTAATAGATAATAAAAATAAAATGCAATATACTACTACTAAGCTAATGAAATAATGATTAAAGATTACCGGTTTACAACAATATTATAATGTACGGAAAGTGTCAATATTAAGAAATTCCGTGTAGTTGCGTATTAAAAATCTTAGACTCTTAATGGCACCACCTGTTATAGTCTTAATATGTTTAATGAAATTGAGTTTAGGATCAAAGTGAACTCCTAAAATTTTTAATAAAGTCCGGTCTTTGCAACAGTGCACCGTGTAAATAATAATCATAAACAAATGTGCTATGTCTCCTGATGTACGATAAAACATTAAATTTTTGTGCATTAA
This sequence comes from Rhamnusium bicolor, assembly GCA_029963845.1. NCBI lineage: Eukaryota > Metazoa > Arthropoda > Insecta > Coleoptera > Cerambycidae > Rhamnusium > Rhamnusium bicolor. Next base: position 296,737 of record JANEYF010003482.1, on the reverse strand, counting down.
ATAGCAATTTCTTGATGACATACCAATTATTTAAGTTATTTATATTATTTTGTAACCGCTCAGAATTGATTAGAGATGTTATTTCTTGGAATATTTTTAAATCGTCAGCATATAATGTTTCGGCATCAAGGTTATAATATCGTTTACGAATTAGTTAAAGAGAAGCGGTCCCAATACCGAACCCTGCGGCACTTCTGACTACCGCATGAATTCAACAGACGTGAAACCACGATGTTATACATACTGGTATGTATTCTGTAAATATGTTTTAATTAGATCTAATAAATTCAGCGACAATCCAAATATGGTAAGCTCTGAAGGTAGAATACTATGGTCAAATATGTCGATAGCCTTTGAAAAATCAATGTATATTACGTTCACTTGACTTGAACGGTCTAATTTTATGTTTTATTTGTATTAATAAAAATGCTAATGATGCACTCATAATTTTAAGTCGCCTATGTACATTTATCCATAACTGAAAAGGGAGTGATAAAATTAGTCCCCGTTATTTTTACAGGTGGGTGCCCACACAGCGTCTTATTGCACAGTTGTTTACAAATTATTGCAGAGGTCAAGTTACGGAATATGAAATCATAATATCACCCACGCAAATTAGTTTATAATAGTGCTGTATATTATTATATTAGATCATAATCACGTTATGGATGTTCAAAGCATTTTTGTTGTCATTCTGAAAATAGTTATTTATGAGACAATGATGAAAAATGCAGTTTTTCGTACGATTACGGGAAATTGCCGGACGAGACGAAGCCAAGTTTGGCAACTGAAAAACGAAAAACATTTTGGTCCGTGTGTCACTATTATTTATTCGATTGTAAGAAATAAATTTTTATTTCTTATATTTATATTAATTGAAAAATCTGATCGTAATTGACTTCACATCACTTTGACACAATTTCCTTCATATATTGGAACCTAAAAACATCACTTTTTTTCCCATTTAACAGAATTCGTATCTCCTACCATTTCCAAGATACCCATGCTGTGCATACTTATTTTGGACACAATGTATACAATTTAGGTCAAATATAAACAACAAATTTTGTTTTAGGTCTAGGCTATGGGTAGAAATTCTGTTCCACTAAACACAAGCAACTATACGTTATTTTAAATTAGTAATGCGTTTGGGGAAATTAAAACGATACAATTTCAACTTAGTCGCACGTGAGTATTTAGACCAAAATTATTCCGATCAATGGATGAGTCGTACTGGACCAGAACCATGGTCACCCAGGTCGCCCAATATTAATCATCTAGATTTGCTTCACTGGGACACCTAAAATAATTAGTCCACAGAACTCCAGTTTAGAACGAAGAAGATCTAAGAAACCGAATATAAGTATTATACGAAATTATAAGAAATACTCCTGAGTAGGTCCACTATTCGATGATAAAGCGTATAAACACATGTATTGAAGTCGGGTTTGACCATTTTCAGCAGTTACTTTAAGATAAGTGTTGGACCTTTTTTAATTTTTTCTTTAGATTACAATAACTTCAGTTTTAATTAGGACCCTATATAAGAAAAAATTTAACAAATTAAAAAAAAACGTTATCACCTTGCATCTCGAAAACCTAGACGTTTTGGACATATATATTTATATGAACTTTTTGTCTCAAAAGCTTAAAAGGAGCTACCGCTTAAAGTTTGTACACGTACTTAATTAACACCCTGTATATTAGAGCAAATAAAATTGTCGAGTGATTTTATAATAATTTAACAAGACTATAACATAAATCTCTACAATCCTTTGTTGGAATCATTTAATTAATTATCTGTTTAAAAAATAACGACATGAAGCTGAAACGTTGCCCATATTGGAGATAAGTGTTCTTAATTCAAGAAAGACAATTAAATACTCGTGTCTTTCGAGATTTAAAGACCCACCAGCGAGCTGTCACATTGTGTGCTATAGCATGACAATCTTTTCATAGCCATTACAATGACAACAGATCTTCATAAGTATAGATTTTAAAAATAGATTAATTGATTGTAAAGTCTGCAGTTGAAAGAAACATTCATTGGTACATATTATATTTAAATATTCTTTGGCACAAACTTAAGAAAAATATTTGATACACACATCAATTAGTAACTTAAAATAAATTAGAGCATAATTTTCAATATCAATTAAAAATAATCAATATTATTATAATTTATATCATCGCTAAATATTTTGCGTATTACATTACTATAATCGTCCCAAATTTCAATTGTAACACAACATTAGAGATACCAAAGAAAACATTTTGGCGTGAACTTTCACTAATCCAAGTAATTGCTTGTTGGTAATTTTGGACCTCACTTACTTGATCTTAGGCAGTTAAGAAATTATAGTGACATTTTTCACCACATATATGTGATAAACCAAGGTCGGAAATGCAACAACAGCAATTCTAATACATTGTGTATCCTATTATAGGAATTATATGTTTTATATGTCTTGTAGAATCACTCTACCAATGTAAGGAATTCATTTTCGCGATGTATTTTATAATTACCTTATCTCAATAAAATGTTCGCGTAGAGTCGATATCAAATTCAAAATTTTGGATTCAAAACTTTTTATTCTTCCAAATAATAAATACGATAAATATAAGTATCCACGACCGGAGACAACCCAATATCTATAGGATTCCGCTGCTTGGGGCTTGATGGGTTGGACAAAGTGAGGCCCGGGAGGGTTAAGACCCATTCCAGAAGCTCTCATATAGCAAGCACACAAAATCGTTCACAGGCTACAGTTTCTGGTCGTTTGCCTTCATCAGTGCAGAACAGGAAAACATGCAGGATGAGAAAGGTACCTTTTTCTTTTGTGTAGGAGAGAAAGTCTAGGAATAAAAGAACTTTGAGGTAATTTTGGTACGAAAGAAAAAGTGGTTAAGTGAATAAAGTGGACAACCAAAAAAGAAGAGAAAATTTTTGAAAATGACTCGTTTTGCTCTTAGGTGTGGGTAGTTGTTGAAAATAAATTTAAATCTTGTTGTTTAAGACATCTTGAAGTGAAATACCTTGTTTGGACAATTTTTTGATCAGTTGGAGGTGATTCTAGTTCTTGCCGTCAGAGTCGTCTCCTATGTTTGTTGTGCATTTCTGTACCGAAATATACCAAAACACCTCTAGGCAAGGGGGGGATTTAGAGTTGGTGTTAGCGGAGAGAACTATCTTCGTATTTAATTTATAGTGAAATAAATTGGCCTCATCATTCACAATAAGAACCTTAATTTAAAATAATCATGCACAAAAATTAATATTATTAATACTCACATAGATGGTACAGGATAGAAGAAAAATTTAAATGACAAAATCTAATGGATGACTTATTTTATGTTTGCGAACTGGTCTATGAGGCTCTGCACGTGCCCCCTGCACCCATACATCCGAATCTGCCTTTGCCTCTAGGGAGTACTTACCACTACCAATTTTCTGCATTCTTAAACCAACACTAATCTTATAAATTTTGAAATTAGTGATGTTTGCAATGTGATCCTGCGCTCAATTTGCGCATATTGATGAATCGTTGGGTTTTCAGTCACGCTGTTGATTGACAGTATGTAGTGTACCATGTCTAGAGAAATATTAGGTAAATATGGTGTTCCAGAAGGTTTCAACTTTGAAACCTTATTGCTCATAATGTTTATAACGTGTCTGACCTCCAATGCATGTCTTCTTTGTATACACACAATTTAAAAACATATAGATCCATAAAAACGATTAATGATTGTCTCAGCTTACAAAATGATTCGTTTAAACTTGAATCATGGTGTGAAAAAAAAACAAATTGCAATTGAGCGTTGTAAAATTGTAACGTTTAAATCTCTTACTAAGTATATTTAGGAGGGCACAGCTTTTAAATGACCTAAAATAGTGTGTATATTTCGTTGGTTTTGATTCCTGGGACATGATTTCTACTTGTAGCCTGGACCTGGAACAGAAATTGTTGTTTAGATTAGATTTTCCCAAGTTGTAAATATAAAATTTATTTATGTGTAGTTTAAGGTACCTTTGAAGAGGGTTATTAATTTATTAAGTTTCCGATCTGGACATTCGTGTGACAAAATCCCTCGAAAATTGGTTTCTCTATTTTTCATTTTTACATAACAGACATATTTAGTGGCTATAACTGCATGTAGTAGTTCTGATTGAAACCTAAAATAATTGTGGATTACATTTCTTTAAAATAATGTTTAAATTCATATATTTTACCATTTCATAGTTGAACTTAATTCTGAATTTTCGTAAATAAAATCTTTCTATTTTTCTGTATTGTTCAAAATTCCAGTGTTTTGTAGAATAATTGCATCTATTGAAATTCATTTTACTATCCACGAGGATAAAACTTTGGCATACCTAAAAGAATAAATAAATTGTTTAGTAGCTGTATATTTCTAGTAAATTATTTTGATGAAAGTCTATATTTTACTTACCTTTAGCCATAAAACCAACCTCTGAGAACAAATAAAAGTCATTCCTTTTTTAGTTTCTACAATTATTTATAACAAATTTATATAACTTCATACTTTTTACTTTTTATGCAATTTGACAGACGTCAAATATTTCTCAGGTTGACCAACATTATTTCCACTGTTTAGGTAAAAGGTAAATCAATAAATAATCAATTAATGAACAATTATTTTTATACAAACACTTTATTTAATCTTATAGGTAATAATAGAGCACATTTTTATATTTTGTAAAGTAAATATTTCGAGAAGTAATTTTACGTGTGGAGCCATCTTTTGAGAGTAGCTGAAACACTAGATTGATTTATATAGATTTTTTGGCTATTGGGTTTTTATCAATGCTAGGGCGGTTTTTCAATATAGGATTTTAAACTTCAAGGGTGTTCTGGTAGAATTTTGACACTCTCTTTTTTAACGTGCTAAAGGCAATATCTATTCAAAGTTTTTGATATTTTAATTCATCCGTTTCGGGAGCAATCTTTGTGTAGATTTTACTGGTGATTTGACTATAGAAGAAATCAAGGTATTTGGGTTGATTCATATTTTATCAAATCACACTCGCTAAGAGGATTATTTTGCCCTTTGCACCAGCAACGTGTTAACACGTTTTCAGAAATTTTATTTGTTAAATACGTTTTGTATTTTGAGGAAAACCCTTTGGAAAAGGTACGTTAACTGTTTATTTATAGGTACTATTATAATTTGGATTTTCTATATATTTATTATAGGGCTTTTTTTTGGGAGTCATTTTCCATCTGCTGTTTTATTTGTCCGTTGCTTTGGGACCTATCATGGTGTGGCATTGAGCCGCTTCTCGTTTGTTGCTGTCGACGAGGGGAGTCCAAGGTGTTTCTTTGGGATATCGCCACCTGGAGGTGCGATCTATCGTCAGCGTTCTTTTGGTGATCCAGCCTCTTCAGACCATACTACCAAACGATTGGACACCGCTGCTGTATGATAAGGACCAATAGTTACGCAAGTTTTTTTTTAGAACATATTTTTCTTTATTTTAACTAAAAATTACTGAATCTTACAAATATTGGAAATTAAGAATAAAAAAATAAATAGGGGTAGTTATAAGTTACTTTTTGTGTTACCATACTTTGGCACTGGTACTGGTATATACTTTGGTCACAATATATACATATTTTTTTATTATTTATATACAAGGGGGAACTTAAGCTTAAGCGACGCCATATAAATTTGATTTTCTGCCTTATGGTATATTTACTACTAGTACTGCGTGCCTTGTTTTCTTATTTATTTACTATTATTTTCTTTTTTATATATATATTGTCAATCTACTACTCAGTGGAATAAATTTGTGATATTTAGCTTGTCGTTTTCTTGGTAATTTGTTTGGTAGGTTTGATAGTTACCTTACTTATTTTTTTTGGGTATTGCTAATAATCTAAAATTTACCTGGCGCCCAGATATATCTGCAACGAGTGCAGATATATATATGTATATATATATATATATAGTTGAAGTAATAAACGAATAAGGAACTCCGCCCGTCTCCTCTGTTGCCTGGCCAGAGCATACCCAACTGTCATCAGGACAGCTGGTTTCATGTAACGTTTCTCATAGGGAGTTGAACGTTACAAAATGCTATATTATTTATGTCTTATACTAAAAAAAGTATCCCGATAATTAATAATTATGTACTCAATGATCAAGTCGTCAAAAATTTAATCAGTTAAAAGATCTTGTAATATTTGATTGCAAGTTAACATTTTTTGATCACATTTCCTTTGTTATTAGGCGGTTTATAAAAATTTAGGTTTGCTGCTCAGAAACACAAAATATTTTAAAGATGATACTACTTTACTTCTCCTCTTTAATATATTTGTATTACGCTCAAAATTAGAATATACTGCAAGTATATGGCATACTGGATATGATGTTCATATTAATAATATTCGAAATATTAACGAAAATTCCTAAAGTATTTAACTTATAGACATGATGGTGTATATCCTGAAATAGGAACCTCTCATGACGGTTTGCTTCAGTGATTTCACGTTAATGATTTATGTACAAAACGTAATTACCATTTAGTACTTCTTTTATATTAAATTCTCTGTAATAAAATTGATTGTCCTGAAATTATCGGTATGATCAATTTTTACGCACCATCTATTTTTACACGCAACACTTTTTTATTCTATTTGCCAACGCCTAGAACAAATGTAGTTTCCCATTTTTACATGTAATGTGCTCGAATTACCAAACTATGCATAATATAATTGTTATGTTTAATTTTAATGTAATATTTGTGAGATAAGAAATAAGATTCTTACTATCACTTAACTAATCTATATTCGTATATTGTACTGCATTTCATTTAATGTCATTATTTTATTTTTCTCTATTTTTTAGTATTCCTAAATGTTTGCTTTTCTGAACCAATACTATCTTAATTTTCGCATACCCTGTATATTATAAGCTTAATCTAATGTGTTCAAAATAGGTTTGACATCAACCACTAATTTTCATCAGGAATGAAATTTTCTCAAAAATCAGTAATAAATTTCCCGTTTGTTGCATACTATTTTGGACATAGTATATTTGATGCAGCCGTAGAAAAAGTATAGTGTGCAACACGTGTGATAGCATTTTTCACACTCGTATAATATAAGACACTCACCTACAGCTCGTGTCACCAAACTGTCACACTCGTGTAAAAAGTGCTATTATCAACACTTTTTCTACAATGTAATATTAGTAGGTATTGCAGACGAAATTAAAAATACAATTTACTTTTCTAAATAGAAAATATTTGTTTATGCAATCCATCATTATAAGAGTAATTACTAGAGTTGGCATTTCGATCCACAAATCATGGTGCCAGGTAGAGAAATGCCCAAGTATGTAAGCGAGACTTGTTTACTATTTTAGTCTACTGTTATGCGTCGAGGTGTGTGCAACTTAATTTATTTCTCTCCGTTGTATTGTTGATAAATTTATTTTTTGTATTTTATTCTTGATATTAATTCAATAATAAAGTATGTCAGACCTGCCCAAAGGTTAAAACGGTCATGCGCTGACAAAGTGAATAAATTTATCAGTGAATTCCCGGATTCATTCTACAATGGTGCTGAAATAATTTGTAAGGTGTGCGAGACTGACCTGATGTGCTGGGACAAACGTGATTGTAAACGTCATGAAAATTATGTGCAACAGAAAACTAAAAAAATGGCGTACTTTTGACAACATAATTTATGTTCGATTAACTCTTAATGTTGATTGCCTTTGATGTTCCGCTGCACATACTAGATAAACAACAATTTCAGGAGTTCTGGAATAAATGCCATCTCAAATTACCAAGTCGCACAACGTTGGGTAACTATGTACCAACATTGTAAATAAGATCAAATGTATACTAAAAAATACACAACTGTGGTTATGTGTTGACTAGACGACAGATTATAAAAAAATTCTATTGTAAATGTTATAGTACGTGTACTGGCCCTCTTAAACCAACATTTCTACTGTTACTAGTTAACAAAAACTAACTGAGTGTACTGGCCAAATAATTACGCGGGTGGTGCTGGAGACGTTAGAAAAATTTAACCTGTCAAAAAGTCAAGTGTTGATGTTTGTGACCGATGGTGCCGCAAAAATGCGTTTAGTATGCCGTTCTCTTCAAGAACACGGTCGTAGGTTGGTACATGTTACGTGTAAAGTGCGTGCTTTACACCTTCTGGAAGAAACTATTCGACAAAGTTTTCCAGATGTAGATGCATTAATAGCAAGCACTAAAAAAGTGTTTCTTAAATCTCCTAAGTGTCTTCGCGTATTTCACAGCAAGTATCCTGGTATTGAAGGTGCATCTGCAGATCCGTTAAGTGAGTTCAAAGACTATTTTAAGTATGCTTATATTACATCAATAGATGTAGAACGGTCGTTCTCAAAATATAAGCATATTTTTTCACCACGTCGAACATTACTCTCGGAGACAACCATAGAAAGATACATGATGCTGCAAAGTTTTTACACATCTTTTCCAGTTTGTGATAACCAAGCTAGTTAAGAGGGTAAGTTGTGCATACAATGTTATAAATTGTAACAGTTAATTACTAGTTAATTGCTTTTCTTACACTAATTATGGTGCGCACGTCTATGTCCTGCGGCGCATTTTTGCCAACTCTAGTAATTACTTAGGTACTACTTTCATTTTCGTAACCCACTTGCCCATTTTAAGTATTGGTATATTTTCATGGCCAATTACCTCTGACAGCAAAATGGTTCCTTGACGTTTTCAAACGAAAGGTCATCGCAAGTGATACGTTTTCAGAATTTTATACAGTATCATAACATTTATAATTCTTAGCTAGGGTATTGACCAAAAAAAGTAGTATGTATGTATTTAGTCGGCATGTATTTTATAAATTATTTATGAAAAAACTATTGCTTCGCTTGCGTACTTATAGATGCAAAGAAATAACAATGGCACAATACATTTATGTAAAATAAGCTTGCTTTTCACGTTTCACTGTCGTAATTTTCTTGTGTCGATTTGTGTTGTTACGGCTGAATGGCCTGCTCTCCTTTCAAAGGAAATATCAATTGCACATGGACGCAAATAATATTCAACACTGATACTAGAATTGAATTTGACAAATATGTAGTTGGTATACGATTTGATGCGAGCCTTCTAAAAATAATTATTAACTAAACCAAAGTAACCGAAGAAACCTTCTGATATTTAAAATTTGCAGAATTTGAACTTACTTTCTATGTGTCCACAGGATTAGCACCTCAATGTCTCGATTAACTTGGAAATATACAACAGGTTTGATACAGATTTTTATTTGTTAATAGTATTATTAACGTATATGAAATATGTATGATCGACCTTGCCCGCTAATATTGTTTCTAAACATTTCAAATGATATATCATAATCAGGGTCAGGAAACTAGTCCGGAGTCTAGGACCGGTAGTCTCTACTGCCTCATATGATTGACAGAAGGACATATGTAGACAAATAAAAACAAAAGTATAAAGTGAATAATGATATATATACCGCTTGATACAATGTATTATTCAGAATGGCTGAAGTCTGCCATCGCACTAGTGTACATGGTCATGTCACAATTAATATTCGTTCTGCATTCGCGGCTGATAAATTTGAGCGATTTGATCAGTACATATGTTAATGGTGCCAATTCTAAATAGTTCACATGGGCAGGCACTGACAAACCGCGCATTTTCACACTTTTGTATCCTAGGTTCCTGTGTAAAATAGTTTTTAGTTTTTTGTTTACAGCTCGACTTTTGCTGTCTGATAGAGACAAAGCCTTTTGACCAATCAAAATTCTTAGCATAACATTAACTACTAATGATAATGTCGCCATAGCCTATAAAAATGAAAATACAATTTCGCAGTGTTACACAAGACTAAAATCACAAACACCCAAAATGGAAAAATCAAATGTTAGTGTATGAAATCAATTGCAACCATACTAATTGTAATAGTGTATATATTGGCCAGACAAAGAGATATCTCAAAGATAGAATTAAAAAGCATGAACATCAAAAAGTACCAACAAAACAACACACACAGCATTAGTGAAACACACTTTACAGAAACCTGACCACAATTTTGATTTTGATTATTGTAGAATTTTAGGTACAGAAAGCCATGTAAAAAAAAAAGATTACTTTTGGAGATGATATAAATTAAAAAAAAAAAACAAAAAGAGCGTTTATAAATGCACAGATATAGAAGGTCTTAATTCTATATATTTTAATATTTTAGGAAAAAAATAATAATTTTAAAACGTAAATGAAATAACATTATAATTGTTTTTTGTTTACCTACCTCTTTTTGTGTGCGAGGCATTTTACACCCCACCACTCGACAAGTTGAATTCACTAAAGGAACTCATTACTACAGTAATTATTTTAACGTGTATGTTATCTTACCTATTTCATAAGTTTTAACTTTTGTTAAAAAACCATTTTAATATTGTAAGATTTATTTTATAATAATAATTATGAGATCATGTTTCGTAACAAACTCCTGTTTTTTAGACACAAACGTTATGAATGTAAGTAGTTTAAGTACAACTTTGTTATTATACAAGAAAATAATTATTGTGTTTTATAAATTGCAGTGAGCCTTGAAAATGAAAAAATAAATTTTTCGAAACGTCGACATTAAATTCAATAAGTATTGTTGGTTTTCCCATTCGACCTATAATCCCACAAAAAGTCGAGGATCAGAATAACATTAACATCTTTACTATACGGAAATTCAGTTGTTTCATCCACTTTCGTCCATAAAAATTTATTTCGTATGTCCTCCATAATATTGCCCAAAACAATTGTAAACACACTTGGTAGATACGTTTCACACAATGTGTTGATAAAGGGTAAAGGAAATCTACATGCACAGAACATGACACACAAATCATAAAAGATTCCTCTTTTGTACTATACCGGCAATATTTTGTCGATGGATAACCGAAATTAAATGTCTTTCACAATCACGGCGTGTATGAAAAACGTAACGTCGATGGTATGAAGTACACAGAATATGTAAACCATATGTTGTTATGTTATCGTAGATTTCATGTTTGTAGTTAAGGCTGAACGGTAGTAACGACGCCATTGGTAAGAACGTTTTATGCTGGAATCAAACCAAACATCACTATAACCGCACGCTTTCATGTTCCTCAGATATCTGTACTGGGGACACCACCGGACAAACTGTCAAGCTGTATATAATTGTACATGGGAGAGTCCTGGATTCCAACAAAGCTCTTGCACCTTTCATATTCGATACAGTTGTACTGGTTGCATATATTATAGGTATGTAAATAAGCACACCTCATGAATTTTTATGTGGTGCGTTTATTAATATTTGTAATTGTATTATAAGGGAAAAAATTTCCAGCCACTGTACATTAGTAAAAAATTTTAGTTGCTTGTTTTTGTGACAATTGATATTTATGATCCAGCAAAGTAAGTAAGTAGATACTTACCTATTGTCAGAATGTCATGTCACAAATTTTAATTACTACAAAAGTTAACAATTACAGATTTATATTATTGTGATTATAGTGTTGTTTGGTTCTTTAAATATGTATAAGAAACTAAAAATACAGGATGTTCCTGGATTGGCTGCAATAGAGGTGTGAATGAAAAAAATGTTTCAGTTGAAATTTAATGTCTGAGAATGCAGGCGTGCTTATTAGAGAGTCATTATGAAACGCTTTTATTTTTGAATAATTAAATAGGTTTCGACAGAATGAAAAAAATATTTTCTATGTAGATAAAGTGTATTTTCAAACCATCCATTACCCGCGCTATGAACGAATCCCTCACTTTTTCTTTTGATGTCCTTTGTTATTAAAATGACTGTACTTATAGCCTTGAGTGTTAGGAATGCCTTTATTACTATTTCAGCAAATTGGTAGTGGAGATATTGTTATGTCTGTGTGATGTTTATTAGTTTCATTGCAATTCTTGCGCCGGTTTGCAGTTGAGAGAACGCATTTCTCACAGACAGGAAAAGTATGCTTTTTGTCCTAGGAGCAAAAACCAGAAAACAAAGATAACATGCCTCAATTCAAATTACTCCTTACCCATTTGCAGAGAACATTCAGAAACTACTTTTACTAGCTGTAGGAATCATGAGGAATACTGAAAATTCCAAAGAAATATTTTGAATTTTAATTTAAGTTTGACTTATTTGGGTCTTTCTCTACTAATGGGAAACTGGCGGTCCCAAGCGTATTTTACGCCCATAACATTGTATTGATACGTTATAACTAGTTTAAATTATAATACATTTATTTCTGATTATAACTTACTATTGAAATGATAGATTCATCTATATTTCTTTGGTTTTTTTTGCGTTTCAACCACTGAAAAGACAGTCCTCTGATTTGTCCATACTTAACACATTACAACTTGGAACAAACATCTAAGAATGCTATTTGAGTTCGATAAGTAGTGCGATTTGTAGTTGATCTATGAAGGTTTATGCAAAATTACAAGGTGGAAAAACTTCTATTTGAAATATTTATTTCGATAAAATAACACTAAAAAGGTGTCCTTTAACTTTATAAACGGTCCTCTGGTGAAGTTTAAAAAAATCAAAAAAAAAAATTCTACAGCTTAAGGTAAACAAATGTCGCGATGAATGGAGCGCGATCAGCGTGAAATTTGTTTGTAAACAAAAAAGTGATGAGGTGCCTAATTTTAACAGTAGTATTTAACTCTTCATCGTTGACGCATGTGTTTCGCCCGAACGGCACAACAGTCCTGGTGAGTCCTTTTCATAATTATTTATTGACACTCCATTGTCATAATTGATTTTTTTTAAGATGAAATATAGATGAATCTATCACTTCAATAGTAAATTATAATCAGAAAAAAATGTATTACAATTTAAAATAGTTATAACGTATCAATATAATGTTATATGCATAAAATACGCTTGGGTTCGCCGCCACTTTCCTATTAGTGAAGAAAGACCCATTTAAGTTTAAGGTGGTTTAAGGTTTAAGATTTTGTTTATTTTATTTTTTTTATTATACTTCTTCTTTCATAGCAATTATGAGCTTTTATTACATGTAAGTCTACGGTACTATTGAAATATAGACTTGATGAGCATCATGCTCAGGCGCGGGTGACGGCGTTACAAATTGAGGGTTACTGAGATTCCGAAAAATTTTATTTGAAATTTTCAATTTCAAATTTAATACTTTCTAATAAAGCATGCCTGAATCCCCAAAAATCAAATTTCAACTTGAAAATTATTTGTCAATCACATCTATATTGCAGTCAATTCAACAACACCTTGTATATACTTATAAAAATGTTATAGCATTTTTCTCATTTAAATCCATTGCAATTTCATAGTTAGTTAAAAAATATATACTGTTTTAGTTAAATGCTTAATTCGTAAAGAATATGTGGTCTTGTATAATTTAACTACGGCTAACGTATTATAATTAAGGAACCATGTGCAGTTGATTTACTCCAAATTGACTACTTCTCTTCAAACACGCTGCTGATCGCCTTGCTGAGTTCCCCAGACGAGAATTCAGTTTGAACCTGACAGACAGGGACTGGCAGCCCCATGCAAATTGAATTGCGAAATTGTTACACATTCTTTTTTGGACGTCTCCATGTCCATTACTCATCCTAACAGTAACCATTATAAACAAATATACCGAACATTCAGAACTACAAAAGAACTGTATTAATAAGAAGAAAAGTATTTTGGTACATTTGATTTTGGAAACTTTTTCCTTGTTTTTTTTTATTTCATTCCCGTCTTAATAATTTTAAAATAAATAATAAGTGCATAAATGACTAGGTTTAAACTATGAGGCAATTAATTCTTTTTCCATATTATATAAAACATTCCTCGCTGAAAATTTAGATAAAGAAATTGCAATTGTAAGTCATTCACTTTTCTTATAGTTTTCTATCTACGTCACATTAATAATTTTTCTTATTTATTATATTATACAGAGTGGTCCATAAGTAATGGATCAATAGGCAACAGTGGATTAATCAAATTAATATACCTAAACTTAACTTAGTCGAAAAGTTGCACGGTGTCAAAATCAATACTGCATTTTCAATTTTCTCACATAATTTTGAAGTTTTTTTTAATATTGATACAAAAATTGGTGACTGGAGTTTTTTGGTATGGGAATTTCAATCCTTTCCCAATTTTGGCGCTACATGCTCTACCCTTCATTTTTAAAAAGAGCCGCAACTTTTTTATGCCTATGTGCCACTTTTTATTAAAATGAAAAACTAATGCCCTAGCTTTTCTAAGTAAAAAAATGTACACTTTGTAAATGTCGTTTTAGTTAACTGTTTTCAAGATCCTACTTAAGTTTTGAGTGCAACAAAGTATTCACAATAATTTTTGTCATGTGGCATTGGCTGAGTAAGAAATAATAGTAAAGCTTAATAATTATGAAAGGAAGAAATTTTATTTCCAGGTATGATGGACAATTATTAAATATCACATGAAAAACTCGTCTAAATTAAAAAATCTTTGAGACGAAATTACAAGAAAATATACATGGTTTATTTAAAATTTAACATATGTTTTAGAATTATATACAGGGTGTTTCCGTTTTAATGAGCAGGATTTCACCAGCGTATGGAGAAAGTCATTTTAAGAAAAATACTTTCTATGAACATACTCTTCAAACCGCTTCGTTTTCGAGATACAGAGTGTTGAAGTTTCAATAAAAAATCGTTTTTTCTGATTCTGTTATGAATGGGAAGAAAGAATAATTCTTTGCATGGAGGAAACATTTGTTGAATTGCTTTCTACAAGCGTGCCAATTTTCACGTTGGTAGATTCACCAGTGGCGTACTTACTGGGTGCATTTTACTATTTTCTTAAAAAAATAATGACACGCCAATGTCTTAATGACAATAATCCACCATTTTTGGAATCCTCAGATATTTTAAGAAGAAAAACTATTCTTTTTTCCTAGGTTACATGGTTTTCAAGCAACATTTAATAGCTTTGCTGTATCTGCTACAACAGACGATAATAGAGTAGGCTATGGGTCCTTTTTTTTGGACGAAGTTAAAATGGCTGAAAGAGAAACTCGATACGAAACTAGGGTGAAATAGTTGAATTTGACCCACCCTATACACTACAATACTAAATAAAGTAACACTTAATAATTTATTAACGAGAACTTCAGATAAAATAAAAAATTAAAATTTAAAAATGAAACATTTTAACTGGACAAAACATAAATCAAATAGCTGGTTACTAAACTAAAGAAGATATTCAAAGTGAGGCACATTTTGTTAAATACAAATCGGCATCGCTTTATAATGGACTTCCGAACTCTTAATAATTGATTTCGTCTTATTTCATTACAGGCGGTTTCTATTCGCTCAATTAATTCTTCTCTACTGCCAACTGGGGTAGAATAAACTTTATTTTTTATAAAACCCCAAGGAAACAATTTAAGAGGAATGAGATCTGGAGAACGTGGCGGCCATACAACTGGTCCACCACTGTCATCCATTGAATCAGATAAGTTTCATTAAGTTATTCATCTGTAATGAGCCGGACAACCGTCAAGCTGAAACCAAGCATTTCGCCTTGAACCAGGATCAAAATTATCCCACATATCTGCATGCGTTGTTTCAAGAAATTCCAAAAATTATGTTGATGTTAACCTGGGAGGTAGAAAATAAGGGCCAATAATATTGTTTTCCCATAAACCAAGCCAGACATTTACGCTGAATTCATTCTGGAAATTTTTTGGCCTGGTTCTATGTGGATTTTCGTGGTCCCAAATATGCAGGTTGTGAAAATTAACTACTCCTCTTTTGGTTGAGCAGAATTCATCAGTCCACAATATTTTCCTCAAAAAATTTGGATTATTTCTCACAGAAATGAACATAAAATGACAAAAATTTAAACAGTGTTCACTATTAACTGCATGTAAACCTTGAACAGGCTGCAAATGGTATGCACGTCGCTGGTCTTTTTGTAAAATTTTCCGTACAAAAGTAACAGGAATTCGAAGTATTCTTGAGGCTCTTCGAATACTCATAGATAGGTCTCTATCAAACATTCGAAGGATTATTCTGTTTCTGTTCCTCACAACATTAATCAAATTTTTGTCTTACTTCGGTTTTCTTGCCAGTCAATTTTCTCTAAGAATCTGATGTACTCTCCGAAAATCGCCTGTATCTGGATGTCTTGTATTCGGGAATCGCCTAAGGTATTCCACTGCAGCTTCAGCAGAATTTCCGTCGCATAATCCTCACATGTAATGAATATTTTCGTACTCTTTATTGATAAATGGAAATGGTGTTTTAAAAATCAACGCAAGACCTAAATTACAAAAATTACAAAAATTGACAGTTTTAAATTTGTTGAAGTAAATAAGGAAAAAACACTGTTGATATCTGTCAAATGATTGACAATCTAAATATTTTGTAGCCAAGGCCACCTAACATTAATGAAATTTATCATTATTATTTTTCTAAGAAATAGTAAAATGTACCCAGTAAGTACGTCACTGATGAATCTATCAACGTGAAAATTGGTACGTTTGTAGAAAGCAATTCAGCACATATTTCTTCCATGTAAAAAATTATTCTTTCTTTCCATTCACAAGATAATAGGGAAAAACTGTTTTTTTTTTTTAATTTTTTAACCTCGAAAACGAATAGGTTTGAAGAGTATGTTCATTGACAATATTTTAATTAAAATGTTCTTCTCTGTACGCTGAAGTCCTACTGATTTAAACGGAAACACCCTGTATATTTAATCGTAGAAACAATTATTTCTTGGCAACAAATGTTCGAAGAGACCACCGTTGACTTCAGTATACTTTGATGTTTGTTTAATAAAATATTGCATAATGTTAAATAGGATTTCTTCATTGCTAAATAACTTCCCAGCATTTACAATTTTTTGCCATAACTCAGCGCGAGTATTTATTGCCTCTTCGTAATGAATTGATTTCATGTAATCCAAGAAATAAAAATCCTTAGAATTAAAATCAGGGCCACGTGCTGGCCAATGCAATGGGATTCCATGACCCATCCAACGATTGGGAAAATTAATGTTGAGGTGATTTCGAACTCGTACGGAAAAATGTGCTGGTAAGCCATCTTGCATAAATACATGCTGTCTTTTAAGTCCAATGGTAAACCGTTCAAGAGAAGAGATCAAACAGTCCATATTGTAAAATTTAAGTGGGATTGGCTATTTAGAATATAGTCCGATAAAGGGGAATTTTAAATCTCCATTCGTACTCCAAACCTGACTTTTTGACCAAAAATTAGTTATAAGATGTACATCAAGTATAAATGATCAAAAATTAAAAGGAAAAAAATAATTTTTTAAAAAATTTTAAAAAAAATTATCTCCAAAAAAAATTAGTTACATCAATTAGATACGATTTAAAAAAAGAAGTTAAAAAAACATTAATTTGTTTATTTATTATGATTTTTTTTTTAATTTTCGTATTTATTAGTAAATAGCAATTTTTAAATTGTAAATATTTCGTTTTCTATTGCAAACATGTGAAACAAGATTCAAGACGATTTTATAGAGAATTTCAAAATCTTTCGATTTAATTTAAAACATTTTTTCTGTAATTTTTACATTTTCCGAGATATTTGCCGAAAAATCGTTTTTTGGGGTGGTTTTTATTTTTTTTACAACCCCTATGGGTCAACTATTAATTTTCGTTCATTGATACCTGATGTACATCTTATAACTAATTAGTCGGTAACACATATGGGCCCAAGGCATAATTTTCAATAATTTCATATCAATGTTAATGTTAATTTTAAATTCATGTTGGAAATGGTGCTCCTTTGTTAAATGTGGATTTTTGTTTCCCACACATGTTTTTTTTTTAAGTCCAACACACTCCGATGAGTAAAAGTGGCCTCATCAGTGAGTAATATTTTGGTAAAAACATTGAATTAGCATTTTGTTGAGTACGGAACAAATGAGCAAACTGTAATCTAGCTGGAAGATGGGCTGGTAGTAAATATTGAACCGGTATAAATGGTACGGATAAAGCATTTCGTGGTAAAATATTCCAAGAACTGATGATTTGATTCCAGTACCTACAGATATACACATCTTGAACTTATTTCCGGGTTTTCTGCTACACGAACCAAAATCTCTTTTTATTGGTTGAGCGTGATAATTTGTGTCCCATATTATCTCGTTTGATATGAAACAAACCCGTTTTGCCTAATCGGTCATAACAATTTTTAAATAATTTACAGTCTTCTGTTTCGGTATATTTCTACATATTACAATACGTACCGCGCCTATTAACATTTTTTATTTTTATTGGGGTTCAAAATAAAACAAAGAAGATTTAGTGCCATATCCTCAAAAAAAAAACAATTATGCAACTACGGACACGTGTTTCGGAGTTATTGTTCCTCATCAGCGTAGCGTAGCTAAGAAATTAGATCTAGAATGGGATAGATCAGGAACAAGAACTAAAATAAGGCTGGAATGTACAGTACACAGTACTCAATTAGTGCTTTCATGTTCCTATGTAACACAAATGGGGCCTCGATAAGCACCGTTGACACACACAACTCTATGTGCACTGCTCGTTTCCACCTGGCACATAAAAACAAAACAAGAAAGATTTATTGGGGTTCAAAATAAAACAAAGAAGGTTTAGTGCCATATCCCAAAAAAAAACAATTATGCAACTACGGACACGTGTTTCGGTGTTATTGCCCCTCATCTGCGTATCGTAGCTAAGGAATTGGATCTAGGATGGGATAGATCAGGAACAAGTACTGTGTACTGTAGTTTCCAATCTTATTTTAGTTCTTGTTCCTGATCTATCTCATCCTAGATCAAATTCCTTAGCTGCGCTACGCTGATGAGCGGCAATAACTCCGAAACACATATCCGTAGCTGCATAATTGTTTTTTTGGGGATATGGCACTAAACATTCTTTTGCTTGATTTTTTATTTTATTTAGGAAAGATGGGCATTATGTTTTTTTATTTTATTAAAGTGCCATTCACTTAGGCACAGAAATGTTGAGGCTTTTTCAAGAAACTAAGGGTAGCGCAAGTGCATCACATCTACGAACTACATCAAAATTGGGAACGGATTTGAATTCCCAATCCCAAAAAATCCCTATCACCAATTTTTATATCAAAGTTTAGAAAACTTCAAAAGTTAGGTGAGAAATTTGAAAATGTAATATTGACTTTGTCGCCCTTTGTTCATATCAACTTTGGGACTAAGATAGGTTTAGCTAAATTTCAAAATTTTAGTGTCCGGAATCCATGGTTGCCCTATGTCCCATTACTTATGGATCACCCTGTATATAGTTATTACACAAAATTACTATACTATGATGGTGATGTCCCACTACAATAAACGTTGGATTCTATGTATGAATGTATATGAATCTGCAATATACAGGAGTCCCAGTGAAGGTTTGCAATCTGAGGCCCGGCGTGTAGAACACGTAAAGCATTTAAATTTATCGAAATCAATTAACAGTATTTTTTTTTTTGTAAAAATGTTTGAAACTTTGAAAACGCATTTCAACATTTAAAAAGTCTGCCCGTTTCAGAATTTGGCGGTTAGGTAGTAAACTTAACCCAGTTTTTTTGTAACATAGACATATTTTTAGTTTCTAAAAAAACCTGCTAATTTAAATCAAAAACTTCCATCACAAGTGAATTTTCAGCGATTTGGTAGCATTGTATTTACTTTCTGTACCTGTGGGATGTGGATGTTTCATTACAAAAAGTTTAAAAAACATGAAAGTGTAGTTATATTACCATATTACCAGATATTACCAGAAACAGAGGAAATCGTCATTGTACTGGAATTTAAGGTAATGCGTTATATGACAAAAGTTGATGTTGCGACCGTTCATTGGATTTAAAATGTGTTAATATAATTGTATTTGCAATTGCGTCCTATGTTTAAAGTTTACGTATATTCTCAGAAATATTACAAAAATCAACTTTTTTGCAAAAAAAGCACAGGTTAGTGTCACAATATTTCGGGTTAGTCATCTCTACAGTTTTCTCTATCACACAGTTTTTTTTGTGAATCGCAACTGAATATTTTGAAATACGAACATGAACTTTTTTTGAAAATATTTGTGTCGGACCAGAACATCCACCAGTTAGAATTTCTGATTTTTGTCATCATATTTGAAATTAGCGACCCGAAAAGCCTAAAGAGACCTCACTTTATACGGATTTGTTGTCTTCTTTCAGTTATTAATTTGGATTTCCCTCTGTGCATTTGTAGTAGCATTACAAATTATTAATGACGATTGTTCAATATCTTACTTGTTGATTTTTTATTGATTTACTAGAATTTAAGCCCATAAGCATATCATGTTCCATTTAGAGGATACAAATGATTGAAAATGGACAAAATAACGTATTTTATAATATTCAACTGCGATTGACAAAACAATTATGGGTGATGGAGACAAACCAATTACATATTTGAGTTCAGCATAAAAGATACTACTTTATAAGGATCACTGAGTTGAAGTCTTGCACAGTTAACATGTGTTTATTTAATTATCGAAATCCGTAATTAATAGTATGTAATAAAAAGTTTAAACAGTATTCTATTAGAATCTCTTCATTACGGATCTAGATATAAAGATAAACAGAATCTACATAATGATAGACTTTTTGTAGATTTGTAGTAGCGTGGTCTTGGTTAAAGGTAATTCAAACTGTTTCTCATCATTTTAAATCTGGATTTTCACAAATAATTTTACGTGTTCAAAAACTTACTTTTCTTTCTCATATCTGTGGCTCGAAAAATAAATATTTTGTAAACGGTTGGTTCTTCAACAAAATAGTATTTTGTTACTTTCTTGTTATTTTAAAAACGCAGCGTTTTGAGAAGGGAAAGTAATGGACAAAAAATGCAGCCTTCGTGCCTCTGTTTTACAGGGTTATTCCTCATATATTGACACCCCCACCCTGTAGGCTTTATTTGAGGAGTTATTGAAAAATTATGAAAACAAAAGTTTTATGGTTTTTTCTGAATTTTCATAATTTGATGAAAAAGCGAACGACTAGGTATAGGAAACGTAATATCTCTGCGTGACATCAATTTCTTTAGATGGAACACCTTGTATTATATTATTTAAGATTTGGAGAGCGAATATTTTTCTGTTATTAAATATGTATATTTTTTATATTTTTTGTTTTAAGCATCTCTTATATTGGACTCTTAAGTAATATTACATATTGTTCGTATTTGGTATTGTTGTGCGTAGCGATGTCCTATACCTTGTTTGAAGGAGAGATCTAAAAATCGGAAAAGTAAGTGCATAAGCCATATTATTTAAATACTATAAAATCTTTGAACAAAATATATAATATAATGAAATATATACTCCAACTTCAATAGCTTCAAATTTACGAAATTCCATCTGCAGTTTTAGTTCTAACAATAATTGATAGAATTATTGACAATGACGATTATTGTTTTTATATTTAATGTTTATTGTCGACAAAGATGTAGACAGACACAACAGAAGTAAATAAATTGACAATAATTGATAATATCTTATTTTTGTTTCCACAGATCTATGCGATAAAAAATAACAAATGTTCACCACCGATGTAAAAAGATACGTAGTTAATTTTTTTTAAATATATAAACAAAAACCGAATAGACATTGTGGTAGTACCTATATGCAATAATGTAGTGTAGAAATATTTAGTTACACGTTATGGTTTTTTTCTTTCATTTTGTCAAACAATAATGATTAATTATTTAAACTACATTTTTACCGAGCAGATCTGATTTCAAAATATTTTACATTGTAAACCTGTCAGACTATCAGGCTTATCACTTGTTCATCGACGGCTTCATCAAAATCAATAGACTGAATTACAATATTTATCCATTGTTCTAGTTACAGTGTGTGGTCTTTGTCTGAAATATTGATTATAGAATATTTAAAAATATATTTTAAAACCCATCGTTACATTTACACAAAGTCAGGTAACTTATTTAATGAAATTCCATTGACAATAAGTCCCATTCAACCTTTACAACCACTTTATTATGGGTATTAACTTAACGTTCACACTTGGCATATATACGGAATCCATAGTTTTATATTTCTTTCTGCGAAAAATAATCCTTTAATTGATAAAATAATCGATAATCGGTTAATCGATCATTTGAGTACCGTTCTCACAATAAACGATTAATCAATTATAACTAGAGTTGGCATTTCAATCCACAAATCATAGACGGTGCCAGGTAGAGAAATACCCAAGTACGTAAGCAAGACTATTTTAGTCTACTGTTATGCGTCGAGGTGTCAATAACGTAATTTATTTCTCTCCGTTGTATTGTTGAAAATTTAATTTTTTGTATTTTATTCTTGATATTAATTTAGTAATAAACTATGTCAGACCTGCCCACGGGTAAAAAACGGTCATACGCAGACAAAGTGAATAAATTTATTAGGAAATTCCCGAATTTATTCTACAATAGTGCTATAATAATTTGTAAGATGTGCGAGATTGACCTGATGTGCTGGGACAAACGTGATTGTAAACATAAAACTAAAAAAAATGGCGTGCCTTCGATAACACCGTCTATGTTTGATTTACTCTTAATGCTGATTGCCTGTGATATTCCGCTGCACATACTCAATAAACAACCATTTCAGGAGTTCTGGAATAAATACAATCCCACGGTAACGTTACTAAGTCGCACAACGTTGCGTAACTGTGCACCAACTGTAAGCGAAGACATTGTAAATATAATCAAATGTGTACTAAAAAATACATGGTTGTGGTTATGTGTTGACGAGACGACAGATTGTAAAAATTTTTTTTTGTAACTTATAGTACGTGTACTGGACCCTCTTAAACCAACATTTCCACTGTTACTAGCTAGGAAAAGACTAAATGAGTATGCTAGCCAAACAAAACTAATACGCGAATGGTGCTGGAGACGTTAGAAAAATTTTACCTGTCAAAAAGTCAAGTGTTGATGTTTGTGATCAATGGTGCTGCCAAAATGAGTTTAGTAGGCCGTTCTCGTCAAAAACACGGTTGTAGGTTAGTACATGTTACGTGTAAAGTGCATCCTTTATACCTTCTGGCAGAAAATATTCGACAAGGTTTTCCAGAGGTAGATGCATTAATAGCAAGTACTAAAAAAAGTGTTTCTTAAATCTCCTAAACGTCTTCGTGCAATTCGTAGCAAGTGTCCCGGTATTCCCAAACCACCACAGCCGATTATTACACATTGTGGAACATGGTTGGAGGCAGCATTTTATTATGCTGAATATTTACAACAAATAAAAGCTGTGATACTGCAATTCAGTCTTGAAGAGGCTGCAGTTATTAAGGAAAGCCAGACAATATTCGAAAATGTTTCTGTTGAAACAGCTTTAGAAATTATTCACAAGAACTATAAAGGATTACATGACGCCATACAAACTTAGAAAACAGTGCGTTGTCGTTAGTGGAGTCACTGCAAATAGTGGACGGAGTAAATCGACTGCTACACTATATAGGTGACGCAAAAATGAGCCCGTTAGAGAAAAGTTCACACGTCTGTTAAAGCAAGACGCCGGTTTTACCAGATTCAGATAAATTTGTAATGGTACTGATGGTGCATCTGCAGATCCGTTAAGTGAGTTCGAAGACTATTTTATGTATGCTTAATAGATGTTGAACTGTTGTTCTCAAAATATAAGCATATTTTTTCACCACGTCGAACATTACTCTCGGAGACAATCATAGAAAGATGCTGCAAAGTTTTTACACATATTTTCCAGTTTGTGATACCAAAGCTAGTTAAGAGGGTAACGTGTGCATACATTGTTATAAATTGTAACAGTTTATTGCTTTTATTACTAGTTAATTTCTTTTCTTACACTTATTATGGTGCGTACGCCTACGTCAATCGATTAAGCAGTCTTTCGATTACTGTTCTCACAATAATGGATTCTATTCGATAACAGATGATCGGATAATCGTTATTTGATTATCGAATAATCGAGCATCTAATATTCGAACAGCGATTGTACAGTTACCTATAAATCTGTAAACTAATTATAATAAGTAAAGAGTTAATACATTATCGATCAATATAAGATGTGTCCGAAATCCGATCGCTCTGCTTGATATCTGCTTTTGCTACAAAATCATAAAATGTTATCATAAGTGCTCTGCAAGTACCCAGTGCCGCAGTGCCAGTACTGCGATCGTGTATTGCGTTATGTTATTCTGTTAATGTCATTTGGTCGTTGGACGTTGAGTTGACTGTTATTCTTTGTGGTAATATAATACGATGTTATATTTCGGGCTGAGAAAAATAATCAATTAATCAATAATCATTTAATCTACCATTTGATTATTGTTCTGAAAATATTCAGTTAATCGATTATAATCAATAGTCGAAAAATCGATTGTCAATTATCGATAATCGGATGTTCGATCATTGCGAAAAATCGGTATTCAGATATCAGATCATTGCTTAACCGACGATTGATTATAATCAATTAATTGAAATAATCGATAATAATTAATAAATATCGATAATAATTTAAAAAAATCGGTTCTCAATTATTAAATTTCATAATCATCCAACCCTACCCCGTTGATTTGGTCCGGCTCGGATGTGAACTCGAATCGTCTGGATGAAAGTATGTGCTACTTTCTGTCACAGTACCGATACCCAAATCAACCTGTCTGGGGATATCTACTGTAAAAATATGAATAACTATAAATAGTGTTTCACAAGTCACTTAAAACAAGACATTTTTTAATCTCTAATTTAAATTCAAGAATTGTTAAAGTTACAGAAATTAAAAATACACGGCTAAGAAGCAAAAACATAATAGTCGTAATTTTAACATGCATCCAAGATTAAATTGGTCAAATTAACTTAGTTTCTTCAGATCATTCTGCTTCTATGCTTCTCTTGCCCCAATCTCATTCATGTAATATGGTATTTTTTCGTTATTCGTCAGAATTATTTTGGATTTATATCTTTTGAGAACCTTGTCAATAATTCCATGATTTTTATTATCCCTAGGTACACTGACATTGCTCTCTCTATATAAGTTATATGTTTACCTTTACTTAGAAAAAATAACATTATGAAGGTAAAGTAATGAACAATTACAAGAAATGAAGTATAATACGTTTTTAGAAACTGCACATTTTGGCTTTATAGACGCAACTTCAGTAATCTTTATGAAAATAATGGTAAAATCACTGAATCATTGACAGTTTGTGTGCATTCAAAAGAGATTAGTGACCTTGTAAGAGTTGTTCCAATAACATTTTGTATGACTCGATTTATTTTAAAAATCTTTGTGAACGATACAATATCCGAGCCATATTTTAACCCAATATATATTCGAGCTTGTAGGCAACTGACTCATTTATTTCTAAGTTATTGGGAAATCAACAATAATCCAGAATAAACATATTACTTTTTGGCAACTAGAAATTTTGCTTGTTTTTTTTTTCAGTTTTTGGAAGGGGCTATGTGGGCACCTGCGTTTTTATTAGTTACTGGGAAACTCCGTTTGGTTTTATAAGAAATATCAATATTTATTCAATAATACGTATTTCTGTGACTCGTGAATCGCCAACATATAAAAATAATTTTAATTAACTATTGATTGATTTCTAAGAAGCTACGTAATGCAACAAGATTTCTTGTTAAAAGTGGGAAATGATCTAATTTTTGGTTGATTTAACCTATCATTTTCGTTGAGTATTAAATAAATAAAGTGGCAAATCAGAGGTCCATAATTTTAATAACCAAATCGAACTAGCGCATCTTATTCATTATAAAAAAACTAAGTGAAGGAAAAATGTTTGTCAATTTATCTTTTACCTCTTCAAATAACAAAAGGAAATACATGTTTTCTGACCCTTTTAAGGGGTTCTAACTCACAGGGGTGCGTTTTGTGCCACATGTTTTTAAGAACTTTTTGATTTATTTTGATGAGTACTACATACTGTAGAAGTTTGAGACCCTATTTTAGAAACACCGTGTATATAAACTTCTAGGTTGCTTTGCAGTAAATCTAGTAAAAAAATTGAAGAATAAAAGAGCAAAGCATGTTTAAGTATATAAACTGTTCATTTTGCTTTTAGACGCATAACTTCAGCGGAATAATTTCGGTAAAAACCACTAAGATCATCAACAGGTGAGCCTCAAATGGGGTAAGTGAACTGTTCCAAAAATCTTTGTATGACTTAATTTATTCCAAAATGTTCCGTGAAGCTATATAGTATGCAAACAATACTATAATGTAGACTTATTTGAGCTTCATATAGACGGAGGTAAAGAAGTATTTAGTTCTATACAGGTAAGTTTCTTTGGAGTCAGCTTGACTATACTGGTTAATCACATACCAATATCAAGAACGATTATGGCCTTATTAATACATAGTAATGTTTGATCTATTGTGGTTGTTTTTCCTATATTGTATTTAACGCCACATTTGGTAGTTAATGTTTCTGACAAAAGCTCATTGACATATGTTTAGCGGTTCAGTTTAGTAATTAGACATATTGTCACTCGTTTAAAAGTATTTGGAGCCATAACTAAACAGCCGAAAAATTTTCCCGAAATAATTCTGATACTTAGTGAGGTTGTGTGTTCTAAAGAGGTGGTATCTTTTATTTATATACATGAGTGATAGTGATCGAAATAAAAAAAATATTGTATAAATTTTTCGGAAATATCCGGGGAATTTCCCCAATACCTTTTTTCCGTGGAATTTACCCATCACTAGCCACTAGCCACAACCGTTCAAATATCTAGGAAATCTAAAACAACTATTTAAATTCCAAATAGATTTATTGTATTTTACCAAGTATGTGTAACATTATTTTGAAAATGTCTCGCTGAACATTCAAAAAAATATACTTGTTGAATTGACACTACGTAACGGTTGCATGCTAATTATTTTCAGTTACTGACGTTATATTAAGATTAGTTCAATTTCTTGCCGTTCTTAGGAATGAATTACACGCGATCGACTTTTCAGATTAACAGATGCCATGTACATATTTTCTTATTAGAGAGATATATCGAGGAATCGACAAAGTCTTGGAGTTAGTTCAAACATATTTCTTAGTTGAATGTTTGTATGCCATTGAAATTGCCTACAAATTAGTTAATTTTCTTCTTTCTGAAAATGCCTTAGCGTAGGAACATCATTATTGACATCGATTCAAGAAAATTTTTTGATTGTTAAAAGTCGAATTGAATAAACTATTCAACGATGATGTCGCTATTGAGTCATCTTTCGCAACAGGAATTAGACTAGAAAATCTTTGGTTTCACCAGTGGTTCTTTAATTCACAATCGATTGGAGTACACAGTTAAAACATATTATATAATATCCTTCGCAAGAAATATTTTTTAGATAATAAGTAAAAAATTTTCTAACGTTTGACGTTTACAAAAAGTTACCTTATTTATTTTTTTGTTTTTTTCCCCCGGTACACTTCACAAATATATAAAAAAATATGGATATTTGAAAACCACGAGGTTTTTTTAAAAAAAAAAAAAAGAAATTTTTGGGGAAAAATTAAAATTATCTAACTGCTTTATGGGTTTTTTTAAATTTTTTTCAGTTAACCTTAATCGTACACAAAAAAACTGACAAGATTGTTATTTCTGTGTTTGCATTGCTATTTTTGCCATCGGTATTTTAATTAAGTTTCTATTCATTAAATCATTAAAAAAATATATTTTGTATGGAACTGAAACTAAAATATAATAAAATAAAACAGTGTTGTCGTATTCTATTTTTTTTTTAATAAATATAAAATTTTTACTCTAATAATAAATTACTGGAATTTAGTCTATTAGATTAAAATATATTATGATACATTTGAATCTAATAGACTAAAATTTTCGCAATTATATACCGTAGGGTATATGATACCCTACTAACTTACGCGGTGAAAAATAAATCTAAAATAAAATTTCAAAGCGGTGTATAACTTTATAAAATCTAGTATTTTTTTATGAAACTAGAAAACTATCGATACATTTTCCACCTGGTTTTGAAAAAAAAATCGTTTTCAAATATTTGACAAATTTTCTAAAAACTACCTAGTGAGGCATACTTTTTTCGCCAATTTCAATTGCCATTTTCTTTTGCAAAACTTCATTTAGTCTTGAGAATTCTGTCTTAAAGCATCTCTTGGGTCAATGCTCCAATACTAAGATATGTACGAGTATAACCTAAATTTCACCAGCTTCCATTATGGACGAATCTATAAACTTTTTTGGGCATGAAGAGAAATTTTTATTTCTTTCTTGTCACTTTTAAGATGGCGGATGAAGTATTTGAAACATTAGTACCTACTGACTAAATTTTTCTGTAATACTAATATATTTTATAGTATTTGTATAGCACAGCAAAACGTTATTGGTTTTAGAACTAACCAATACAAATCACAAGGGCAATTCAGTTATTGTGCAACTGTTGGGTACCAATTGCCTTTTATTGGTTATTTCGGAATCAAGAATCAACTGGCACTACCACACCAGTTGTCTCAGCTGAATGCAGCCAATATGTTAGTAATGCAAGAACACTTAACAAGTGTTTTGCGATATTATTTGTAAAGTTTGACTATGTTTCACTTTTCATATTAGTGTTTCTGTGCACTCTCGCAGATATTTATTATGCCGTACTTAAATATTTCTGCTTAAGGCCAAAACTTATAGTGAGTTTAGCACGTAAAGGAATGGTTTTATTGCCAGAGAAGATAATGTAATAATAAGTATATAAATTTAATGATATGCGACATAACGACATAACATAGTTATAGTAATTATTGTTTCTGAATAAATTTAGTTTTGCTATAGAAGTCTAATATAACAATAATATCAGTGTTTACAATAATTAGGTACGATATAAAAAGTAAGCACATGATACTTAATTTGTATTTTAATAGTATGTAATTTAGTAAATGAGAGTAAATAACATTCAAATAAAAAAACATAAAAAACATAAAACAGGCCACATAAATTAGATAATCCCAAATTCAAATCCGGAATTGCGCGAATGGGGGTTACACTGACAAAAAAAGCGAGCATACAATCAATCCCTTCCACTTCGTTAGGGTCGAATCCGAGGTCTGAACCCGGCAGTCGGCAGACAGTAACTGCGCCACCGAACTTAGTAAATGTAAATAAACAATAAAACCCCTTAAAATTATGAATAATAAATATTATAATCAAACATTTTCTCACAATGACTTATTTCACTTATCTCTTACGCAAGTAAGGAACAAAGCAATTCAATTATTAAGATAATAATAAATAAGACACAGCCATAGCTTTTTATTAGTATTAGTTTAGATTAGTTATTAGGCAAAAATATCACTTTTTTCTGTTAAAATTATATTTTTACAACATTTTATAATACTGTATTTACGTTGTCATTCTATTATTGGTTTTGTTGCATTCTGTTGAATGACCTGCAGCTTAAATAAATAAATAAATAATAATAATAATTAACACCGACTCCAAAAGATTTGGTCTTCCGAATTATCGAGGAAGAACAAGGTGTCTGCGACTAACATGTTTGCTATTCCAGTTATACAGTATTCCTTTAGAGTGGCGATGTCGACGGTAAACGAGCTGCGCCAATTAGACAGTGATACCTGCAAAATGATGAATATCACTAAAGTATTCATTCTACATCGTCGGTTCCTCGTATGTACCTCCCACGCCAACGGGGTGCCGAGGACTCCTGAACCTGGAGTGTATGCATTGCAAAGTAGTATTGAGTATGGCATATAACATACTCAGAAGTTCGGAATCGTCTGAGAACCCAAGTAAAAACTACGAAACAGGGAAATCTGCTTAGGCAGAACGTCGATAAACCCCAGCATAATGTCTTCTATAAGAACATAAAAACACTGAGTTCAGCGACCAGGCTGACATTCGTCTTTCTAAGGTCAGCCCGGGAGACTGAAAGATTTATTGTGGCCTGTCAGGATGGTGTTATCAACACTTTGACCTACTATAACCGCGGTGGGGTGAAGAGGCTCTTAAAACCATTTGCAGGATCTGCCGTCAGGTGGAGGAATCACTGATGTACTTCAGCACGTCTCATATATGCGCTTTCAGCCTAGATCCTCCGACATAATGCGATATTACGAGTGCTATATTACTATCTATGGCACTCATACGAGTTAGACCAGACACTAGTGCTGACTTACATTCTCGGGGATATTGAGTTCTTTGTCGAGAATAAGAAATGCTGGATTTACTAAAGCTAATTGTTCCCGACGGTCAGGCCAATCCAAGCTAACAAGTCTGACATAGTCCTCCTCGACCATCAACACAAGGTGATGTATGTAATGGAATTCTGGGTATATGCTGAGAAAATCATCACCTTGAAACCAGACCAAATATCGCGATCAACGGTACACGCTTCAAGTGCTGTAGCTAGGTTACTCGATCAAGATAGTCGTCCTAATCAGTGTACTCGGAGGGATAAAGCCTACGCTGCATTCAGAACTAAGGAAAACACCGGCCTGCCTAAAATCAGCCAAGTGGCTGGCAGGCGAAATTATAGATTCCCTCCGTCCGCTTAGGGCACATGATTCTGGAATCTACTGCCACTAACCTTACGGGATGTGTGGAGTGGCTATGGGTAATATGCTGGCACTCCTTCCGTTATGTTTGGATGTTACGAAGTAGCTTCATCACATCATACAGCCATCACATCACATCAGTAGAAACGAACACTGAAGAAACACAACTTAGATCATTTATCTTATAGTTAACAGTATCGGCTTCGCATCGGTACGCTTACACACCCGTACCTTCATCATAGACAAGATAAAGAAAGATCGCATCGTCGCTGATCGAGTCGATGTCTTCACGAATTTTAAGAGGTTAATTTTAACGATTCTGACCGCATCTGTAATTCAAGAAAGAACAAGGTATATCGCCATCATTAATCACTGAATATCATTTTGTTTTCACTGAATCATTCTTCACACTGTCATTTTGATAGTTTTGCTGGTTTATCATATCATCACAAGAGATTATCTTGGGCTTCCATCGGTCGCTCTACCCGTTGTAAAGTATTTCCGATATATCTTCAGACGGCACGACGATATCACAGAAACGAAGAATGTTCAGCATAATGACTGACTTGTCTGTTTGAGAACAAACCGCACGAGTCGAATAGTCCGCATTGCAATCAGACTTTCCGCCTTGTGAATCTTCACCGCGATCGTGATCAGCGAAGTAATCGTACCTTTCCGATGCATGAATCAGCGGTGGCAATGACCACCGTCAATTTGGTACTTTCACTGAGTGAGGAGAAAGTCAGCCAAATCATCGATAAGAATAAACATCTCTGTTCTCAGCGTCAGAATTGAACATTGCTCACTGACATTGGGATTCTTATCCATAACAAGAAGAGCCTTCGTTGCGTTTAGTCGATCTTAAATCATGATGTCCGCGTCCTTGAAGACGATATCGATAAACCAGCGATAATCACACCCTGATGTCACATTTTCACGTTGATCTTATATGTGTTTGTAGCGGTTTGACGGCGATAAGATCGTCACTTCCAACGCGATACACTGACGAGCGGTCGCTTATCGCCACCGTTGCACGATTCGCCTGCATCTGAGGTCGTGAGTTCAGAGACACCGATATCGCATATGTCATGCCGATACCTGCCAGTCGCGTTGTTGATGATACCACGCAGTTTGATTGACAGTCAACCATCCGCCTGACGAGATAATGAATGCTGCATCATCAAAACCATTTAGACGCTCCAATCGATGGTCGAATCGCAGACCAACACCAATGCACAACTTCAGACCCCACGACGTCAAATTCATCGATCAACATTAAGTTAAATTATCGCACACGTCGACGGTCAACAGACCAGACGCCTTACTGAGAATGGCAATCGCCATCGCCATACGCGAGTTGAATAGACCGTGTGTTCGCACTGGTAATGATTACAGTGTCGCAGACCACAGAATGATATCTTCATTTTCTTCGAATGATTTGCGTAGGCGATCGCAAAGAAATGATATCACATTTTAATGTTCATAATCGCTGAGGCATATTTGAAGACTGTTAATAGAATGTATTCACATTTTTATCACGGTATTCAAGAACAATCAATGTTATGAATATGTCTTGTTTAACAATCAATAATGCCCATCGCCAGTCTGTTAACAAATCGTTGTCATAATAAAGAAACTGGGACGTTGGTGGTTTGAAGAAGATTGTTCCTTTGAAAATGGTAATGACTGTGTTGTGATTTTTTTGACGTAACTTCATCGCCTTCACGGTTCACCAGTAAAGATGAATTGTTTTTATACCGAATGAAAGTTCACACGTGAAATTTTATCAGTAGCCTTCGCAAGCGATAATAATGATGATGCTGATGCGCCCACGACTTGATGTTGAAACACAGCTCACGTCAAACAGTCGAGATACGATACCTCGATCACCGCAATAATTCCCGAAGACAACGAACTTAGGTTATCACCCGTTTCGCAACACATTGATTAATTCCTTAACAAAGAGGCGCCCGCACGGTATGCCTGCATTACTGACTGATAATAAATCACTGCACAGTACTGATGCCTTCATAGATCGGCTGATAATTTTGATCACGACTTTTCGATTGCTGAAAATGATTGCTTTGCTGGTTCAAATCACCTGACGATGCGCCGCAATTATTCACCGAAGATTAAGATGATGACGAATCAACCGCGCTGAGAATCGTTTCTTTTCGTTTATATCGCATTTCTTTCTTGCAATTTTACTTTATTATCTTCAATCTTCAAATGGTAGTGAAGATCAGTTATCAACTACGATACACGCAGAAAGACAGATGACAACTTTGAAAGCCGCTGGTGTTGGTTCTAGTCTAGATTATTTAAACAAATCTATTGGTGTCACAACGCGTCGTAAATAAGAAGACCTCATAAAATTATGAAACTTTTTATCCATAGCACCTTCGTGAATAAGATACATCATTCATGTTCATCGTAATGATAGTCGACAGTTCAGACACACAACAATGTGTATTGAAAATATAGATAATCAAACATTGATCTCAATTTAGAGATAGTGGTGATTGATGACGATATATTACAAAGATCATCACACTATCTATTAAATCATAAACTGCATAAAATAAAAACTATGTTTATTTGTCAGACAATTATACCTATTTAATAAATCACAATTACCTTCTTTTAAATTAAATGCATATTCTTAATAAGGAAAATTGCAGGCAAAACTGATGTTAATTTTTTTTTTTTAGAAGTTTAAAAAATAACCATTGCAAAACGTAACACATTAAACATTATTTTTAAAAACTTACATCAGTTTTGCTTGCTTTCATTTATTAAATCAACATTATATAAATGATATAATTGTTCTGATTTTTGGTTATCAAAAAAAAAAAAGGGATTTATAGATTTATGTTGACCACCTAATAAAATTTTGCTACGTCCGTGGCAGCATTTAAAAATAATTTGCTTTCTTAAAATGTTTTCTTAACCCCCTCTCAAAATACTAAAGTAACATAGTGAAAATCCTAGGATTTTATGTTAGGTAAAGAGAGACGAGGCCCTACAGATTATTGTAAAGTCCGAACCACATTTAGTACATCGACAATTACCTCTTCCATCCTAATCCGAAATCTTAATCGATAAACTAATAGATTAATTTTAGTCGAGCAAATAATTTTAGTTAAACGACTAATATTCGGTAGATTCGCCTAATTACTCTTTTTCGACTTAAATTAATCGTATCATTTAATATTTGCGGTACGTGTACACTAGTTGATTAAAAAATGTGTATAGTTATATTCAACTGGACCAATTAATTTATGTAATCGTATTCACAATATATTATGTTAATTTTATTTAATAATATAAACTAGGTACTTATAATCTGTCGTACATCGTTTAAACTAAACAGCTGCTAAAAAAATAGAATCAGAAACTATAAGTATGATTGCAATATTACGAACAGGGACAATCGTCAAAAAACTAGTCTTGGAACATATGCTCTGTAGCAAAATTTGCTACAGAGCATGTGTTTTCTTTCCCAGAAACAAAAATTCTAAACTCCGAAACAAACTCCCAAAAGAGGTTCTTTCAAGAAGTGGTTCATATTACCAATAATGACAGTTAATGCTAAATTAGATACAACAAATCTGAGCAAATTATATTATAACGTAATTGTCGCTGTCTTGTTTACAGTGTCTGGTTGGATACTGAATGTTCAAGTGTTTGTTTATGCATGATACGTTTTTTATACACATTTTCTCTTCAATAATTGTGGAAATGATGCCAAGCCTAAATCTTAATTTATTTTTTTTTAAACTAAGATTAGAATTTATTTCCATCTACTTAATTATTTTTAACTAAGGTTCCTTATTGTAGCCTTCAAGAACTTGTTTACCCCTGTAAATATATTATATGGATGAGACCAGAATGCATTTGCAATATTTGTATAATAAACGAATATTTATTTTGGAATTTCCTTTAAATCTTTTTTTGTTTTGAATTTGAGGACATATTTGAATAATTTAATACCATTGAACAAAGATGACAGTAGTTCACAAATAGGAAAAGTAAAGGTGGATTTATGCAGTCACATTTAACATTTATCATTTTAGCATTTAAGAGTTGGCCAACTTTGAACTTTTAGATTAAATGTTAAATGAAAATCATACTGCGCATGCACAACCATGTGAGGTTATGTTACAAATCCCTAAAATAAAGTATTTATTAGTTGTCATCATCTGGGCAGGAGCAGAAACCTTAACTTTGATGGGATTCTTCTTAAATGATAAGTCATAAGTGAATTGTGAATAAATGTATATTGGCAGTTTTAAATCTACCATTTAAATGCTAAATATTCAGTCTTAACTGATAAATGTTAAATGTGACTGCATAAATCCACCTTAAGACACACTACGATATGTTCAAACAGATTTCATCTTAAAGCCAACCCGTTTTAATGCAGTCTACTAAGCGGAGATAGAGGCCGGAGTACGACATGTACCGAGAACTGCGCGTATCAACAGCACAGTAGAATAAACTAACTGTTGGTTCTCTGGTTTGGATTCGTGCGTTTACTACGTTCCAGGTCATAGATACTTTCATTAGTTTTACTGTGCTTTTACTGCATATTTATACACTTTATTTATTTTTTGCTTTTTTTTAATATGGTGCCATTGAAGCTGCAGAGAAAAGGTCATCACGTTCGTTGTTACAAAAGCCGTTAAAATAAAAAGTATACTGGGAGATTGAAACTTTTGTCCCTCCTGATCCTGAAAGGTAAGTAACTTTATCTCTGCAAAATATAAAATATGAATTTGTTATTTACACTAATCTTAATCTACAGATTATTGCTGGGGATATTTAATAGAAAAAGTGTATCTAACAATTTCCACAAAAGATTCTCTTATTTTGAGAATGTTTGTGATGAAATAAGGCAAAATACTGCGCAGATGTCATCAGCGATCAACTCACTAGTAAGATGCAAAAAGTCTACTGAATCAGAATAATAGCATTTTGAGCAGAACTTATAAAATATATAAATCATTAAAAGAAAGCTTAACAGAGAGAACGAAATAAAGATTTGAGAAAAAGTTTGTTTCTCAGTTTTTCATGTCATAACTTTCTAACATTCAGAGCCAATTAACCTTTAAACATAACAAGCACTGTCATTGTTTTGAAAAATTGAGCGTAGACCATAAAACATTTAATATTATTTCAGCGGTGTAGCAAGTATTGGTAAAAATAGGGCCATTTTTGGCGCCTGTGGAAATTCTCAAAGTTTTATGACGAACATTACACATTTTTATAAATAATTGATAAACATAAAACTAAAAAAAATGCTCTATTCATTTATAAGCTATTAAACAAATTCAAAAAAAAATCTTAATCTTTGACACTATGACATTGCATTTCCGCAATGAAAATTTTAGACACACGTTTATGTTCACTTTTCTTCTTAATATAATGTCCTGAATCTATTCTGTTCTAATTTTGTTAAAATGCCACCAAAAGTACAGTGGCATGCAGATTTCAGGGGATACAAAAAAATAATATTTTTTAAATGGGATACCCTGTATATTACTAAATTTTTCGAATGATCCTGTGTTCCTGATATTAAAAATATACCATATGTTATCCCTACCATATACCGTTTTTGAGTAATTAAACGTCGAATATCTTAGTTAAATTAGTTACTGTAAATATGAAAAAGTTAACATTATTAAAGTGAGCTATGAAAATGACAACTGTTGTTTGATAAGTGACATTTCTTTAATGAAATAATCAAAATGGTTTACAGTGAGGAAGAAAAAGTCCAAATATTTACTTGTTATATACAAAATAACAAAAATAAACGTGCAGCAAAAAGAGCATATAGAGCGGTGTATCCAACATCATCAGAAAATACGTTCAAAAATATTTATCGAAAGGTGAATAATACCTCCAATTTTAGTAGAAAAAAGCGTGTAATTCAAGCAAACCAGGAAGAACAGCTAGATATAATGCTTCATTTCGAAGGTAAGCCCATCCATATTTATTCGCGAATAGACTTTTTGAAACATTGTATTATTTTTTAGAAAATTCTGATGTAGTATAAATAATTAGGTAACAGTTATTTCAAAATCCAAAGTACGTTAAAAAATAACAGCTACAGACCATATAAAATTTTACCCGTACAAATTTTAACAGAGACTCATAAAAGGAAAAGGCTGGACTCTCCCCTTCTAGATGATTCAAAAGTTGGATGAAGATCCCGATTTTTTTAATAAAATATTATGAACTGATGAATCATGCTTTTCTACGGCAGGAGTTTTTAATAGGAAAAATCGAAGGTCGTGGGAAAACAAGCACAACAGAAAAAATATTGGTAAAACAAATAAAAAAATTAGGAAGAAAAACTGTTAGCATTTGGTGCAGAATTTTCAGAAACAAAATTGTTGGGCATATATTTTATGATTATACTTTAACTGAGTTAGCTATCTGGAAATAATTATCCTAGAAGCAGAAAATATTCTTTTGCAGAATTTTCTGGAAGCTGAACTTGATAAGATTTGGATGCAGGATGGGGCAACTCCGTATTGTATCCTACCCGTTCGAGATCATTTGATTAATGTATTCCCAATATGGATATGGATCTATTAAATGGCCACCTAACAGTCCGGATTTGACCCCTATGGATTCTTTTCTTGGGAGATTTCTAAATGACAATGTCAATAATAATAATAATAGTATTCAAGTCATTAAAGACAGGATTCGACTTGAAATAAACAATCTGAATGTAAATAATGAAGCCATTTCCGGTACAATTATAAATATAAGAAGAGGTTATCAATTATGCATTGACAATAATGGTGGACACATCGAACATCTTTTATGAGATCATTTATTTATATTTAAATTTCCTAAATAAATCTTTGTTATCTATTTTGTATAAATATTTGGTTTTTTTCTTCCTCACTTTAAACCATTTTGATTATTTCATTAAAGAAATGTCACTTATCAAACATAATAGTTGTCATTTTCATAGCTCACTTTAATAATGTTAACTTTTCTGTATTTACAGTAACTAGTTTAACTAAGATATTCGACGTTTAATAACAAAAACGGTATATTGTAGGGGTAACATATTATATATTTTTGAAATCAGGCACAAAGGACCATTCCATAAATTTAATAATATACAGGGTATCCCATTTAAAAATATATTATTTTTTTGTATCCCCTGAAATCTGCAAGCTACTATACTTTTAATAGCATTTAACAAAATTCAGTCACAACTACACAACTTTTATTTAAAACTTTTTTTCTATAGGCAATAATAACTATGATAAGGGTGGGTAATTTATAATGAATAACCCTGTACATGTAAATAACTAAATTTAGATTTACACATTTTCAAAAAAAAGTATGTTCATACATTTGCAAATGTAAAAAGAGTATAAATATTTTTCGTCGTATTTTTTAACGGTAATAAATTAGTACACAAATTATAAAATATTGCGATAAGGGTTTTACAAAAATTTGCAAAGTAGAACGTTAAGCTAATATACATTAGTATGATTTCAATTTCAGTAATAGTTTTGAGGTTCAGTGTGAATCTTGTACAGGGTGGCAAATTTCGATGTTTGTATAGGGTAACTCTGTAACTGTAAGAGATACAAAAAAAATGGAAGGCACATTCTCGATCTCTTTTTTGAGACAAATTCACTGGCGGAAATAAAAATTTGCTATCGTCTTTGTTTTCGAATTATAAACAAAAGTTCGATTTTTCGAACTATAGTTACCGGGTTACCTTATACAAATATCGAGATTTGCCCACCCTGTACAATAATAATACTACTTAATAATTACAATATAATAATAAAAAAGTGTTTAATTTTAACTTCAGTTTTTCATATATTTTCATGCAAAAATAAAAATGTATGCTCATGGAATGAGTTTCATATACCGTTTTATTACTCTTTCTCTGTAACAAATAGACTATACTGTGAAAATAGATAATAATCTCTTGAATTTGGGACACCCTATATTGTTTACAGAAATAATTAAGAAACCGTATTTAATTATTAATAAATAATAATACCTCCTTTTAGTGATAGTTTTAAATGCTTGATCAATTCTAATTTCAAGGGAAATCTCTTCCTTTTCAACTTATATGTATAATTTTTGAAATAGGAACTATTTGTCCATAAATATTTCATCACGAGATATTTTAAGGTTAATTATGTATTAATTATATTATTATATTCAGTTAAAAAGTAGTTGGGTAATATTTTAACAGGGTTTCTTAAGGTAGGTTAAAAATTACTGTTCTTACACACTCATTTGGTATTTAAAAACTACAAAATATAGAACGAGGTTATTATTATTTGAAGCACCTATTTAAATATTAGGAGGTAACACTTTATGTTTCAAATATTAATTATTTTGGACTAATTTTAAGTTGCTTTTTACTCCAAATATCATTCCTATTTACAGATTTCTAAATTCAAATTTAATATTAGTATT
The DNA here is from genome assembly GCA_029963845.1 of Rhamnusium bicolor. Lineage (NCBI taxonomy): Eukaryota > Metazoa > Arthropoda > Insecta > Coleoptera > Cerambycidae > Rhamnusium > Rhamnusium bicolor. Next base: position 257,652 of record JANEYF010003482.1, on the reverse strand, counting down.
TTAACACTGTAAAAATATTTGTGTATCTTTAGTAGTAAATTAATACTTAATAAGTAGTTTTTCCTAATTATTAGGTGTTTAGCAAGTTACTAGAATTTGTCACTTATTTTAAAATTTTACAAATTCTGTCGACAACGGATTTCATGGAAAACTATTGCATTGGACGCATCGCACAAATCATATTATTTTTGCACATTACTTCGGATTTGCTTTACATATTTACGGAGTTAACCGCCAAATCATGTGTTATTATTACACCTAAAGCTCAGTTTTGTTTTTGTGGACGAGATGAGCAGTTCAAAAGCAGGTTTTTTTGCCGTTTTTGCATGCGCGTTGTTAGACAAGGAATAAAAGGGGAAGTAAAGAAAACAAAGTTGGAGAGGAAATTGTGTGGAGAATTTCACACCCCACTTGTCGACTTAGTACAGGATAATACAAAATTATTATTAGTAATATGTGATATGTTAGGTAGGTTGTGTGGCTTCGTGATCAAGTAGTAAGAACACTTGCCTCTTGCCTTGGAGTCCCGGGTTTGATCCCCGGACATTGGGTATGTGTCCATTGTCTCTAAATGTGTAGCCCTCTCCCACACAAAGTACCTTGAGATACCTTCAGGGATACAAAGGGTTGTGTCACCTGTAAAAAAAAACGAAGAAAAATAGTGCCAGTAGTATGGTAGTTTGTACTAAATTACTATTCCGAACCGATTCCTGTTGTGACATGTCGCACACTCACTGAATTTTTCGAATGACGCCATTAGTATGTATTGCGTAGACGGATTTGATTCTATTCAAGATCCTAAACGGAATTCAGCTCATGCGATGCGTCCGATGCGAATTGGTGTGCTTTGTCTTCTTTAAAATAATGGAAATTACAATTTTCGTCCGATTTCTCCGTCCGATGCGTAGAAATGTACGCATAAGTGTAACAATACAATATAAAAATTATTTTTCAATTTTTAACATTTTTTTTTATATTATTTTTAATTAGAATTCCTATAATGGGAATAAAAAATAAAATATTTTCTAATATTATAAAAGTTTCGCAATGAAGACTTTAGGTTAGGTTAGATTAGGTTAGGTTTGTTGTGAGGTGGGTCTCAATAGACCCTCCACTGCGACCCTCCATCACCAGGCCTATTGTGGCTCACGCGTTATTATATTTCACCCAATAAGTTCAGTCTCTTAATTGAAACTGATAACTTTATTGGATGAGAATGTGTCCGATCCTCTGGCATGCAGTTGCCCTTTGCCAAATATTGAGAATCGGACCTTCTCCACAGCGGGACAAGTGCATAAGATGTGGTCTGTCTTTTCATCCATCCTCCGGCATTAGACGGCACTCGGCGTTTTCCGCTAGGCCGAGTTTATGCAGATGATAGTTTAGTCGGCAGTGCCCGGTATATAGGTCTGTTAGAGTTTTCAGGTTTACTCTGTTTAACTCTAAAAGTTTCTCTTAGCTCTTGATTTCAAAGGGTATTTTATAAACGCTTCCAATGAACCAACTAATCCTAGTAACTCTGCCAATACTGGAGAGTTTTCCCTTTCAGCCCAGGTTGAGATAGCCATCTTGGCAGTACTTGAGGATATGCCAAGTATTGGCTCTGGTCCGATGAATTCGTGATCCCGCTCCTTCTTTGGCTAAGGGGGTCCGCTATTTTCGTTACCTTCCATACCAGAGTGGCCGGATATCCAGACCAGAGATCACTTTTGTTGTTCTTGCTCAAATGATTTAGAGATTTCTGACAGTTCCATACCGTTTTGGAGTTACACCGGTAGGAGTCAAGAGCTTTTATAGTTGCTTGGCTATCTGAGAAAATTTTATTGTATCTGTGTGTAAGATGCATATATTTCCGCCTTCGTACACACAGTTCAATGGCATGAACCTCAGCCTGAAAAACAGTTGCATGCGTACCTAGGTTTGAGACTATCCTCACCCTTGGTCTGTAGCTGTGTACTCCGGTTCCTGTTCCATCGGGAGCTTTGGAGCCGTCTGTAAACCAACAGCTGTTTGTCGCTTTTATTAGGGTCGGCTTTATTCCGATACCACTCATCTCTTTCTGAGAAAGGATGTTGAAGGTCAGCTCGTAGTTGGTCATGGTAGGCATAGTATCCGAGGGCATTCCCAGGATGCTGTGATTCTCTATGTCATCCAACAACCTGTTCCGCTCCATGATACTAGTCTACGGCATATTAATGGCCGCTTAGTTGCAGTCTGTAGGTTGCCCACCTGGCCTCTCTCCAGATATATAGAAGGAGGGGAGTAAATCCAGGAGGGATTTCCATTGCAGCTGACGGTGTGGTGCAAATTGCTCCCGTTACGGTTCATGCATGCTAATCTCTGCAGTACAGAGAGTTTGGATTTGGCCGTCCGTTGTAATCCTTTCGGCCACCAAACATTGAATCCGTATATTATCATTGGTCTGTTGACCGTGATATAGATCCAGTAAGTTTGTTGGGGACACAGGCCCCTAGGATTTGCCACAAATACGACGCATGTCCATAGGGGCAGCTTTGCTTTGTGGATTATGAAGACTTTATTAACTGATAAAAAATGATTGAAATAAAAATTTTTATCTCAATAACAATCCTGGAGATAAAAAGAATAATACGATTTTCTTTTATCACCTTGATCCGACATATCGTATACTGTATGAATTACTACTTCTCTAATAAAGAGAATGAAATTTTCAATAATCATATGGAACCAGCCCTATAAACTTCATTCATTTAATCCCTGCTAATTAAAAAAATAAAAACTAATAATATTTTGTAAAATATATGAAGTAAAATATGACCATTGCGCACTTTTTGGGCAGAAATTTAAATTTTTTCATGTACTGGAAGTTCCATTTAAAACTTGTTTTTGTTAATATTAATTGCTTTTAACTTTTCAGGAAACAGTGTTACATCACATTTTTCATAGTTTTTAAATTATTACTTTTATCTCTGAAAATGTACAGGGACAAAATAAAGTTGTATTTTTTTTACACTCTGTATATTTTTAAATTTTTGATATCATTGCTTCGTTCCAATTACAATCATATATATATGATATATATGTATAATTGTTATGAAAACATTTTGATGTTTTATTCTGCTTCTTGGTCATGGCAATCTTAATTTAAATTTTTCTACATTACCTTTTCTCAATGAACTCTTTTTGAAGTAGTGCTTTTATTGGAATTACTATATTACAATATTATCTACTCATATTCAAATCTTAAAATTTTACAATGAAGAATATGATGTGTATGATAGTTTAGGTATGTGTGGATGTTCAGGTTTTATTTATTTTGCGAATATCTCCATTAATTTTGGAATAAACGTATAACTATATACATCATTGTAATTGGAAAGGAGCAACGACATAGAAACATGAGATGTTCCATTTAAAAAATACCACTTTGTTTTGACCCCGTATATTTTCAGAGATAGAAAGAATATATAGCGTATTTCAAAACTACAAAAAATTCTACATAAAAATTGAATTGAAAAATTAAAATCGATTAATACTAATAAAAATAAGTTAGTTCAGTTTTAAAGGAAACATTCTATATTATATAATATGTGAAATTTAGTATTAATAAATAAATAAGGCACAATTTCTTTTCCTAAAAAGTAAAATTTGTTTATCTTACGTAAGCTTTTCAGACTTTTGAATGTATCTTTTATAAAGCATATCGTTTTCGATTTAGGAAATTTTATTCACCGATAATTGATCTAACCCTAGTTGAGCGCGAGTCTACAACTCTACGGTATGCGTTCTACCGTTCGTCTACTCTTCTTTTCACAATTTGGCATTTGTACGGAATATAATCCATCAACGTCAACAGTCGGGTTGTTTTCTCTCAGCCGCCCCGTCGAATCTCCCTCACCCCACACCCCTCACAACTCTCTACAAGCCGACAATAACCCACTGGTATGGATGGACGATTTTTGTCATTTATTATTGGCTTGCCCCGATTGATTTTTCTAGGGTGTGAGCTTTAGCTATGATGTGTTAATTTCAAACCTAAATAAATTTTTCATCAAATACGTCTTCAAAAAATAAGACATAGCTCTAATAAGGATATGCTTTCTATGTGTATTTGAACTATTTATTAGAATTGTTATTTTTATATTGTGCCAGTTGGGTTTGTATTTAAATATCTACAAATATAAATTATGTTTAATTGAATTATTAGTTGATCGTTATCAATAAATACATAACTCATACATATACACATTACACATACATATGCAAGTTAGTGGGAAAATTTTATTAACAATTTCATCATACGCTTGTAACTTTTAGGCTATACATATTTTTTTAATTCTTTCTTAATTTTTATAAAAGCAGAAAGAAGACAAACTACAAAATGTAAAACAATAATTAATCCATAATTTATTTTCCAGTAGTTTGAGGCCCTCAATAAACCATGTTCATTTAAAAGGGGGGCGGCAGGGTACACATTGATGTCAATTCAATAAATGCGGTTGGAAGTAAAAGTTAAACTGCGGTTAAGCTGTGGATTGACATTTTTCATATGCCAAATTTGGTAAAATTAAATATATCCAGAGTTTTTATTTCTTATGGAAACAATGCCAACAATAAAGCATAATAAAAGAAAAAAGGTCGAAATATGTATAAGAGCAAAATGTAATACTATCAACAAATTTTGACAATGTTAAAAAACAGTTGTATACAGGATGTTCACAAAAGGTCTGGACAAATATTAACTGGATAATCTACGGACCAAAATGAGACGATTGAACTTAATTTACATGTATACAAAAGTGCACCCTTAAAATTCAGGGTCTTTTAAATGTAGGCATTGTTTAATTTCTCCAAAATGGTTTATGACAGGTTGGTGGAATTATGACGCAGTTTTTGTACATTAATAGCATTATTTACGTAAGGTTAAATAAAAAATCGCTGGGTGCTTGTATGTTAACACGGTGTACTATTCTTTAAAAATGTTTGCAGTTTTCATTTATTTATTTTTTTCTCCTAGCTAAAATACGATTTGCATTTTTGATGAGTTGCTTTATCCTCCAAGTTCAGAATGAGCCTTTTTATGAAACCAGGTATTTAATTTTTTTATTATTGTGTTGTTATTATGTCCCGCGACGAATTTCTGTACCGAAATTAAAATATGCAATTTTTCTCAAAACTGGTTCCTCACATAAAAACCTTTTGTTCTTTAGAATGACTCAAGAAGTTTAGAACAAAGAATTCTAAAAAATTTCCAGTGGTGGAGAAATTCTAACTTAAAAAGTGGGCGAAGTTACTTCTCTCGGACGCCTCTTGTTGAACCGTTTCAACAGTTTTTTATAAAATTAATATATTCCAACATACCAATATCTCGTGTCAAATACGAAATAAATATCTACATAGTTTAGGAGAAAAACAAAATAAAAACCGGAAAAAAATTACTTTTTCTTTTTTCTCGAAAAAGAGGGCTCTGCAGAAATAAGTTCAAACCACAAAATAATCTCATTTCGTCAAGATATATCCACTGTTTTAGTAATAAAAATGAATCACTGTGTATATGCCATCATATGACTAGCCACAAGCTCCTTGCAGATATACCGTCCTATCTCATCATATTGTGCTCTAAGGTTAGATTCGTGTTCTTTGTTGACATATAACTTCTCTTATCGCAATATGTGATCATACGGAAGGTGGCGAAGGATTGTTTAGGTCACCTTGCATATTCCTTCTGTTTTCTTTTCAATAAATTGTTTATTTTCGGCTCATTTTCTCTATTTCTTTCCTCAGTTTCCTTTTTACCGTCACACAGCCTACATTTATAACTCGAATGCGATAAGTCTCCCATTCTTCCAATGTTTGGATCTTGCTTTCGATGCCTCAGCTGAATGATTTTATCGGGTAATATTATTATCAGATGTGCCTCATCTTACATTGGTCTCTTTCGTCCTAGTCAACTATTTTGATGTACTTTGTCATTGCCATCTATTGCTTTGGATAGTTAAGGGTAGTTGTTGCATTTTTCTAATTTTTTTTAACGGTGGTCTGTTGACTTTTGTAATTGGATCTGTTTTTGTTCAATATTTGTGGTTAGTGTTACTGTAAATTACTGTGGTGTATTTATCATCGTATCACAAACATATTAAAATATTTAAAAAGTTTCCTGTTGTACTTCCTCCTGTGATATTTTTAATGAAATTATTTCTAGCCTCATTTTTAGAAAATTAGCAAACAAGCTTAAAATATCGGAATGATGAATAGGAATATTTATTTATTTATTAATATTTACAATATTAGGACCAATAATTTATTATTATTTTTTCGTCATTTAACCTCAAAAAACAAGCAAAAATACGGCACACAATGAAAAATAGATTCCCATCATTCAATAGAATAGAATTTTCTTAATTTTTAACGTTGTTCCAATATTCCATTTCCAAAAATAATTACGTACCTGAACTGGTTCCACTACACTTTCTCGACTTGCCGACATGAATTTGAATCCATACTAAAAGGTCTCATAAATCCAAGTACAACTTTATAGGGAAAATTGTCACTGTTTGCTCATTTTTCCATTCTGGTAGACGGTTAATTATTAGTATATATATATATATATATATATATATATATATATATATATATATATATATATATATATATATATATATATATATATATATATATATATATAAATACAAAAAAAACAAATAACAACCTCTTCTGCAGGGTATTTCGCTAAAATTAATAAAGTAATGATGGTAGCAACTGGATTGTGTTATTTGTAGAATGTCAAATTTGGTCTTTCAATACTTTTGAAAATTTATTGAAGAATAACCATAAACGTGCCATCAAATATTATGACATTATTTCATAAACTGGTCCATAGGCTTTTTAAAAGTTTACTAACATTTACCAAAAAATAATATACAGTGTGATGTTAATGACCCTAAGAGCCATATTAAAAAAATGGAGGTCGGTCCTGGAATTTTTTCCAAAATTATTTAAGCTGTTTATTAACCTAAAACAGTATAATATGTATACCAAATTTTATCTAAATATATGCAGTCATTTCAAAAATATGGCGGACTAAAATTCTGGTCAAAAACCATAAAACACCCCGTATCTCAAAAACGGTTTACATTCAATGGTAAGTATAGGGGTGTTTTGAACTGGACTGAGTGTGCTCTACCTTCCACTAGAGTATGTCCGTTTAAATCTGGGACACCCTATATATATATTACAAGTTTGTAGAAAAAATTGTCTCTTAATGTTTTTCGTAGGAGACTGACCAACAAATCATTAAAATACATTTCAAAAATTGGTCTTTCCGCCTTTTTTAATGACATTATTTTAAAATAATCAGTAGATATTGTATGAAACCATGATGTATCAATAGGGTATTTTCATTAATCTGAGATGTAAGTGAAAATGCTTATATTTTGAATCAGAATTTTTTTTTGTTAATTCAAACCAAATTTTGATTTTTTCATAATTACGTCACTAAGCGCAAACTAAGGATACGGTTACAGTGCAAGCGACTTCGCGCGAACAGTAGTTCGCGCGAAATCGCGCGTATTCGCGCGAAAAAAACAAACTCACGAATACAAATGCAGGTGGTTACAGTATAAGCGAATAGTCGAGCTAATCGTCAGTTGCCGCTTAAAGTTCAAACAAGTTTGTTTTTTTTCGCGCGAACGACGCGAATTCTGTTTGTTTGCTAGTAATATGGATAGATAATATTCATAAAACTTTATTGGTTGGTTTACTAGTTCTTCAAAAATTTGAAAATATTCACTCAAATGACGATTTACGAATATTTCGTTAACCCAGAATTGCCTCTTTCTTTGTTCAAATGCACACACTTTCAAGAACGAGTTCTCTGCTAAATAAAATTCTCCTTCAACATCCATGTTCTTAATTTTTTTAAATGTAACCGTTTACTACACTCTCACGCTCTAGATAAAATCGCTTTGAATCCCGTATAACTGAAAATACCAGAAACCACTTCTTCTTCGCACGAATTCACCCAATTTTGCGCGAACAGTAGTTCGCGCGAAGTCGCTTGCACTGTAACCGTAGCCTAAAGATATCACGCAAAATTTAGTACTTCTATAATTCTATTGTGATTCCTGTAGCATTTTTGTTTGTGTATTTGTTTTAAAATAATTTAAAAGCACACAAATATGGAAAAAAATTATGTAGAAGCTAAATCAGACAATTTATCTGCCATCTTTTCACAATAATAAACGAAAAATTAAGTTAAGGTCAAATGTCAAATCTGGTACAAAATCATACAACTGAAGACTATGAAGTACCCTAAATAACTGTATTTGGTGCTCTATTTGAATTTGCGCTTAGTGACGTCACGAAAATTTGACTTCTTTTTTTAGTTTAAATTAAAAGAAAAAAATAAAGGAAATACACTTGTCTCTAGTTTTAATTTAAAATTAAAATAAAATGGAAAAATACTACATTGCTACACTAACCTTATGATAGAGCAGATCTCACAAGTAGATTTAATAAACGAGGAAATTTTTCATTTTCTGCAGACATGTGAATTTATATTTCCCAATTTATTCATTTTCGCAGAGTAGTATTTGAAAATGAAATGGTGTCAAATAAAAAAAAATTTTGTTTAAAAAAATGTTTAATTATGTTTTCACTTATTCAGCTCTAAAGTACCTCTAAGTATTTTTTTGTCGATAATTTTATGTTTTACAAATTTTCCTTCTGTGCAGAAATTCAGATTTATAGGAACTAGTTCCATTTAAAAACCCATTTTTCCTGGTCTAGTAACCCTAGCCTTGTCCGACAGCGAACTGCATCAATTAAGACAATGGACATACCTTCAATATTCCCCTAGAAGAGAAACAGGAATGCTCGACTAAATATAATATATTTGTGTAATATAGCCATATGAACCATATAATTGTATTATTTGTGAAAGAAAGATGTGACGTAGTTTGAACTGGGTGGAGTGGACCAAAACCGATGGGATTTGAAGTTTTAGGGTAATAGAATTGATCCTACTACAAAACCAACAGCACAACAATAGGTAGCTTACTTTTTCGAGGCAAATTCAATGGCGCAATCAGATGTTGGCTTTCTCTTTTTGTTTTCCGTTATCCATTCATTTTATTTATTACCAGTTTTTAAATCTCCTTATCTCATTTAGAATGAAACTTTTTCAAAATATTTCTGCCTTATGCAGTTTTTCACGATTTCAATGGGCCTATTGAAATTTTTTTACCCTCCTTTGTTTTCAAACCAGCATATAATAATAATAATAATAATAATAATATGCTTTATTTGCCCAACAGGTAACACCCAATTACAGGACAATTTAAATTACTCTTAAATACTACTAAACATTTTATAATATTTAGTAAAAAATCTTTATATCAAACATAAAGGTAAGTACAACAGATGTTATTAAAAGAACTAAAAACTAAATTTAAAAAAGATAGTGTGATAGTAGTAGTTAAGAAAACTAAATTATTGAAAAAAAGCAAAATAATATAAATAATGAAAAAAATGTATATCCACATAACGCGCAAAGGAACAATCAATAAAGGGAATAAGTAAGCTAAAATTATGTACTAAAAGTTTGCTTAGCATATTTTATCAGCTGATTTTGTGTGCAAAGGTTTATATCACAATGTTGACTTAATTTGTTAAAATAATGGCACATACAATGTATTGGTGATTTTATCAACATATTGGTATTGGCTCGTTTCGTGTAAAATGTGGGATTTTATCGAGAATGCATTCTTGGAGTGAAAAAATTAATTTGTGAAAGTATCCGAGAACAGTCAATTTTATTATGTAATAATGTGTCTAGAAAAAATAGCACAGAACAAATTCGCCGGTACCCTAAACTTTCAAAATGAAATGTGCTTAGAAGACAATTGTTATGTATACCCCTCTCAGGATATATTCCTGTGTCTCTAAATGATAAATATTTTAAAAATTTTCTTTGAACTTGCCCTAACGCGCCTTTGTGAACTAGATAGTAAGGGTTCCATATTATGGATCCGTACTCAAGTTTTGATCGTACATAAGAATAATATAATGATTTTAAACAATTTAAATTAGTAAATGATTTACAGTTTCTTATGATAAATTCTAACATTTTGATTGCCTTTTTAGATTTGATATGTATATGTTCGACAAAACTCAGTTCAGAATCAAAATATATACATAAATCTTTAATTGTTTGTATGCACTCTAAAACAGTGTCGTTAATGCTGTAGTTGCAGTTAAAGCAATTTTTCTTTTTTGTGTAAGACACTACTTTACATTTAGCAGCATTGATACCAACTTTGTTCAGGCCGCACCACTTGCTGACGATATTAAGGTTTTCTTGAAGATATATACAATCGTTTACGGAATTTATCCTCTTAAATATTTTTAAATCATCTGCAAAGATTAATTTGTCGCACTTCAATTCAGTGCATAAATCGTCAATAAATAAAAGAAATAGTAAAGGTCCAAGGTTAGAACCTTGCGGCACTCCGGAAGTGGCTAAATATATTGGTGATTTATATCCATTGTAGAATATAAATTGTTGTCTGTCTGTTAGATATGATTGAAGGTAATTTAAAAGTTTTAAGTTAAATCCATACTTTGTTAATTTCTGTAAAAGTGATTGATGGTCGATGCAATGGAGGGCTTTTGGAAAAATCGGTATACAAAGTGTCTACCGGTCCTCGTTCGTCTAGAATATTAGAAACTGTTTGACTGAATTACTAAGTTTGTAGTAGTTGATCTGTTAGATACAAAGCCATGCTGGTCTACTGACAATATGTTTTTGGCGAACATATAGATGCGATTGTATAAAATGGTTTCAAGAACTTTAGCAAAATTACACAAAATAGAAATTTGTCTGTAATTGCTTACATTTGACGTATCGCCTGCTTTAAAAATCGGAAACGCCTTTGCCACCTTCCATCGGTTGGGAAAATTGATGTTTTTATTGAAATATTAAACAGAATAAAAAGCGGTGTTAAGAATGCATTGGCACAATTTTTCATCAAAAAGGATGGTATAAAGTCTGGGCCAGATGTAATTTTGTTCTTTAACTTTTTTTATAGCATCTAGTATTTCTAACATCGAGATGTTTGTAATACTGAAAAGTTCAAAGTTATTATCGCCTATAGTCACGTGATTGTCTTGTGTATCACATGGAACGGTATATACTGAACTAAAAACTCCGCAAATATGTTTACAGTATCTTGTGGATTATCGTAGTTATTATCCTTATATGACATTTTACCAGGTATTCGTGTTTCTTGCCGTTTTGATTGTGCAAATGACCAAAATATCTTTGGATCCGATGATATTGAGGATTGAATATTAGAGAGGTACCTTTGATAATCTAAATCTGTCTATTGTTTTACTAAAGTTCTAAGGCTTTTAAACTCTTCTAAATGGTGATAATTGTTTGTTTTTTTTTGTACTTAAGGAAATGCTTATCTTTTTGTTTAATATTATTTATTATTTCGCTAGTGTACCATTTTGGATAAGTCCTTTTATAAAATTTGATTTGAGTTACATACTGGTCCAAATTACTGTACGATTTAATGTAAAATGCTTCAACGGCTAAATTAACATCCGAAAAATTTTGTAAATAGTTTCAAAAAGGACTGGATAATTAGCTTTTTTAAAGTTATAGGCTTTTTTGATCATTAGCAGATGCAAAGTTTGTACATTTAGTGGGAAGCTGTATTTTAATAAAAAGAGCTGGGTGAAAAGTGTCCTCATGTACTAATGGAGCATTATCTCGAGAAATCTCACATGTTAGGTTTGAGAAAACAAGATCAAGTAAACAACCTAAATTGTTAAATATTCCGTTATGTTGTCGTATATTGAAGAAGTTTGCAAAATTGGTAATTAGATTGGTTTTCTTATCAATACTATCATTGTGAACATAGTGGGGTATATTAAAATCTCCGAAAACAAGTATTTTTGTATCTAAAATAAAATCTATTTGTTCCAGTGCTTCAAAAAATAATTCATATTGGCCTAAGTTAGTATTAGATGGTATATAAATAACAAAAATATAAATAGTTATTTTAAATGGACATTTACAGCACAAAATACAAATTGTAGGAAATGAAGCTGAAAAATATGGTAGTTCAAATTTTCTGACCTTAATTCATTTTTACATGCTACAAGTACACCTCCACCTGTTGTATATTCTGTGATCTGTAATTTTCTATCTCTTCTATATACATTGTATATTTCAGGGAAAAGTTCACTACTCAACACTTCCTCCTGTATCCAGGTTTCGGTTATGGCTATCAAGTCAAATTCGCCTTGTGCAACAGATGGGTAGAATTGCTGGATTTTGCTGTTAAGTCCTCTTACATTTTGGTAACTACAAGTCAGTTCTTGGGTGTTTTTGGGCGTTATTAGTTTAAATGATCGGTAATAATTTTTGGGATGCCATTTACGTATTTGATTCTACAGTTATTTTCTCCTAAATTTTGCCGCTGGATAACTTTTTTTAATGGTTTTGTAGTAAGACTGTTGCCTAGGAGTTCGATCAAGTGCGATAGATAAGTGTTTGTATAGGCGATTGGCTTTGAGGTTTCTTGCTTTACCAATAACGTTTCGCACAACTTGTTCATCTGCCATCGTTATTATATACAGGGTGTCCCAGCCTCACGTCGGCCAAATGTCCTGACTCTCTTATAAGAGATATCGAAAAAATTTCAAAAACGGGGTGATAGAGGGCGCAAAAGGTACATGGTCTAAAAAAAATTTTGAAAATATACAGGGTGATCCATTGAGGCTGACGACATAAACTTATGTTTTTTTAAATGGAACACTAGGTATATTATTACATATTTGAATTCCTTCTTTTAAAGACGACTCAAAGATATGCCACTTGATGGGTCTGCGATGAGTCGGTACCATGATATGGGTGAGTTGTTCCAAAAACATGCCAACTTTGTGAGCTCACTGTGACGTAATGGAAGGACATTTTGAGATCTAGATTGTGTCAAGAATTGTCAAACACCCCGTAGTTTACGCTACTGTTATGGGATCTAACGAAATCGGTCATTTTATACCGGGTGTGTCAGGAAACGCCAAAATACTTTTTCTCTCTTTTCATGGACGCCCTGTTAATGATCCAAGGAAAGCCCTTTGAAAGAGCTTTCCACTGATATAAAGGTTCAAGGGCTATATCATGGGTGCCAAGAATTTGATGGCAAAGTGGCACAATTCGAGGTTTATTAAAAATTACGCTCAATTTTCAATTGTTTTGTGAATTTTCGCTGAAATCGGCTCTTTTCGGTAAGACAATTTCGAAAATAATATATCAACTTATCTGCACCATGATAGTTCTCCAGACAAAAAAAAATCAGAAAGAGGAAACGAAAACTTTATTTGGAAAGAAACTGGGTGGAAGCACTGGAAATTAAACTAAATGTCAAAAATGTTCCCATTCTCCTGATACACAACCGTAAACGATTTTCAGTTGTTCTTCGAACATCGGCTAGTGTAGTATTGAAACATTTCGAAATGTGCAGCGATCTTTCCTGCATCTCCTGGTTGGCCTCACCTGTAGTCTCCTGTTCACATAACCCAATAGGAAAAAGTCCAAAGGAGTTAGGTCTGGACCGTGCCGGCCATTATGGGTCCTCCAGACCAATCCATTGTCCCCTCTCCAATTAGTTAAAAATCTTTTACTATTCGTGGTTATTGGGGGCGCACCGTCGTGCTGGAACCAATGTTCTCTCTGACGCTACACATGAAGAGCCCCTCTAAATTCAATGCAAGAAATGGATATTTCGGCCATTTAATGCCCCATCCTCAAAAAACCACGGTCCAATGACATAGTTGCTATTATACCACCTCAACATTAATTGACCATCGATTTTGAGATCCACTTGCCTGACCCAGTGCGGGTTTTCAGTCGCATAATAACATGTTATAGCGATTTACTGTCCCATTACTGGTAGCTTCATCGGTAATAAAACCTTTAATAAAAATTGGGCATCTTGTTAATTTTATTTAGCATTATTTGCAGAAATTAATACGATTTTGAAAATCTTCCCCATAAAGGTCTTGGTGTAATTGAATGGTAGGGGTGATATTTGTATTTATTGATGATACGATTTACAGAAGTTTTACTTACATCGGTTGTTGTTCAATTTGACAATGGAGGTCTTTGCACATGAAGCAAACGCAATGTTTTTATTTTACAACCATGTTCCTCAATTTTCTTTTGGTATAACACACATTACCAGTGTCCTCAAATCTTTCTTTCAAGTTTTTGAATGAGTTGGGATCAGGAGTCGTCCTCGGGGTATTTCATTCCATAAATCCTTGATGCCAATAAGCAATTGCTATCAGCTTCTCCCAAACAAATCATTAGTTAACTCTTGTTGGGTGATTTCATTATTCTCGTTCGTTTATACTAAGAAAAATATCAACACTCGAAATTTTACAACAATAAAGTAAATTATTGACAAGACTGGTACTTTTATGACAGGTACCTACTTGATTTTTTTGAATTTATTTCGATAAATTGAAAGTTAGAAGCAATTTGAAATTCTCTACAATTTTTTTTATTTATTCTTTCGATGATAGTACGTGGAACAACAGCTTCCCAAACTTAACAAAAAATTATACTATCTTTCATTGAATTGAAAATAAAAAGTATTTTTTGGTCTTATTTTAGAAGAATGAATTACACCATTTTAAAGGCTGAGAAAAAATACTACGAAAAGCTATGTTTTATTAAGCACCGTTCTAAAATAATAAATCATTTTCGCGACAAAATTACGTCGGGCTAGAAAAGACTTGTCATGACATGAATTTATACACGCATTTCAGAAAAAAAAATTAAATTTATCAGGCGTTGACTATTTTATACTTAAGTATTTTCTGCACTGAAGTACGGTTTTTTCTCCGAGTATAAGAATAATTATTTTTGAAATTTTCTTACTGAAAAGCGCCGATTTCAGCGAAAATTCACAAAACAATTGAAAATTAAGCGTAATTTTTTAATAAACCTCGAATTGTGCCACTTTGCCATCAAATTCTTGGCACCCATGATAGATAGACCCTTGAACCTTTATATCAGTGGAAAGCTCTTTCAAAGGGCTTTCCCTTGGTGTCATAATATACAGGGTGTTCCATTTGAAAAAAATGAGAAAAAGTAGTTTTGGCGCTTCCTGACTCACCCGGTATAAAATGACCGATTTCGTTAGATCCGATAACAGTATCGTAAACTACTGGGTGTTTGACAATTTTTGACATAATCTAGATCTCAAAATGTTTTTCTATTAAGTCACAGTGAGCTCACAAAGTTGGCATGTTTTTGGTACAAACTCACCCATATCATGGTACCGACCCATCGAGACCCCTCAAGTGGCATATCGTTTGATTCTTCTTTAAAAGGAGAATTCAAATATGTAATAATATACCTAGTGTTCCATTTAAAAAAAACATAAGTTTATGTCGTCGCGCCTAAATGGATTACCCTGTATATTTCAAAATATTTTTAGACTATGTACGTTTGCGCCCTCTATCACCCCGTTTTTGAAATTTTTCGATATCTCTTATAAGAGAGCCAGGACATTTGGCCACGCAGGGTGGGACACCCGGTATGTATATTTTTTAAATGTCTTAAAAGATAATTTTAAATTGGATAGAGATAAACTATGCTTCCTAATTATAAAAAAAGGATTTATTGTGTACCTCGTTTCTTTGGAAAGATTGACTCATCGATATTGGGCCAATATTAATCCAGTATTATATGTACGATGTACTTTTTCAATATCATCTCAATATAGTTCAATTAATATTGAGTCAATCTAGTGAATTGTTCACATTTAATATTGAACGATTTTCACAACATTCTACTAGGGTAAGATCTATGAGGTCGGTTAAGTGGGGTAAGTTTAAGCAACTTTTATACTGTTTCCGAATCTGTTAATAAATCACTGCTAACTGGGGCCGTTTTTGAGATTTTCTGAAAAAAACGAAAATTTTGTGATTATAACAATTTTTGGAGACCAATATTTTGCTGCAAAAACGAATGCTCTATAGTCTTTTATTTTCTAGGTACTAGTAAAGTTTTTTGCTTTTTTGGTAGCTATATTGGATTGGTCGTTTCTCTGATCGCGCTCAAAAAGAGGTTTCTAATGATGTTATTACATGCTGAGGAAAATTAGTTTTTTAACGAACTAATTTAAAATAAAAAATTTTCGTTATCTAAGAAAATTTCAAAAATCATCTTAATTAGCCGTAACTTTATAACAGAATCGGAATCAGCATACTATTTGCTAAAATTACCTCATTTAACCGACCTTTGTAGCTCTTATGGTCTCCGAGATCTCAATGGTGAGCCTCTAATTTGGAACACACGGTATACGTCACCAAAATTTGAATCACATCCCTATTATAAATAACGAAGATATGATGGCGGTTGGACTTGAAATGAGACACACTATACATAACAAACTCTAAGCTACTTTAGCCAAAATCACAGAAGAATGTAATAATTGGTTCATTATTAAATATTTAACATCGGTTTACTTCCTCCACCAAGACCAATCACCAACGCCAAAGATAGTTTATTAGTGCTTATATAAACACTAGTACTTTTAATTTGTAAATTTTGACATCACCTAATTTGTCGTGGAATGGGGTATTTAACGTGCTCACATCGCAAATATACGAAAATCATATTTTACGTTCCTTTTAAAAGATGGTATACTACTCATTTATTATCCGTCATCGGTATAGCTCGGCTGGTCTTGTAGTAATACAACATAACTAATAACGGTACATGTTTTGTATGTTTATATCAAAATTTTTAAATTATTATTAATGTTTTATTATGAATAATAATTATTTCATTTCCAGCAAAAGGACAGAGCAATAGGGAAATTGTTCCGACTGAATTACTTATTTTTACAGGTCGACTAATTTATAGAACGGCACGCGCATTGAAAGTGATTGTAGGTCTTTGAATATTGAAATAACTTAGATTTGGGACGTATTTCTTGGGAAAAACGTCTAAGGTATATGTATAATAAAATATTTTGTAAATAGTAACAATGGGGGTACATAGTCTGTAGAATCATAAACTTATAAAATTATTATTCAGTTCATTTTGTAGAAATTATTTACTGTTGTGGATACTTTATTGGGCATAATAATTACTAAATTGCCTCCTTTGAATGATTTACAGTTATACTAAATGTGCTTAAAGTAAAAGTTTTATAATAGGAGAGACCGGCCATAGCTTGCTTACAAATGTTAAGTAATAAAATGCTTTTGAATGCCAGTAACTTTTATTATAAATTATTTGTGCAAGAAATAACGACTTTAAATAATATTAAAACTAATGAAAATATGCCCTGAAAATACAGGGTGTCTCACTTTTATTAGCAGGGCGTCGACAGTCGTTATAGGCCTTTAAGTTACTTACTTTTTTATATCGAAGATTAATATAATGATATAAAAAGAACATAAAGGTTTTTTAAATAATTTTGTTTATATTTATTTTTACTATGACATAAAGAATTAGACTAAACATTTCAAAAATAGTAGTAGTAGTAGTAGTAGTAATATTTTTTCCTCCCTAATGTTGCTACAGCCTCTTAGATTACAATATTTTATTGGAGAGTGGTAAGAAGTAATATACAGTGTGATTCTGAGAAGATGTAGCATAATTTTTACAATAAAATCTAGGGATAAGATAAGTTAACCTAAATTACCTATTACAAAGTCATATCCCTACAGACTCCAAAATAAAATATCGGTATTAGAGATGTGACCTTGACAAATAGACATGGTATTTTTAAAAATAAAGCAATTAGTTGTACATTATTATTATTTGTAAAATATAGAAATAATTCTTTGGTATTTTTCTCATAGTAGTGTGTTCTATATAATACCAAAAAAACTTGTTTAAAAAACACTCCATATAAAAACATTACCATTTTTTCGACTTTTGCTTTACGTTTTGCTCTGAATAAAACACTAGAAATTACTTTATTATGTTTTTAATTGTCGCAAATAAGCTAAATAGGAAAAATTATATGGTTCACACTATACATTCAACAAATTGTTTCTAAGAATATGTTTTTATAGATGTGGTTTACTTTTAAAATAATTTATTACTAGGTTAAGTATGATTATTTATTTTTAAACTTGTTCTATTAGCTACCAGCTATTAACACCGGGAATAATTGTTAAATGTTGCGCACCGAGGCTCAGCCGGCATAACATACCATGATTGACAGCAAGGGCCGGCTAGATGATTAACGAGATGTTTCACAAAATGACGGTTTCTGAACTGAACTTTCCTCCCTCACTCACAGAGAAAACACCGCTGCTGTTGTAAACATGCAGTTAAAAACTGCGATTTTTAATCGATAGAAAAAGATAACTATTTAATTAAAACTTTTACCAAACAACATGATGATTAATTTGATTAATAGATTGTAAGTTTGTAATGTTGCACGTAATCATTTATCATATCGTGAAAAATAAAACGAGTTAAATTGCCAAAAATTAGTCACGGGATGAATATCTTGTTACAGATTCCATAAACTGATGGACACAAACTAGGTTTTTTACATGCAACTCCACATTCGTTAAACTAGATAATTACTCTCTTCGACTTATTTTGAAGCTAACAGAAAATAAAGTGACAATCAAGAATACACAAGGGCGATAAGCAATAAGCAATTGTGACGTCATTTCCATCTAAACTGTAAGTGGGAAAAGACCGTAATATTTATCGAATTATTCTTAATTAGTCACCTCATATTTCAGACTGATTGAAAACAATTTGATTTTTTATGATTGCTAGATGCCACCTCTTTAAGTTTTATATCGATAACTGTGTTTTTGGTAAAGTAGCAAATGTTTTTTTTTTTTGAAGAATGTGTCATTGGTCCAATTTTTTGATGCGCTGATATGTAAGTAATCAACAGTGTTATCAGAATTTTCGATTTTATAGAGGTTAGTCCAGTCTACCTTAACTTGGCAGAATATAGAGCGAAGTAAAGTCAGCTTCTTTGTAATTGTGTGACATAGAGTTTTTTGTGTAATTTAAAATATAATTTGATATTTGCCGGCTCGGTGGAGTAGTTGGAAAGTTCGCGCAATAACAACTGTGACTAGATAATTTCTCTATCGAAACTGCAGGCTCGAATCCCGCCACAGACACTGGCAATATGGGTGGATATGGTTGTGTCCGCGTTTTTGAGCGTACTCCTCGTCCGTGCAGCTTCAGCTTTGGCTGATGGGTGGTCTAGTTGTCTGTGGTGTTTATTATTTATTTATTATTTAGTGGTGGATGGCGCATACCTTCTTTAAATTGGCAGTAACCAAATTTTTTTACAAGCCAAACTTCATTATACAAAATTAAATCTATTATTTTATCACTGGAGTTCGTTAAGGTTAATTTGATTGTGATCATAAAAATTACTAAAATTATTCATCTTAATCATTTACCTGGTCATAGTTGAGTTGTTCATAATATGAAGGTATATTAAAGTCTCCTAAATATTCCTATCTCAAAACAAAATCGGAATACGGAAAAATTTCTAAGATGGAAAAATATTGATGAGCTTATCTTCTTATTTTTAACACGCTTTTATTAGCTTCACCTGTATGTTCGTTTGTAACCGACTCTTTGGACTCGATTTTGACCTACTTTAAACGCCAAGATTTAATTGAAACTTTGTACACTTACGAAGAACCGGTAACAATACAATAATTTGATAAGTTTATATCATTATCCTGATCAGGATCGCCAGAATTAAATAATTTCCTTTCCTCACGTATCCTCTGCATGAGAGCAAGAGGCTTAATATTGTAAGTACATTCCGTGATTCTCAGTTCGGTCGTTGGCCGAGCGGGCTAAGGCACAAGTCTTAGTCGACGCGAAACGACAGACTCCTCGGGCGTGAGTTCAAATCCCATGGCTGAAAAAAAAAATGTTTTTTTTTTCAGTATCTGTTGGATCGTAATATGTTATAATATCACCATCAATAAGCAATATAAATATAGTTTAAAAAAACTAAAAAACACGCTTTCATAGCACATCAAACTAAACAGTGAAAAATAAATATAGTTTAAAAAAACTAAAAAACACGCTTTTAAAGCACATCAAACTAAAAAAGTGAAAAATAATTATTAATATAAACTGAAAACAATAATGAACGAAAAATACTAGTATTATTGTGAAAAAAAAGCGTGCTTTGTGCCACGCTTTTTTTTCACAATCCCCCTTTTACCTAATACTAGTATTTTTCGTTCATTATTGTTTTCAGTTTATATTAATAATTATTTTTCACTTTTTAGTTTGATGTGCTTTAAAAGCGTGTTTTTTAGTTTTTTTAAACTATATTTATTTTTTTTCTTCTAGCCTTATTTTATATTTAAACTAATTAATATTATGTGATTTTAAAAACTGAAAACATATCAATAACGAGAAAACATACATGAGACGATCGTATCAATACCAATTAAAATATAAAATAAAACAACAGTTTTAACAATTTTTTTTCATAACTTACTCAAAGGAATGTTTAAATAACATTAGTTAACCAACTTACGTAGTAGGGTCAGATAATTGCATATATCAATAATTAGAAATAAAATATTTTACAATGAAAAATTACTCAAAATTTGCAATCATTAATTTACCGAAAACATCATTTAATTAATACGATACAGAATAGTCTGATGATGAAAAATGACGTCATGACAGTTTGTGGGTAAAATATATAATTTTCTTGACCGAAGCATTATTAATGATTATGCCCTAATCATATACAGCAACTGAACGAATACACATTCATAACTCACACTCACACCGCACCGGGCCCATGCAACATTGCTTACATGATGTAGTTGATATGCCCTTTTAATAAATTATTTTTCTATCGGTACCATTATTTCAAAATTAAGATAGTGTTATTTTGAAATCAGGCATAATAATTTATTTTAATATATCGATATTTCGATAGATACTACTACCTAGATTATGACTATGTCAAATCAAAAACATTATATAGGGTGTTTTTCTTAAATTAAGTAACCCTCACAACTTGTATTTAGAGAGATGGCGATTTAATCCTTTATGATTTTATTGGCATTAAAATTTCGTTATTACTATTTTTACTGTATCACTTAAATTAAGACTAAAATTACGATTAGACTTTTCAAGAGTCCTAATTTTTTCTCCACATAGTGACGTAGAAATGAAAATGAAATCGGATAATTGTGTAGAATCTATTCTAAAAATTAATTCAATGTTATGGAATTCTGATCTAATATACTGAAATACACAATAATGGATGTACCATGGCCGACTTCAAGCAGGCCATGAAATAGGATATCGTGCAACACCAAATGGTTGTCTACTCCCGCACCATTTTGTTTGTTTGGTTATATTAATGTGCCGGTACAGCCCAACAAATTGTAGTGATTTTTACTGATATTAGTTATAGTTATTTATTAAATAGTTAATAGGTTGTATTTTGTGTGTGTGTAGAGGATATTTAGAGTGTTTTTGATACGTAAATTCTAATATTTAGCCTGTAAATTAGTGATAAAGCATAGCCAACTGGACCCTGCAAAGTGCCAAGTCACGGCCAACTCTATTAAGTTATAGTTGTAAATAATTATTTTACGTCACAATCTTGTGTTTTTCCTTAGTTGTTTAATTTGCTATCGTTTATATGAGAAATTATTTTAAACAATAGTGTGTTTTTACAGTATTTGATATTTAAGTAGTTGTTGTTTATTGTTGTCTTGGTGTAAAAACCGACAAAACGTTTCAAATTGTCTGGACCTTCTGAGAATAATACATTCCCTTCCATCTAAATATTACAAATTATTTATAACTGTATTTTTGGAGCTTATTTTATAGTGTAACTTATAATAAACTATTTTTTTCTATTTTAATAAGTTTTTAAACTTATTATATAATGCTAGAAATCTGCTGTGTCCAAGGGAAGTAAATCCAATTAAATAGCACTTTAAAAGATAGGGGATCTATTGTTACGACATTAGGTTTCCCAAAAGATGGTATTTTAAAAGGTAAATTGTTGGTTGAAAGCTATTCCCCAAGATAACTGGTATCCTCAATATTCTTTTGTTTGTAGTATTCATTTTCCAGAAAATGATAATATTAAGGAGGATATTTTTATATTACCAGAAGGAACTATGAAAAAAATTCCAACAAAAACTAAACTGATGCAGTTCCTTGTATTTTTCCAAATTTACCTGATACCTGTTCCAAGAAAAAGTCCAGAAGAGAGACATAATGAAAAGCTAGCTCGTCATATTAGATTGAATGATTCATTTGAATGATCAGATTTAATTAATAGTTTTGAGGACTTAATTTTAAACTACAAAAAAAAATCAATATTTTTGACTTGGACAATAAAAGTTGAATAAGATAATAAAATTTATTTTTATATTTTAAATTTAACAATGGCACTTTTCCACAGCATATTTGCTTTCTTCTATCCGTATTTTGTCCCTTACAACTTTGGTCCTACAAAATTTTGATGAATATACTACGGTTCTATCAGCGTTTTGGATGACGGATCGAGGGGCATTTTTTTAAAATGTTTATTATTATTTTTTTTTGCATACTTATCCTGTCGATCGAATCTAAAATTTTAGCATTATACTCTGTTTTTAATTCTGAACAACATCCAAATATTTTCAATCATCACCTAATTATTGTCAACTTCTCATCTCATTTTCTTGAGCTAATAAGCGACAGTTTATTGCTAGTCTCAAGGAATGTTTACTTCTGGAAATATTTCTGTGGTTCAAACTAGAAAAGAAGCTAATCGCAATAGCGGTGATCGAGAATGTATCTCTACAAAATATGTAATTGTTACTGATGATATAGATATTGGATGTGCTTGTATACTTATTATCCCTATGAGATGAAATCTACTATATGCTTCACGGTGGGTCTTCAAAAATCAGTTATTTAATTTGCCGCCGTTGCATTACAGTTATTCCATTACAAAATTTTTGCTTGAAAACTTTAATCCCATCATCCACTTAATCAACCAACGTTTAACAATTAGATCACAAAAATAATTAACACTATTATTTATTTCTTCCTTTTTCAGAATTAAAAGGTTGAATGGTAACATCATCCTCAACCCACATCTGGCATCATTTTTAGAAGCTTTTGTATCAATCAAAATTTGGCAGCTAAATTAAAAGTAACTGAAACAATAAAAAAAGTGTTTTCAAAAATTGATATGCTCTATTCCTAATGTTTTTGAAAAATCTGTCAATTCTTCATTGTTGAAAAACATGTATAACTGAAACAAAATACATATTTTGATATTGAAGAAAATTCAAATACATTCTGTAATTTGGAATCAACGCATTATTGTTACACTTATTGAGTATCTTGTGATACCAGTATCTCTAATGAGATACATGGAATAGCTGCTGCCGTTCTGAAGGATTCACTTAACCGTAACATCAGATACACATTTGTTAAGCGAGTCACGATAGAGCAGGTGACATTTAGGAGAGCAATTCTACAGGGTGATTCTCTAAGTCATCTTCTACATTTCACTACTGCCGTTGTCTGCAGGGCTCCGCCAAACCCGCAGATATCAATGTGCACCACCCAGAAAACGGAGGCATGAAGGTCATCTATTTTATATAGATGAACCTAAAATTTACGGCTCCGTAGAGCACGAACTAAACAATGCTCTTAAAGTGGTCGAAGAATGCACGTGTTGTTATAGAATTCTGTTGACTAAATATGCAGTCATCCAGCTCAAGAGAGGGCGATGTGAGGATTTCTCGACGACATTTGGATGCCGGAAAGACATGCAATGGGTGTGCAACAAAGGCACATTCAGGATGTAAAACAAATAGAGGATTCTATCCGCGGCAGTTAGACACCTTCTCCGAAAGATTTGGTCTTCTTAGTGCGACTTACATGCATGACGATCGAGCCCTGGTCTTCTCCTTTGGAATACTAAAGTACAGTAAAGAATAGTAAACAGTGGATAAGCTGCCCCAATTAAACAGAGATATCCGCAAGATGATTAATATTGATAGAACCATTCATCCCAAATGGAACGGATCGTTTCTTGCATGCACCTCCATCGGAGAAGAACATAGTGTCTGCGACTAACATGCTTACTATTCCGGTTCTGCCGTACCTCTTCAGAGTAGTAAAGTAAATAGTGGATGAATTACGTCAATTAGTTAGGGATACCTACAGAATGATGAATATTCACAGCAACAATCATCGTAGGTCGACTTAATCTCGTGTGTACATCCCATATTAACAGGAAGCCCAGAACTTTTGAGCTTGGAGTGTACCTGTATGCATATCAGAGTAGTACCGAGTATTGCATGTAATATCCTCAGGAGCTCGGATCCTTTTTTTGCGGTTCGTAAAACCTCATGAAACTGCAGGATTGGGGGCAGGTTTATTCAAGCCTCAGATGAACTCGGTCTTGTGTTCGACACCAAACTAGGAGGCCAATAAGGTGCTGATCTAGAATCAGTCACTGAGCTTCAGCAAAATCGCCTGAAAGTTCGAATCAGAAATATGTTCCAGACGTCAAAAAACCCCAATACAGTGTATTCTGTAAGTAAACAGAAACAATTTTTTAAAAAAATTTTTTTTTTTTTTTTTTTTTTTTTTTTTATAAATTGGTGGGGGGTTTTTTTTTTTTTTTTTGGGGGGGGGGGGCCCCCCCCCCGTTCTCCTGGGGGGGGGGGGGGGGGGGGGGGGGGGGTTGTAAAAATAGGGGGAGGTTCTTTTTTTTTAAAAAAAAAAAAAAAAAAAAAAAAAAAAAAAGAAAAGGGGAAAAAAAAAGGGGAAACCAAAAAAAAAATTGTTTTTAAAAAAGGGGGGGGGGAAAAAAGGGAAAAAAAAGGGAAAAAAAAAAGGGGGCCAAAAAGGGCCCCCTTTGGAGGGGGCCCCCCCCCCCCCCCTTATTCGGTAGTTGTCGCGCCGGGAAACAATACAATCAGATGTTTACCGATGTTATAAGACTGTGGTTGATTTGTTAGTGACTGTTCTGATATAAATATATAACTGTGTTTTATAGTGCCGCTTATTGTAGTTGTACAGATATTTTAAAATGACTGATCAAGGTTTTTCAAAGGGCCAATCTGATAATTTGCCTAAAGTGGATATGTTTATGGTGGCATATTTTATACAAAATAGTGAAAGTTTTTCCCTTGGAGAAGTCCGCGGGGTCAAGGCAGAGAAGTATGTATTTTTTTAGCTTTTAGTAATAATTTATAAACATAAAATAGTTATGACTTGATCACGGAATAAAAAGAAATAATTACAAAATGCTTAGTTGCAACTAAGCATTTTTAGCAGACTTATCTTATGTTTGAAAGAATTTAGGGTAATTCTTTACAACAGCCACTTCTATATTTTTCGTTTTTTTTTTTTGTACACACGTGTAAAGTAAAGTGTCTCTATAGAAGACATTTGTTGCACATTCTGTAGGATACTCTTCGCAGTTTTTTGAAAAGAATCTTGTGTTTGTCTTATAAACTTCATTCTTACAATACCTAATGTATTGACTACATATTTAATTTTCTCTCCCGATGGTGCCGACTGTATTGGCGAAACGCGTGGCAGTATATTTTATAGTATAAACTAAGATTCATTCTTACAATACCTAATATATTGATCACATATTTAATTTTCAATTTTTTTTTCATCTCCCGATGATGCCGACTGCGTAGGCGAAATTTGTGGTAGTATATTTTACAGCATTTTGGTGTCTATAGAAAATTACTTCAATTTTAGTAGTACATTGAAAATTGCAACCTTCTGTAGATTCATATTTTTAAATAAAATGTCCTATAACTTTTTTATTTACTATTTGATTTTTTTCAAAAACAATGGATTTCATCCTCTAGCTAACACTAACTTATAGCCCAAATTTCAATTCGAACGGACTTTTTTTTCTTTAGTTATCGTGCTTACAAGAAACGTGACGAACAGACAGACGGACGGACAGATGAACAGACGGACATTTTGAAAGTTGTTCAGAATTCGATGACGAACGAAATGATTTTTTTCTCTGCGAGCGATATTAACGATTTTAGAAATGTCCCGATCAAATGCAATATACTCTTCGTAATCGTATTTGCGAAGAGTATAATAATAAATAGCTGTTTACTTTCGCACCAGGAAATTACCTTTACTTAGTATCACTAAATTACATTCTATCTACTAACCTTATTTTCTAACATTGTATACACATGCTTTCTTTAATTCTACCCTAATTAAAATTCAATAATTCGGAATTCGGCATATTTTATTGCCCGCCTGCGAAAAACTAGTAGATAGAAATTATTTCTTCAATAAAAAACAGAAAAACTTATTTCCTATTTTTATTATAGAGACTTAGAGTATATAAAGAAACACATCAACGACCACACCAAATACTACCATCTTGCCTAACTTGAATACATACATCACATACCATCAAATTAAAATGATGAGAAACAAAATAAACCACCCATACAGGAAATTAATAGAAATTTATATTATAGAAAACACTTTTAATATATTTTCATATTTACATTACCATTATTTTTAATTATTTTTATTTTAATTGAGTCACCGACATAGGATTTCATATACTTGTGAATCTTATTATAGGAAATAAGTTTTTTTTTTTTATTGAAGAAATAATTTCTACCTTAACAGCCAACAACTTGTTAAATATATTAGTAGATAGACATATAGTATTTAATAATGTAGTTACATTAAAATGATCTTCACACACATGTAGAGACCTACTGCTCTGTGAAATGTCTTTTTCATTTCTTCTACACGCTTTTAGCCATTTTGATCGACGAATCTTTTCTTCTGGCAACATTATAAATATTTTATCTGGCACTTTTACTGTAGTATTCTTACACAACGGTACAATGCAATATTTAAAATAAGGAGTTTTTTGTTTCCATTTTAAGTACCTATACACTTAAAATTTATGGCGATGCTGGTATTTCTACGGCTGAAATCAAGCAGTCGAGTGCTGGGATCTCCGTCGTGGTATGGTGTGATGTCACGACTACTCCCGCGCTTTTGAACCTGTTTGAAACGGTTCGCTCGCGCGCGAAATTTTAATAATTTATAACAAATTTATTATTGGGAATTAAGGCGTCATATTTTGCATATCTTATTTTTTAGTATTGTAGAACATTTTTATGAAGTAAAAAAAAATGTGCAAGTTCCCTATTGCAAGACCTTCTGTCCGGTGCCGGAGTCACTTATGTACATGCGTTTCTCGTGCCATATATATGCGATTTCGGTCTACATCTACCGATATAGCGCAACACTACGAGTACTATATTAGCACCTGAAGCACTCACCCATACAGGGTAGACCAAACAAAATGCTGCGCTACGTCCCGGAAGATATTGAGTCCGTTGTG
Source organism: Rhamnusium bicolor (assembly GCA_029963845.1). Classification (NCBI taxonomy): domain Eukaryota; kingdom Metazoa; phylum Arthropoda; class Insecta; order Coleoptera; family Cerambycidae; genus Rhamnusium; species Rhamnusium bicolor. The sequence continues at coordinate 230,224 of JANEYF010003482.1, read as the reverse complement.
GAGATTTAGAAATGCCGTATTTACTGGTTAACTACTCGTTCTTAACTGTGAGGCAAATTTAACGATAAATCTAACACAGTCCTTCTTGACCATCAAACGAAGATAATGCATGTCATCGAGATCTTGGCACCCGCAGAAAACCATAAACATCTTGAAGGAGGGAAAAAACGTACCAGATATTGCAATCTCCGGTACGAGCTCCAAGTACTGTATCCAGAACAATTGATCAAGATGATTGTGTACAGTGTACCGACGCTGTTCTCAGAGTTTAAGACAATACTAGCTGCCAAGAATCAGGACAAATGCATAAAGCGGTCATTCTAGGCTATGTCCGTCTTCTTAGGGCACATGACTCTGTAATCTACAGCCACTAACTGTGGGGGGTAGTGAGGAATGGCTATAATTATTTGTTTGCGTGACATTGGTGACAACGAGAGGACTGTCCAGAGTTGGACCAAACCAAAATAAAAACATTTATCACATTACAATAAATGGCATCAAAATCATTAACTACATAATAAAAAATATAGATACATAAACGAAGAGAAAAAAAAGTAAGATTTTTCTCAAGTGTATAAGAAATTCCTTCAAACTCCCCTTCTCGATGTAGCCTAGGTATGTATGGGTCTGTTTTTGAGGTGCAATTTAATAATAAAAAAAGTTAATAGCGTCACACTAAAATAAATGGTCAATCTTGATGTCTTCATGTTTCGGAAATATTTTATTTAAAATTACGTGACGAATTAAGATAATGAGTGTCATCTCACTGCCAAATTTACACACATGGTTAACTTTCATATTTCTAGACCATTTCCTATTTCTAGATGAGATTCTAATGTTTTGCTTTACACAACATCATTACAATGATAAAGTGACTATTTGTTAGACATACCGAACTGATATTTATAAAGAAATGTAGTTTTTGAGACTGAAATTAACTTTAAAAAATGTAATGCGTAGAAAATTATAATTTCAAAATATTTTGTGTTGTCTCATAATTACTTTTGGTTCTTACAGCTTTATATATTATTAGATTTTAGTAATAATAGTTACTATTTCCAGTTGTGATTACTTATATAGGGACACAACGGCAGAAAGTTTAATTCATTTTGGCTACGTGCAACATTAATCTGTAAGCAAATAAAATAATAGCGTGACGAAGCGAGACAAGTTCAAAAGAGCACAGTCTGTGAAGTTCAAACCCATTTTATGAATGCAAAGGAATCGGTTTCATAATGCATCGTCCCACGCAATTCTGTTATAGTTGCAAGTTGACTATTTCATCCCCATGACGTCCGTTGCATTGAGAATAACACTCCCCCACAGTTACAACGTTTTGTAGCTTAGTTAGAGATAGATTTACTTTGAAAAGACCGCAGTTCTATGAAAATGAAACCATTTCACTTACAAGCATTTGCAGTCAATTTATTTTTTCTTGAAATACCACTAGCTAGATGAAGAATTGCAACTTATATTACGAGGGTAGTTGCCTTATTTATAAGACATTGTTTTATTTTTCAAGTTAAATGATTGAAACAAAAATATATAAGAGGAAATAATATTTAGGTATTGGGGAAAAACCGTTCACACTTTTAATACTTGATGATGATAGTAAGAATTAATTACTAATAATTAGTGTCTTATATGTACATGGTGATCATTCTGAGTGCCTCACTCGATTTCATGGCTTGATTTTTCATATAGAAAAAAATCCAGAACTATGCTTGTTTTTCTGATAAATTCAAATTAAAAAAAACAATTGATTGTCAAATAAGAAAATTATGGCTGAAAATCCGAAATATACAAAAATTAACATCTTGTATATTAATTCTGAAATAAGCGTGTGATATTTAAAGACGGCTCGTTGTAACAAATTGACTGGCGTTGGTGAGGGGCATGGTTATAACCTTATATATTAAAAAATTACTCTTATATAATGTCCATTAACAATTGTTTATGGTTACCAAAGTACACTTGCTTCATTAATAAGCCTTCTATATTATTCGCTACTAAACTTCTACTTTTTTATTTTACGTGATACACCCTATATATTTAGTTCAGTTTAAAGAAAATTTGTTTCCGATTGCAGCAATATATATATATATATATATATATATATATATATATATATATATATATATATATATATATATATATATATATATATATATATATATATATATATATATATATATATATATATATATATATATATATTACACTGTCACATGACTGCAATCCCCATTTAAAAATTAAAAATATTATATTATTATCCTCACATTTACTAAGATTTTAGGGTTTATATTTAAATAGCAAATATATCTTCTAAAACGTCTATGAAACATTTAAATAATTTATTCATTTCAAATATTAAGGTACCTAATTCCATAGATTTTATTTATAACAAGTGTTCGAAATATTAGATACCATTTTGCTGCAAACAGAGGCTAAGGCGTTTTATCAAATTCACTCTAGCTCTAATAGGGTTGTTAATTAAATCTATTTTTTTTGTTGAATTTTTAAATCGAGCAAACGCCTTCTCCCCATTTACAGCTAAACGTAATGTTTTCAAACATTTGTTGTAAAAAAAATATGTACGAAAATTTTAGTTTTTGAAATAAATAAATTATTTAAATGTTTTTATTTGTCTCAATAGATTACTTTATTTGAAAGATACTGGTGTTATTTTAAATTTAAATCCCAATATCTTAATAGATATGAAAGACAATGAAAATATGTTATATATTGCTCAATTCGGAAAGAACCTGTCTTTAAACTAATATCAATATACAGGGTATACCAGTTAAAATAAAAAGCTACCTAAATAAAAAGTCGAGCAAAGAAATCGAGTAGGCACTTAAAATGATCACCCTACATACTACAGGGGCATGACATGAAAATATCCTTTTTGTAATAACTTAGTTTTCAGAAAGACATAAAGATCTTCATTAACTAATTTTTTCGCGGAATCTAAATTTAGAATTAAAAAACAGTTAAGCATCGCATTTAAGAAACATGCTATCTTACTTTGTGTTTTTAGAATAGAATACCCTGTATATTTTAATATAACTTGATTTTCCTCATTTTCCTGAATTCGAAAATAATAAATGTCATGTTACCTCAAACAGTTTTTGAGATATATGGATTCTGCTATTAAAATATTGTTAACGATTTTGTTAAACGTAGTTGCCTTTGAAAACAAAACAGCTATATTTCTAAAATAAAGATGCTGTTTGCTTGCCAAAGTAATATTTGACAAAATCAGTATCTGTGATGGTTAATTTTTCTTTTTGTCAAAGGCAACTACGTTTAAAAAGATCATTAACAACATGTTAATACCAAAATCTAAATATCTCAAAAACTTTTTGAGTTAATATGAAAGTTATTTCAAAAAAAGTATTTTCGCGTGATTTTGTGATGTTCCCATTCCCCATAATTTCGTTACTTTTATTGTTACGATAAAAATGGTAAGTAAAATAAATATAGTTTAAAAAAACTAAAAAACTTATAATGTACGAAAAATACAGTATTATTGTGAAAAAGCGTATTTTTCTTCGACACCCACCTTTTTTCACAATAATACTAGTATTTTTGTTATTTTATTTTATTAAATAATTATTTTTTCAGTTGGTTTGATGGGTAGGAGGGTTGTTTTGTTTTTTTAAAATTAATTTTTTTTTAACTTTTTAGTTTTGTGTGCGGCGTGTTTTTTATTAACATAATATTATAAAAAAAAAAAAAGACTTTTTGTGTGCAGATTTTGAAAATCATGTTAGAAAATTAATGGAAGGTCACACAAGATGGCTACAGTTACTAATTTTATTTTTTAAATTGAACACCATGTATATTTTTACATATTTACGAACACAACGATATAAGGGTTGATGAGTGTATCTCTAATACTGGGATTGATTACATGGGTATTTTGGTTAATAGTGAAGATGGATAATCGCTTAATTGAGAAATGTAGTGCAGATTATGCCTATTAACATGGCGTATCGTCCAAAAAACAATTGAAATTCGATTAGTTTTGATTTTTTTTAAGAAAAAGCCGAAATCACCATTTTTAAAAAATAAGTTGTAACTTTTTTTATTTATGGATCAATTTAAATACGTTGAAGATCATTTTGCAATAATTTTTTAAGGATTTTAAATTAAGAATGCCACGGTATTTTTTTAAATAGTAGGTTTTACAAAAATTACAATCAACTTCATTTCTTTTTACGGAACCATATTGAATTATTGGATTTTTTAAAATCAGAAAAACTGTCCATTTGAAAAACAAATTAAGAATGCCACTGTAAAATCCTTAAAAAATTATTGGAAAATGATTCTAAATATTTTTTAATTGAACCATAAATAAAAAAGTTACAAGGTATTTTTAAAAATGTAAATTTTGGCTTTTCTTAGATAAAGTCTAAACCAATCGGAGTTTAATTGTTTTCTGGACGCCATGTTAATGGGTATAAAATTCTGTACTACTGTTGTCATTTAAGCGAATCTCTATATCCACTAATAACCAAGACACCCATGTAATCCCGTAAGACACACTGTATATATGAAAATTGGAAAATATGTTTTATTAGAAATAACACAAAGAAGGTTTAGTGCCATATCCCCCAAAAAGAAACAATTATGCAGCTACGGACACGTGTTTCGGAGTTATTGTCCTTCATCAGCGTAGGGTAGCTAAGGAATTGGATCTAGGATGGAATAGATCAGGAACAAGAACTAAAATAAGGCTGGAAAGTACAGTACACAGTACTCAATTAGTGTCTTCATGTTCCCAAGTGCCACATTTGGGGCCTCGATGAGCACAGTCAACACACAGAGCCCTATGTGTACTGCTCATTTCCACCTGGCAGATACAAATAAAATCCTTAGCTACGCTACGCTGATGAGGGGCAATAACACCGAAAAACGTGTCCGTAGCTGCATAATTGTTTCTTTTTTGGGGGATATGGCACGAAACCTTCTTTGTTTTATTTTGAACCCCAATAAATCTATCTTGTTTTATTAGAAATAATTTTAATTGTCTTGATAAAATATGATTTTCAAAATATTCTTATGAAACTTTTTAATAAACTACATTTAAATAGCCATAAATAACAAAATTAACAGGAGTAGAACTCACATGAATTTTTACTAATATCTCCCTTAGTATTAGAAATAGACCCATCAACCACATATCATTATCTTCGTGAGAAAGTGTTCTATTCAAATATGTAAAAGTATACGTTCAATTTAAAAAATAAAATTAACAACTGTAGCCATCTTTTGTGAGCTTCCATCGTTTTTCTGATATGAATTTCAAAATCTACATAAAAAGTCCTATAACTTTTTTATTTACCATGTTTTCGTAATAATACACGAAATTAGGGGGGTTAGAATTCTCACAAAATCACCCTGTATATACGTTGACGTTCTTTTCTGATCATGCTGATATATAAATGTACGATAAAATGAATTACTCAACAATTTAAAATTAAGTTTATTGTAGAGTCAATTAAGACAACTACTTCCTAGACTTGTACTCTTATATGTTATACATTTACGTTATCATTATAATCTCTATATAAACGCTATATATATATATAATATATATATAATATATATATATATATATATATATATATATATAATAATATATTGTGTTGAAAAATATTATTGCGAAAAAGTATCAATGTCATGAAGGCTTTCCAAAGGGACACACATTATAAAACTAAGATAACTTGTACGTGTAATGTGAATTATCCATGAGTAATTTTGGGAACACTGAAAGCATCAGAAATTAAACGTTCCTAAGAGGTTGTAGGGCAAAAACAAGATATTTTCTTTTCGATATAAGTGGATCATCACCCTATATAAACAGTTGGTACAAAATACAAAAAATAAGAAAACTATTATTACCATTTTTTAAAATCATTTAACATCGGCTACCAAAGCCAATCCCCGACACAAATAGACAAGATCATCAGTATTAGGTAAATTTTGCTGAACCCCCACCTTATCGAGGGCTAGAGATATATAAAACGTGCTCACATCACAAATACTAGGAACTTGTAGTTTTACATCCCCTTCGAAAGCTGGTGATGTGAGCAGTTTGTTTATCCGCTATACGTCATCGACATTGTCTCGCTCGAATTGGAACCCGAGTCGTTTGATAAAGAGACGTGCTATTATGTTTGACACCAATAAGCCGATCGAATGGAATTTATTATTTGATCGAAAAGCAGATAATTTCTGTAAATGTGATAACATTTACAGATAAATTTTGTATGAAAATTGTTTTATCACGTAAAACTCCAAAAAAGGAAAAGTATAAAGTTCAAAATTCGTTTCAAATCTAAGAAATAAAAAAATTAAATTGAATTACAACCATCCATTTTTTCCATTTTTTTTTAAATGTATAGAAGAAAAAACGTTGTTTTCTTTTTTTAAAATTTGAATTTGCCTTTGTCTTGATTTCATTTGTGCGTACGAGAAAAACATTTTTAATTGCAAATTAAGGCCAGGACAGTTGTTGTGATTGGATATGAAAACTGAGGCCATAATTTCCTTTGTTGCTAAATACACAGTCGAGAATATTTATTTTTATTCTACCTCTAATTACAACCAGTATATCGGAGATATTTTCCTAAATAAACGAAATATTTTCAAAATTTACCGATTCCATGAGGTACATCTAAAACATGCCGTTATTCGAATTTTTTGTGTTTATATTGAAAAAAAAAACTTACTTAGATATTTGCAAATACCAGCATCTTCTTATACTGTACCAATACTAATATATGAAAAATTCAAAATTTAAATAAATAACCTCGGAAATAACGAAAGAAGTCTTCTATTGCTTTCTTATGGGGCATAAAATGAGTTTTGGAAATGGGAAACTTATGTATAGAAGAATCCATATAAATTCATATATTGAAAAATTCATACATGGTACAAGTATATGAAATCTATCTCTTATTTCAACACCCGTAAACAATTTATATGATATTAATGCATTTAGAGCTCGTCTTATGATTGTGAGTCTCCCTACCATTATACTATTATCATTACCTATCATTCCTTTTTGACAATAGATTTTATTATCCTGATAAATGATGTGTAAATCACATGGATATAAGTGTGCATCATTCATAAAGAATTTCCAAAACTGTTATATTAAGGCGACTATAAACATAGATGAAAATATATTAGTTAATATTATATGCACTAAGCTCATAACTTTATTATCAACATCAGTAGTAGAGGACAAAAATAGAAATTAATTTTCTAGTAAATTTGTGAACATAATCATTTTTTTTACTTTCTTTCAAAGAGTATATTGCAAAAATCCCGTGAATATTTAAGGAGACATTTAATAAAATAATTTTCGTTTCCAATAAAATTTTAGAGAAATTAAATATATTATTTTTTGTACTCTTTTCTGTTGATTAGACAGCAGTAGTATGGATAGGCAGTATACACCGTGAGTTACAGTTCACTTCCCAACGTTGAGAGATATACGTATTCTACGAGAAAAAATTACACAGAAGTGGAGAGTAATAAAATGTCGCAGAAGCTTGATCTTTCGGAAAAATGAACCATTTTTTAATTTAATATAGTCTCAAAAACATCACTTTTTTGTATATTTATGTAATGTTTCACTACAATTATTGTCTATAAGAGTTACCTACAGTTATTTTCGTAAAAATACCGGTAAGTGATTCTTTATTTTATCAGTAAAGACACTTTCCGGATGTGTTGCGTACAACATATTTCAGCAACCATTCTTGCTAGTCTCAAAAAACTTCTTAATTTGAAATATTTTGCAAGCAAAACTGATAAAATTTAACTGACAGACACTTACTTTCAAAGAAGAAAAAATTGGATTAATCATTTTTAATTATTATCATATACAATTGTCAACCAAAAGTGACTTTATCGATCCCTTATGTCACTTTACTGGGCTATACCAGTATATATGTATATTTCGCTCAAAAAATTTATCAGAAACGGTTAACCTTCTAGATGGTTGCAGAAAAAACCTTTTTTATTTTTTACATTGAATCTTTCCAGAACATTACAGTTTTATTGACGTTTTAGATCATCTGAATATTTCAAATAAATGTAGATGTTTTAGCTTAAATAAAAACGATTTTCATAAATAAATGATTATATAAATATCATGAATAAAATAATACTTATGTTTTTGAGAATATCTTAAATTGAGAAAAAAATAATATTTCCAATTTTCCGGAAAACAGCTTCTTGCTCTCTTTTTTCTAGAAGAATCTATTCCTCAATGCTGGGGAGTAAATTTAGACCCACCCTGTATATCATCGTACACACATTATGTAAGTATTTAAATATCCATTAAAGAAGTGGGATGTGAATTTATCAACAATAATTTAAAATCTGTAAAAAATAACTAATCACTATTTTTTTTTAATCACCAGAATAAAGGGAACTAGATTATTATTTAAACATTAATAGTTTTCTTTGTAGAGCAAATACGGACATATAATGAAACTACTAATGAACATATAATGTATGCGCTAACCATCTGTTGATTATGTGAATTTCTTATGGATAAATGATAACTTTATTAATCATTTCATTTAAAAAACTATCTAATGTGACAAAAGCCGAAAATGAACTAAATAATTTCATATAGAAAGTAAGTTTGGTAATTTTGTCATTAAACAGTCTGGCTATTTTCGACAATGGTTGATGACACGGCTTTCACTGTATCTTTTTCTCTGCATCTTTTTCATAATTTTTATGTAGATTGTTTTGATAAAGTCGACTCTGATATCACAATAAGAAAATTATATCTACGCTACTAAATAGGAAATTAACATATCTTTACTTTGAAAGATCATAAAGGCCAGACATTCTCTCTACCATGAACAGCAAATTTACGAAATTCGTTACTCAAACTAGAAGGCCTCTAAAGTTAAGGGAAGGATATCCATCTTCTTCTGTTTGGTGTAACAGGTCAACTATTAAGTAAAAAAAAGGAAATCTTGAAATATGTAATTTATATGAATGATACAAGTTTTTGTAAACACATTTTCTGACGAAAATTTTAATCTCATTATACTGGCCTGCTGTGACAGACGGTTGTATCTGAAAAAAAAGTAACTTTAAAATTAACAGTTTTCCAAATTTCCACATTTCACAAGTTAACAATTTTCGTTATTGGCAATTAAATTTGTATATGGGGCATTCTATCACAAATCTCGGAGCCCGTGACCCCCCACCATTTTTAATTTCACTGAACATTTTTGTTGTCTTTTAGTATCACTTGAAAGTAGTTTCCAGGTAAATTTTCTAGATTTTTATTTCAATCCCTCTAGAAATTTCTTTAATGATTTTTGATCAAAAAATCTTCAAATGGCTACTACTTTTTTAAATATCAAGATATTCAAAAAATTTTATAGATAATTTTTTTTCATTTTGAATTGTACTTTCATAAAAAAATTCTTAATTAATGTCTTCTGTATTTTTTCTTAGTATGAAACAAAAAACAATTTTTTTTAAAGATGAGCGTTGTTTGATTTTTTTTTTAAAAATTCACAAAAAGAATGTTATGCATTTAGCAAATTTTAAGCCTAGCTTCATCTTGATACAACTTTACAAAAAATTTTTTTTTAATTTTGAAACAAATTTAATTAATTCCTCACCCCTCAAAGTGAGGAAGTTATTTATTCGTGAAAAAAATTTTGAATTTTTTTTTTTGTATTTCTGGACGAATCTCGACGAATTATGACGACACACAAAATTTCAGACAGAAAAAATTTTCTATTTGTGTGTCTGGTTCGCGATAGCAGCTACAGTTTTTGAGATAAAGCTTTCAAATTTGGTACACACATTCTAGAGGTCAAGGAAGAGATTGAGTTCGTTCATGAGCAAAATCGGTCCCAATGTCTAAACAAAATATTAGTGACATTCCACCAATGTGACTTTTACTTCCTCTCTCCTCAAAGTGAGAAAGTTATGTATTCGTGAAAAAAATTTTGAAAATTTTTTATTGCATTTCTGGACGAATCTTGACGAATTATGACGATACATAAAATTTCAGACAGAAAAATGTTCTGTCTGTGTGTCTGTCTGTCTGGTTCGCAATAGCAGTTACAGTTTTTGAGATAAAGCTTTCAAATTTGGTACACACATTCTAGAGGTCAAGGAAGAGATTGAGTTCGTTGATGAGTAATATCGGTCCCAATTTTTGAAATGTCAAAAAACTTGACTTTTTTGAAACGTCAAAATGACTTTTTTGAAATGTCAAAATGTGACTCTTTTAAAACGTACAAAAATGTGACTTTTTTTGAAACGTCAAAGTGACTTTTTTGAAACGTCAAAATGTGACTTTTTTGAAACGTCAAAGTGACTTTTTTGAAACGTCAAAATGTGACTTTTTTGAAACGTCAAAAAATATGACTTTTTTTAAACGTCAAAAATTACTTTTTTGTGTAAACTCCACCACACGTCGAGTTTTACTACGGTGAGGAAGTTCTGATCCACAAGTAGTTGGCAGGGGTTTTTTGAAATGTCATAATGTGACTTTTTTGAAACGTCAAAAAATGTGATTTTTTTTGAAACGGCAAAAATTACTTTTATTATAAACTCCACCACACGTCGAGTTTTACTACGGTGAGGAAGTTCTGATCCCCAAGTAAGTAGTAGCGGTTTTTTTTATAAGATTGCTGTTTTTGCTATCGAAAATTTATTTAAATATTATCTATTGAGCAACTGTCAAGGATACATTTATTTATTTATAGTGTACATAATGGACATTTTCCACATATATTTTTTATTTGCTTATTCGATAGTATTTATAAATCTGAGCTGACAGAATTTTTTTCCGGATACTTTTGAACCCCAACAGGATTAAAAAAAATAACAGTTTTGAATCTTAGTCTTATGACGTTATCCGAGTAGGTTTGGCGCCAAACACAAGCAGCCAGTGAAAGCGAAGACGGTACCGCAGTATTGCCAATTTTACGTATTGTTTAAAAACGTGATTGGTGATTACTTATTCAATTATAAATACAACTATAAATTCATACACATAAAATTTGTTTTACCTTAGTACGAAGAGAAAATTTTATTTGTACGTATTTTGCTACTTCGACATTTAAATATAAAAAAAAAAATCAGCAGAAATTGATGAGTTAGGTTATGTTGTAGATCAGAGATCGTTCTGCGAACACCAACATTGACGGCGCATGTCCATAATGGTTGCCAACAGTTTATTTCAAACTTATTTGCCACATAGAAAACGTCGGTTTCTTTGATCTCTTTAACGACGTCAAAGAAACTGACGTTTTTTATGTTGCAAATAAGATTGAAATAAACTCTAACAGAACATTATGTACATACCTAGAGTACAAATTCCATAAAAAACTCAAAAACAGTTACGATTTCCTGTTATTGCAAAGCAGTATAGTTCGAAGCCATTTTCTCCTTTGTCAATTTTGAAGTTTTTTGGCTAATCAAATAACATGCACAAACATCTATTAAGGTTTATTCGTTTATAAAATATTATTTATATGTTTGGCAAAGAATAACTAACTACATGAGTATACACTGAAATTATACTTTGAAAAAAATTGTGATATTTTCTCCAATTTTAAAAGAAAATTTTAATTAGTAAGTTACATCATTATACATTTCAAAAAATGAACGATGATGATACATTATAGTTTACCAAACACATACATAAACTATTTCAGAAATAATTATTGATAGCAAGTCTTAAGTATACATAGTCTATAATAAATATACAAAATTGTTATTAGTAATTTCTTTATAAAAGCAAGCCGGTTCTGTACCTAACCCCGTATAAACCTGTCCGAGAATTCTGCATTGTAATATTACATGTAAGTGCCTGACATGTTTAATAAATATTCACCTGAAATAATAATTATTCTCTTCCCTAAATATATTTCAAGATTATTATAAACGTGTATAATAAAATTTAACGCATACTTCAATGAAGTTACAATCTAAAATTTCACAAACGGTGAGTCACAGTCTAAGAGCTTTCTATTCATTCTTGTTGCATGTATTTTTCCCCTATGTAAAATGTCAACAAAAGAGATGCGTATGTGTATCGAACATTATGAGATTCAGTAGCCGATAACCCAACAGGAACCAATCACTATTGGTTGTTGATGCTCTATTGTTCATGTGCAAGTTTACCGGGGGTGGTTTACCGTCGATATCGGTACAATAGTATAATATTGTCTTCCATTTTTTGCCATAGTTTTTCCTTTTAGTAAACACTAAGAGAAATATACTCTCGTGATTATTAGACAGAATTCTTGATTTTTATAAAATAGATGTGTATTTTGTGTGACAGTTAAACAGTTCAATAATATTTACATAACACAAACTGCTTATATTGACTAGAATTTAAAGTCACACTACCCACTAAAATATTGTATACCAAGTAAATTTTTATACGATAGCATGGTATAGTATGGCTATGTGCTCGAGTTACCCGGGTTCGATCACTGGACGAGAAGCTAGAATTATTTTTAAAGAAGAAATTCATCCTAGCATACTGGGTATGTGCCGGTTGAGAGAGAGAGAGAGAGAGTTACAGTTAGAATTTATTTACGATCTGATTAATGGGTTAATATTGACTAGAATTAAAGTATTAAATTATTATAAATCGTATTATGCGTTATCCCCTTTATCTCCAGATGATGTCAAACTAGTTGGCGAAATACACGTGTACAGAATAGATATCACGTTCATCAGAGATGGTATTAAAATTATTGGACATCAATAAATAGATAAACAGGCAACTTTGGTTCAAGGATGGTCTTAGGCATCAGGTAAGTGACAGAAGTGGTGGCTCTAGAGTTTAGGCGCGGAATATTGAGGTTTATATAACCCATTTTCTAGATAGTGATATGCGATTTTAAAGAAAACAAATTTTAGGAATTTCCTTTGGACTGACCCTAAAGTTCAATTTATAAACTATGTCGTAGCAGTTGCAGTTGCAGGTGAGGTTGTCGCACTTGTATAGCTGCATCAGTTCATTCGCAATTTGTAATTTATAAACTTGTGTATGATTCGCGCCTGTTCCTGGTACTCGAATTAGTTCTGTGACCAAAACATAAATTGGAAATATTAGGAAGTATATACAAAACAAAGAAAACGTTGTTCGGCATACAACACTGAAACGAAATTATGAACTAATGGAATTTTGTTTATTATTATAATAGGTACATGAAATTTACTTTATTGGCATTAAAATTGTAAAATTTCATTGGCTATCGCAGCAGTTGCCGCCCGAGATAAAAGATCATCATCTCCCAGTGGAATAGGAACTGCAACTGCTGCGGTTGTGTGCTTTATAAATCGGAACAGTGATTTCTTATTCCTCAAATTGCTACAGGCTCAGCAAACGCTGCGCTGTTGCTGCGACAGTTTATAAAATTAACTTAATGCCATTATTTGAGCGTTATATTTAAGATATCAACCGAAGGAGCAGTAATCAAGCTTTGATCTTATTGATGAAAAATGTGAAATGGTAAAATTTTAAAAAAAAATTACGTTTCCTAGTTAAACATACAATTCCTTCAAATATTAATATACTTTAATCCACTCTAGGTATTTGCCACTGATTGTAAATGGGTGTAAACTTGGTTCTGCTTTACGTATAAACCTTAATGATTTGCATTTAGATATGTAATTGCGCAAGTTCGTATAAAGAAACCATAAAATACACCACATAAATTAGACAACCCCCAAAACCAAAACCGAAGCTGCTCGGACAGGGGTTCAACAGTTAAAAACACGGACACACACACCCAAACTCCTCGACTTTGCCGGAATCAAAACCGGGATTTGAACCCGGGAGTCGATAGGCAGTAAACCAGCTACGTTTGTCACTTAACGCTCTGTCCCACTGCGCTACTGAGCTCGGTATTACAACATATTCTATTTTATTAAGCTGATTTTGTAACGTGAGACAATCTCCTAATTTTGGAATGGAGCAAACAATTTTTTAAATCCTTCGCATATAAAAGTTTGTCGCTATCAATCCAACCTGTTAAGATATTAATAAATAACAAGAATAGTAAGGGTTCCAAGTTGGACCATTGCGGGAACCCAGATGCGTCCATAAACATGGATGATTTAAGTCCCATATAGCCGACATATTTGGAATTATATTTGAAGAGGAAATTAATCCTATCATATTGGGTATGTGCCCATTAAAAGAGTGTGTGAGAGAGAGAGAGAGAGTTACAGTTATGATTCATTTACTATCTACATAAGTGTCACCAAATCTGAAATTATCCAGATTTGATGTGATAAGTTATCACAGCCGTGTATTTTTTAATTTACATTTCATCTTATTTACCATGTCTACGTGTACAGTTGATAGATAGTTACATAACGTTGTGCGACTTGGTAACTACCTGGGCATTGTATTTATTCCAGAACTCTCGAAATAGTTGTTTATCGAGTGCAGCGGAACATCACAGGCAATTAACATTAATAGTAAATCAAACATAAACTATGTTGTCGAAGGCACGCCATTTTTTTTTATTTTTATGGTGTACACTATTTACGTGAAGTCCACAATCACGCTTATCCCAGCACATCAAATCTTTCTCGCACACTTTACAAATTATTTTAGCACCATCATAGAATAAGTCCGGGAATTCACCTATGAATTTATTCACTTTGTCAGTAAATGGCCGTTTTCTACCCCTGCGTACGTCTGTCATGCTGTATTATTAAATTGATATCAACAAATAAAATAAAAACACAAAAACAATATGCAATACGCCCAAGTGACTTAACGTGTACACAACTCGAAAGCTAATAATAGATTGGACTGGAGTTTCGCAGTCAAGGTGAATGCCGGCGACGGTAAGTACATCTGTACTCTACGACCATGATACACAGAAACGATTTGCAGCTTTAGTGATAACTGAGTAATGAATGAAACAGTTAGATAAGTCAGTGTACACCACATCTACCGATCCTTGGCAATCAAGTACAATCAAAATGTAATGCTGTGATGAAATTCGATTTGAAGCAATGCATCTGCTTTCCATAACATCATGATGGTAAGGCGAAATACAAGGCAAATGTAAAGTTTATTTCAAACTTATTTGCAACACAAAAAATGTAGGCTTCTTTGATCGCGGTAAAGGGATCAAAGAAGACGAGGTATTTTATGTTGCAAATAAGTTTGAAATAAACTGTTGTCATACATGATGATTATCTCGAAAATTTGCTCGAGGTTCGGTAAACCTGCAAACGGTAATTTCATGTATTTTATAATCCCGTCTTCAAAATTGGACATATTTGGATAAATTCCAACAATCTGGAAAAGTACAATTAATAGTTGATAAACTATATATGATTAATAATGATTGCATAAAAACTTCAGAGCAGTTCCTGGCAAGAAAAAATTGGGGATTAAGGTATGTCCAGTACTCATTTTGTTCTTAAACTTCCTCCTGAAGTGGGTTGGAATCATTGATGTGAAGATAACAGTGACATAGTTTTCCACAAAACACCATATACTGCACTCGATGCGCGTTTCGCCAACCAAGATGGTATCATCTGGAGATGATTAAAACTCACATAGTTAAAATAGTTTTAATCATCTCTAGATGATGTTATCTTAAACTTCCTGAAGACCTCTGTTTTCATTCAATTTAGTAATATGTAAACATGGCATATAATATCTTTAATTCTTTAGCATGAACTGGTAAGAGCATTTTTTGTGTGGTGTAGGATTGATCAAAAGGCAATATTTTTTAAAAAATAAATAATACTGATATAATATCAACTCATGTTTTTTACAAATAATGAAAAATAACTGATTTTTGGTTAGTTCTAACTACACAGAAAAAATTACCTAAAAAATTGTATAATTATTTATGGTTCAATAGAGATTAACAGGAGAGCGTAGCCAAATTTAAATTATAATAAATTAAAACTAACATGATCTTCAAAATAATAGAAGATTTATTAATTTCTAACTAGGTGTTGGAAATGGTTCCGTTAGTTTCGCTTTTTTCATTGCCCATTAACAATATTTAAAAAACAGTTAACTTGTATCTAAATAAAGGACCTGAAGAAATAGTATCCGGTAAATTTGTGAAATCATCGCTTAACAGGATGACTTTGAATTTTTACTTTCAATGTTTATATGAGGTAAAATGAAGCAGATTATGGACTCGTTCAGTACCCCCACAAAGTGAAACTGACAGACGTCATAAAGTGGAAACTTTTTTATACTTCTGCAATAAAAGTTTACTGCATGTTTACTATTAGTAACTAGGAGCTGTAAATCCTTATAATGAATTGTTCAGTATTCTCAGAAGGCTATACTGTGTCCTATATTTTTTAGGTTCGAACTATTTATTACCTGCGTACCGTATTATCAAAAAGAAGTGGCGTAACAGATGATTCTGAAAAAACTTATTGATGGATTTACTCTTAGCATACAGCACTGACCGTCAGAGTCAGGTCAGGTCCATGGTCGGTGTATTTACGGTACATTAGTTTCTAGCAGAGCAGTAGCCAAATAATTTAAAACGGGGATTTTTTAAAATAAAATCCAGTAAAACTTACGAAATGCATTTTAATTCTTTTAATTTTTTAGTTTTTTCCACACAACGTATCTCGTTGAAAGTAAAAGTTAAACAGGATTTCAGTTAATCTTCTCTTACACTCAAGACACATTTTGTTATGAAATTTGAAACATGTCGGTCTGTCTGTTATTGCTGGTAACATTGTTGTTGTTGATTTGGTTCCACAGGCTGTCCAAAACGGATAAGACAATTTTAATGATGTATTGCACACACATTTCCGATATACAAAGGTGAAAATGTAACAAAATCATATTTATTAAAAGTGTTTAAAAAAACTCGTCACTCCAAAAGTCTACAAGGGTCTATTTAGGGATGATCCAAAATTGTTTTACGGCAGCTTCTTCCAAATAGTTTGATACATTATTTTAAAATTAGGCACAATAGTTTTACTTCAAAGATTTAATTTTTAACTACAATAGGTCACAAAAAACTGTATATTTTTGTAACTAATTATTATTTTTGTCTTTTTAAAAAGGCTTTGATACCAGGGATAGAAGTAGACCTTATTTATACACAAAAATGATATAGGTACTTGTCAAATGTCAATATACCATACACTTTTCCAATCCTCATTACATGAAGTCTAAAGAAATTCATTAAATATTTTCGTATTCGAAAATTATCCTTATATACTGCATCAATAAGGACCAAAATAAAGAGAGCTTTATATGTTTTGTCTTCGAAGCGGGTTTTAAATTATCTTAAATATATTAATTTTTCAAGAAATTATTTAAAAGCTTACAACTCGTTAAATTTCATGTTTAAATCCATTTAAGTATATAAGATTTTTATTTGTAAGTAAATAATTCAATTAAATCCAGGTTCAGCTTCATCTAATATCGGTTTTCTACATAGTCACATCACATTAATGAAGAAAATTAACAAAAAAAAGCGCATTCTTCAGCTGTCTCTAGTACTTAAAAATATAAATATTAGAAATAATAATGATGTATATAATGATTAACCTGTCTGCCAAATTTGAGAAAGGTTAGTCAAAACTTTTGGAAGATGTTACCGAATTTTTTTTAATCGGCCTTATATAGACCCTTGTAACTCTCTTGAACATTGAAAAAGTCAAACTGCAAAAATATGATTCCCTTAAAATTGTGTACTTTAGTTAACAAATACCCTGTGTAACTATATGCGATGAAAGATAACAATTACGATCATCAAATTTGCTGTCTACTTGTTAAATATTGCCATGAACGTAAATTTGATGTATTTATTATATTGGAATAAAACCAAAGCTTTGAAAAACGATTTAATTATGGGTTATGAGGGTTAGTATCATCATCGGATAAGATCTTTAAGAATAGATACTATTAACTCTGGTAATAACTTAATTGAGTAAATAAATGCATGCTATTTACAGGATTAAGTAATATACAAAGTCAATGTCATAAAGCAGAATTCCAAACTTTCACATTCTGTAATACGTCCCATACCCCAATAAATAATATGAAAAAGCAGTGAATGGTCGGGGGTGGGTAAATTTCACAGGGCAGCTGGCGAAATAAAAAGAGCTAGCGACAAACCTTAGGGGGTCGCAACCCCTCCCGCTCATGCTTTTGGGGTATAGTTGACAATGTTTAACATTTATCTGAACGTGCCTGGACCGTGTCGGGTGGTAGAAGAGATTTAGTTGCAATTTTATGTCACTCTCGATCAGGAGCAATACTAGTGCAGTGCTAACTACCAGTGTAAAATAGTGTAAGAATTATGAGTGCTTCTACAGAATTTAACTGTGATTACTGGAACACGTCTAATCAATACGCTTATCATGCATATAGGTCTAATCAATTTTATAATGACTCACAAAAACTTAGTACTTACGTACCACCGAACAATTTAACTAAAGAAGATGCAGCTGGAAGTTATCAAGGCCATTTAGCTTATCCTTTTATGAATGATGTACCACCATACAATATCAAAGAAGAGCCCACGTATAATACTTGTAGGTTTAACATAAATCAAACTTATTCAAATCTAGACACACAGACGGACAATTCTATTAGCCCACCGCCTATGAATCACAATTTTACTCACAATTTAAATCGGTTTGACAGCTGTAGACAACCATACAACAACTCATTAGTGGTAAGTTTATCTCCTAATGATATGAGTCCTAGTTCTACACTTAACGACTCTGATGATTCGCCATCCAAGATGAAGGTCGACGATTCACCCGCTTTACGGGCATTATTAAATAAACCCGGTGGTAAGAAAATTACCTACGATTACACAGATTTACATAAAACAACACATGATGAATACCAAAAAGCCTGTTTTGATAATAATGGATATAATAATGCATCCAAACCTCAAGAAGATAGTGAGTATAATTGTGACGATAAAGATTTATCTTCATTTAAAAAGGACAAAAACCTACCTGAGGAACAAAGTGGAGACGATAATTTAGCAACTATGCAAAGTAATTTTTATCCGTGGATGAAGAGTTCACATGGTAATAACTCCCATTATTTATTACTTTATTTATATACATATTGTACATGTAAAAATATTATTAGTTTTGTTTTTCATTATTCTCGTTACTATTTTAAAAATATTTAAATGGTAATAATACTTAACGATAATTGAAAATTATGACTTTGATATTAAAAGTTGATGAGTCAGGTCAATAAAACAATATTCTGACTAGACAATTATTCCCATTTCAAACATTTTAGAAAATAATTTACTAAAGTTATTGTTTTAAGTACTGGTAAATCACATAAACATAGAGAAGTCCACAATGAAAAATAGATATAAAACTACATTACAGTAAAACTGCATCATAAATTAAATATTCTATAATATATATACAAAAATTATGAGCAGAAATTTCAGGAGGTGATTCTACTCATATAAATAATGGTACAACTTCATATAAAATTTTTTTTGAAATCTACTATTAAATAAGTGTGTTTTTATGCTTATTAATTAAGGTTTAATATAATGTAGGGAATTTCGCAATATTTTAAATGTGTTTTATTTAAACGGCTGATTTTATCAAACAAGAGGACCTTTCTGGTCTTTTAATGATCCTTAATAATAAATTATTAAATTTTTGAACAAAATTGCAAATAAAGAAGTTCCAGTTAAGTTTGTTGCCAACAATAGGATTTTAAGCCCTTTAATACTTTCCAATTTTCATGAAATTTTTTACATTGGTAAAGTTTATTATGTATAACAGGTGCACCGAATTTAGAAAAAAATCGTTTCACAGCAAAAAAAGTTATGATAAAATACTAATATGAAAAAATAAATTTTATGTAAATATTCTATTATATGATTTCGAAAAAGGGTTAGACAAACTTGTAGTGTTATTTTTATGAGTAGAATCACGCATCCGAATTTTTTGCTCATAATTTCTATACGCCCTGTATAAATAGTACATATTTAAGTTTAATGTTGTCGAATAATAACAAAAAAGACCGCCAAACCCATAAGAATGTACGTTATAAATTCTTAGATAAGGCCCTTCTTGCTCTCTCACTCTCTCTCTCTCTCTCTCTCTCTCTATATACATACATACTAAATATATACAGGGTGGCTCCTTTTTCTTTCTATAAGTCGTAACAGCTAAACCATTGCAAATATAACTACAAAATTTGGAATATCAGTACTATATTACATAATGACCTAAGCTGCACTCTTACCTTGCTAACCTTACTTCCGGTTTAACCGGAAATGAGGGGAACTTGTCTATTTTAAAAGGAAGACCTTGGATATTATTACAGTATAAGCAAATCTGTTCTGAATAAATTAATGTTACATACTTCTTCTACTTTAAATATTTAAAGATATACAGGGGGATTAAATAGAACCATATAGTGTGATGTAAAAATTAAAAAATTGAAAATTATTTATGACTTAAACAGTGAACACTACCTACTATTGTAGTTTCTTCTCAATTATGTATTTTTGTCTGTTCACAATAATAAAAATGTTTGAGGACAATAATATATTTGTCCAATATTTAAATCATGGCCAACTTTTCATTTTTTAATGTTTACATCACACGATATAGTTCTATTTAATTATCTGTACCTCTTTAGATATTTAAGATAGACAATAGGTATGCACCAATAGTTTAATCAGAATTTAAAGTTTTTTTTTTTTGATATTGTAGTAATATGTAGAGTGTCTTAGGGAGCCACTCTATATACAAGATGCTAATTTTATACAGTAAAATCATGATAGTTATTCACTTACAGCAGATTTGTCATCGAAAGGAAACAAGAGGACACGGCAAACTTATACTAGATACCAGACATTGGAGCTGGAAAAAGAATTCCATTACAACAAATACCTAACAAGGCGTCGTCGTATAGAAATCGCCCACACATTATGCTTGACAGAACGTCAAATAAAAATATGGTTCCAAAATCGACGAATGAAAGCGAAAAAGGATAGCAAATTTGGAGGATTACCTGAATATCCGATAACAGAGGATATAAATATGAATCAAAACATGATTCCATCGGCAACAACATTCTCAAAAAAACTTTTATAACCAGGGAGGGGAAGCACAAGAGGAGATTTCAACGGTTGATTCCAACAGAATCTCTTTCGATAAGGAAATTGCTCGACCTTTAACGGCTCTTAGAAATATTCCGGGACCGCCTATCTCGCCACAATAATATTTTTAAGACTAAAAAGAAGGAGCAAATATCAAAAATGTATACAATATTTACACGAAAGGAGAATAAATATTTTAGGTGAGATTGATAGACTTAGTTCAGTAGAAGTAGGGAATATTCTCTAAATTAATTTAACATAGTAATTTTAATGAAAGCATCTATTTGAATTAGCTGTCTTCCAATATAGGTTTTGGTATATCCTTTGAATATTCCGGTTATTCTAAACATTAAAATGTTTCAATAACGCGTCTTTTTTTAAATTACCAAATTTTTCTAACTGTATGAAATAATGAGAATGATATGAGAAATATTAAAATACTAAAATGTCTTAATTATAAGGTAATAAATCGACCGAAAAGATCTATATTAAAAATTTTATTGCACAAAATATTTTTGTTAATGTTGAACGTAAATTAAATGTAATATTTTACAGTGGGAAATGAAAATAATATAAAAAACATTCACCTTTCGTGTAAGGTATGCTAGTTATAAGAACATATTTATATTTTTATATACAACTGAGTCACTAGATTTAGATTTATATTTATTAAATTATATATTTTATAGATTAATTATTAATACGTCAACAAATAAAGTGTAAATATTTATCTACAAAATTCCACGTTAAATAACTAAATAACCCTTTCTATGCATTTACACCCGCTGAGATCCTAAGGGACGGCTGATTTGTAAAATATTTTGACAACCATAATTTAGAGAAGCAGGATTATGATGAATAATCCTGACTCGACAAATATTTATAATGGATTTATGAAATTTGGCCATTCTTAAAGTAGGTGTGAATTTGGATAATATACCGACGGGTTTTGTTCGGTACCATTGCGAAATGGAAAGAATGGTAAAAAGGTAAATATACAAAATAAATGAGAAACTTCTCATACAACCTCTTTGGTCATTAAGCAAAATAAAACCATTTCGAAATAAATTTATTTTACTATCTAAATAATTATGTTCATTTTAGAATTAGATTTGTTTTTGGAAACTTGTAAAGGATGAACCAAATTATAAGAAGTAATCCTACAGAAAAACTGATACCACATCAATGATCTACTCTTTAGGGAGAATAGAATGTATAAAAAAAATTGTATACGCGAAAACTCAAAGAAAGTTATTTAAAAGTGCTTAAATTTTTTATTGTGGAATGTTATGTCTTCGCAACGAATTTTCATTAACTAATTTGAAAATTCCAAAAGTTTGAGGATTGCAAGAAAATTATGTTATTTAAAATTACCTGTTATGGAAATTAGGAAACATAGTAAAATTTGTCAGAGAAACATATCATTTTATGAGGCATACGTAGAAGTGTCAGCTAAACAATTTTTTAGAAAAATAATAAGATAGCATTACGCGGTTGAAAATTGATGGATATGTTATTAATTTTTAACAAAAATGTGTCTACATTTTATTAAACAATGTAGATATAAAACAGTTCTCGTAATAGTAAAATAAGGAAAGGGTTGGATCATAGTCTCGTGCTGGCGTAAATTGAGTAGCTTCAAATACTACGATGCAATCATTATTCTAGTATTAGGTATTTAGACCATTTTTTAATTCGAGCCCTATACTGTGAGCGGAAAATATTCATTAAAATGAAAAACATTTTTTTTTAAAACCTTACGCAGGTCGATTTTATTTTAAAGTATACACGTTTTTACATCCAACTCAATTTCCAATCATCATTTGTTTCGAGGTGTGATGTCATTGACATATTTTTAAAATTTAATATAAAATTCCATATAAAAATTTACATCGTATCATATGGCGATTACAACAAATTTTCGAACAAAAAGGCAATTGAAAATTAGAACAAAATATAACAAAAATTAACAAAAAATAAATAAGATAACCTGTTTCTAAGCAAATAAAATTGCTAAATTAAGTATTGTAACATTTAAGCGGCACAACAGGCATGCACGGTGGTTCGACGGGCGAGGACCGATAGAATGACCCTCGGGGTTCCTAGATCTTGTACCCCTTGATTATTTTTATGTAGTTATTTAAATATCAAAGATTTATGTAAACAAACCACAAAATTTAGAGTATTTAAAAAATCGAATCAGAGATGAATGGCCCAGAATTAGGCAAGAAGTCATCAAAATGTACAAGAAGGCTTTGTAAAAAGCTTGTCTATTGTCAAGAAACCGGTGGATGTCAGTTCGAACACTTAATTTAATAATTTTATTTGTTTAAAGACAGAGTTTTTGATTTATTTTTTGTTAATGGTAAAATTTAAGTTTCCCAAGTTTCAATTGTTTTTTGCTCGAAAATTTTATTATGCAAGGTGTCAACAAAATCAGGAAAAAAAGTAAGGAGCTGCCAATTAAAAAATATGTCGATCATGTCATAACTTGGAAAAAAAATGATGGTCGGAAATTCAATTTGATATAAAAATGTGTCGACACACACTAACATAGTTTTCAACAAAACACCAAAACACTATATATTGCCCTCAATGAGTACAGTATATAGTGTTTGGTGTTTTGCGGAAAACTACATCAGTGTTATCTTCACATCAAAAGTTTCAACCCACTTCAGGAAAAAAAGTGTATTTTTATAAAATAAAATCGACTCTCCGGATCTTTTATCAGAAAAAAATCTAAAATAACTTAATAGGTATATAAAATACCTCAAACTACAAAATAAAAACACTAAAGATAAATCTGTGTATCGCATAGTACCCATAAGTTTGCCTCTGCATGACGATGGTGTAAATCAATTTGTTTATATTTCGCAAATAAAAGGAGCTCTTATTCTAGGAAGACTTCAGTTCTATTACTTCCTCACCCCTCAAAGTGAGGAAGTTATTCGTGAAACAAATTTTGAAAATTTTTATTGCATTTCTGGACGAATCTCGACGAATTATGACTATACGCAAAATTTCAGATAGAAAAAGTTTTCTGTCTGTGTGTCTGTTTGTCTGGTTAGCGATAACAGCTATAGTATTTGAGATAAAGCTTTCAAATTTGGTGTACACAGTTTAGAGGTCAAGGAAGAGATTGAGTTCGTTGATGAGCAAAATCGGGCCCAATTTTTAAAACGTCAAAAAATGTGACTTTTTTTGAAACGTCAAAGTGACTTTTTTCAAACGTCAAAATGTGACTTTTTTTGAAACGTCAAAAAATGTGATTTTTTTGTAACGTCAAAGTGACTTTTTTGAAACGTCAAAAAATGTGACTTTCTTGAAACGTCAAAAATTACTTTTATTATAAACTCCACCACACATCGAGTTTTACTACCCAAGTAATTGGCAGCGGTTTTTTGATTATTTTGACACGAGGTTTTCATTACAATATTTTTTGCTTTTTTTGTCAAAGAAACCATCATGTGTAAGAAATATCATATACCTGTATAGTGTTTAATAGGAGGGAGATATATTTATCGGTAAAAGACGTTTCTAATTTTTTACAGTAGCTTTCCAAAGGCCAAGAACTTCTTTTAACCTAACGGGACATCCTATATTAAAAAGGATGTTTCTTTTTGTTGAGAAATTTAGTAAATAATTATAATACAAGAGATTCCATATTTTTTTCTCCTTGTGTTTTGTTACATGTTATATATATTTGGTAGATATAATAATTAAGAACTTGTTCGTACATAAGACTATTGTTTCAGCTACATAAATAATAATAGTTTAATGAAAATTTTAATTCTACCATTCATTGTACAATTATAAATTTCACTGATATACCTATTATATATTAATTCAGATTATTATGGTAGTAAAGAGTACGGCACCTGCAATATCAAATCTAAAACAAAAATGACCATAATATTAATATTTAAATTTAATGATAGCCGTTATAAGTTTAGCTCATCTAATTCTGTTTATTTTTCTTACACTATGCTTTTTTAATTTATCTTTAAAAAAATATAAATCACAGAAGAATACCTATATATTATACTAGTACATATTGTATTGTTGCAATACAAAAACAATTATAAAATAAATAATGAGGAAAATAAAGAAGATGGCAAATTTACATCATCCATAACGATGACTTTCACAAAGAAATGTGGCCAATATGTCGTTTCCATTCTTTCAACCCTCCACAAAAGAGAGTTGGCTTGGGTCAGCACCAAATGCAGCTGCATTGTAAGAGCTTTGGATCTTTGACATGCGCATCAAAACCGAGCAAGATGGCTGATCTACGAGATAAACGCTAACTTTCACATTAGAACTTTGTTTTTGTATTGACTATATTCTTTATTAAAAAAAATTATAGTGAATTGAAATAAAGTGTGGTTTAGTGGCAATTTAAATAAGGTAAGTCGGGGATCTTAGAATGTTAATTTAACTATATATTATTACCTGTAACCTATAACTTTGCAAGCTTTATTTCTGATAAACATAAACCAGTTATATTTTCATTTACTTTCCTAGAATTGTTTACGAAAATTGGACAGTTGATTTTATATATTAAACAGTAATATATCTTGCCCAATTAGTTAAACTTATATTAGTTATACTTACAGTAGTATAGTACATTCTTATGAAATTGGAAATTAGTTGGTTTTCTGATAATAAACAAAATTAATGACAGTATATTTTAAAAACTATTTAATATATATACACACATATATATGTATATCTATATCTACGTATATATAACTCTTAGGGCCCATATCTTTACAGGATATGATATCAAAAATAAAGCTTTTATTATTGGTTTGATTATTTGCAGATATTTATCTATACCTACTTACTTTTGATAATCAGTTTTCTAGATAAAAATTATAATATTTTATATGGCCGTATTATGATAATTTGCTTTTTCCTTTTCCGAAAAAACTACAACTTTTGATATTGAAATTGAAATTATTCGAAAGTATTTGCCAATCAAAAATAATGAACATTTAAAGTAAGCAACCTTTGGTGACTCTAACACGACGTTAGACAACGAACCTGCTTATCTGATAATGAAAAATGAGCCCGCGGCCTTGTGAATAATGCATAGAACATGGAAATAATACTTACTTAGTATTCCAATTCTTTTCATTTGCTCCTTTTCATATTATGAATGTGCCAATTCTATTATGAAAATAATCAAAATTTAGGAACAAATTTTCGGATATAATAGCTTTCCTTTTTTGCAATTTGTTTGTATAATTATTGAATTTAATTTGAGAAACATATTTGAAATATTACATATAAACTGAAGAATTAAAAATGCGGTATAATCTTGAAAATTAAACATTATTAATATTTCATTACTAACAAAATAAAAAAATGTTCTGTATATGGACTAGTTCTGTTATTTTTTCTAGTAATTGAGAAATAAGCCGTGAAAGTTATTGTTTAACACCCAATCTGTGTATTTTACTATTTTTTTTATGCAAGGACAGATAAGTCTTGAAAATCCTAGCACTTGAAAACCTAAGTTGTTCTCACTAACGATTTGCAGAGTTACTAGATATGTGTAGTCACAAAATATTCAAAAATAAAAATTGAAACTAATATGCGTTTATTTTGTTCTATGTTTATTTGACAAAAACATATTTGTATGTAAACTTAGTTAATTTTATTTCAACAACACCATACTTAAATTATAATCAAATATATGAAAACTAAACGATTTTATTTCCAAATTTTTTGTTTAAAACTTATCATGTGCGTTTTTATCGTTATTTTTATAAATAATTGCCATTTTAATATGTTTTATCAGGATCAATGAGTTTTTTCCATTTATAAAGATTGAAAATGAAATCGAGCCGATTTGGATTACTGCATATTAGTATTATCGTTTCTGTTATCGAGATTATACTGATTTACATCAGAATTGATTGTAACAAAAACGTGCTGCAATTTAAATTGGAACCATTCGCACACACATATGTTTCAATAGTAAGTGCTATATGTCATTATTCATTAGATCCGCAAAAAGAAACATTTAGAAATTAAAATGGAAAACCAATATGACGTCGGGAAAGAAGAATGACCTTGATCATGTACTTTATAAAGAGAAACGTTGTACAGAGTGGGTCAAGAAAATTACACACCTAGATTATTGCTTATAACTTTTTTATTATTCGATTTTTTTACGGACATATCAAAGCTGAGATCTTGCCGATTACAACTTTGTATTCAATTTGTAAAAAAAGTGAATTAAAGAAGCGGACATTTTAAAAAATCGGTATTATTTAATACCCGCTGGCATTTGTTTTCTGAATTTTTTATAAATTCGGCTAGGTCTATTTCTTAAAGCTGTCTTCTGTCTTTAATTTAAGACTAAAACCGTTAACATCAATGACACAATAGAAGAGCTCCTGCAAAATTAGTGAAGGGCTTGAAACATAATTAGAAGGGTCAAAAAACAATTACTTTTAGAATTTTACTTCACGTTTTTATTTTTTGTTCAATTTTTTTTTTTTTTTTTTTTGATTTCAATCAAAGCTGAGATCTTGCGGATCACAGCCATATATAAAACCTGTTATTCTGCTAGTATATTAGGGGTAGCCGATTATGAAAGAATATTCATCGGTAAACCGTATTTTGTTCTCCGGTGCGAAATCTGTTGAGAAGTACATCCTTTTCCGCAGATTATTCTTGTTTAATAATAATTGAACAATTAGTCTCTTAAATGTTTTCAAATTGAGATTTTCTTCAGCTATTCTTCTTACCGAGATATGTGTTTATTTTGAAACTTCTCTAGCAGGTAAATTGGCTGTGATGACTGAAAAACAAATTTGAATTACAAATCTGACAGTTCTCTTTTGTTATAAGCTTGTCTGTTGAATTGAAATATTATTGAAACTGAATGAGGTATTTAGTGCTTAATAAAAAAAACTTATGTTTTGAAAAGGGATTCAATACAAAGAGAATTTGTAAAATATTTTCTTTTAAAAATTATAAACTATCTACGGTAAATAAGTTTTTGCTAAGATTAAGAGAAAATGGAGGTGTTATGAATCGAAGGCACATAAGTGGACAACCAAAATCAATTCAAATGGAGAAAATATTAATTGGTGGAAAATTTGTTGTGTAGTAATGATAATATGGTGAATACCAGCCTGTTAGACAGAGAAGAGTCAAGTTAAACTACTAAATATGAAAAGACTTTAGAGAGTAAATGTACACTTCTCAACAGACTTCGGACTAAAGGCCAAATTTGGTTTACTGACGAAAAAATATGTCATATTCGACCACTCTTAAACCAGCAGAATAACATGTTTTAAAAAATCGGATAATAAAATATCTGATGTGGCCAGCATATAATTTTCTTATACCAGTATATATCATCCTGATGTAAAAAAATAATTCTATTTAATTCTTCACTTACCTCAATTAAATTTGATTATTGTATCTTGAAATGTTTCACTAAAATTTTTAAATAATTAATTATCAGCGTCATTCGATACTGTCAATAATAGTTCATGTCATATATTTTAATAATTTATTTTTATTGACGTCGACTTTTTGTAACTAAATTAGACATTTCAAATGTCAAACTGTTAAATTTATCCTAACCCCATTTTATGAGGTCAAATGTGTACATCAGCTTTATTTATGGTATCAACCAACTGTTGCATACTTATTTTCAGTGACCACTGGAGAGGGAATTCACACTAAGATTGTTGCCCTGACCTCAATAAATATCACAAGACATGTATATGACAACGACACATATGACTCGTCTCGCCAAAAGGAAAAGTCCTTAATGAGACACATATGACCCATTCCGTCAAATACGAAAGTCGATAAAAAACGGTACTGCAGTGAACGCGTTAAGAAATAGACCTTGTCGAATTTATAAAAAGTTAAGATTTTAAAGAATGACGATTTTCAAAAACGTCCATCATTTTTGATTTTACTGTTTTTTACAAATTAAATACAAGACTGTAATCGACATGACCTCAACTTTAATTTGAGCTAAGCATAATATAATTGAATAATTAACAAAAAAAGTTGTAAGCTAAAATCTAGTGTGTAATTTTTTTTCCGCCCTACATATTATTTTACTAAAGCTCTAATGACTCTTTTAAGTAAGAATAAATATTCTGTTACACAATTTTAAATTTACATAATTTCTTTATTTTAAAATCAGTAAAGTATGTACATGTATAGATGTGGTCAATAAAAAACAGGACAGTTCTTCATGTGTAGTGTAAAATAGACTTTTTAAATGCATGCTTGATGTGTCAATATTATGTAGCCTATTATTATTTATAATCCCAATAAACAACAAAATTTTAGCAAATCTCTGACAAGAGGCATTTTTTTGTTCGCAACTGTACATAATTATGGCTCGTAATGTATAAGTAAATGTCTAATTCAATTAAATAACATTTTAGGTGAAGACAAATCTTGCTCTAGAATCATCCAGCACACTACCAACGATCTGTTTTCTCTCCCAATTTCGAAACAAGAAGCAGCAGTCATAGGGAATTTTTGTAAATGTTATCCGTTTTAACCTGTTACTTTTTTATCAAAAATATGGTACTGATTAACCAACCATATCTCGGCGACTGGTTAATTTTCTACAGCGTGATACAATCTCATCTTGTAGCATCCTGTGTATCAAATTTGATTAAAATAAGTGCACTAATAATAACAATATAAAAACAATTTGATATTATTTTGGAAATTTCAAAACCCCATATCTCCAAAACGGGAAATTTTTAAGCACCCGTTTATATGAACGTTTTTTTTTTCAAATTAGCTTACGAGTACTACACTGAAATTTTTTAATGTGTTTAAGGTAAATTCTGTATAATATGTAACTGATATTTGTAAATGGTTTCCAATTTAAATGTTCTATCGTTACAAGATTAAATAATAAAGTTTCAGAAAATTTATAGTTGTCGCCGCTTAAATAGCCAATGCTCTAATGTGAGCTATTCTTTGGCCAAGACAGTGTTATTATATTTCCTCTATTTATTATGTTGTGAAATATTATTATATGAAATATGTTTGTGATTTTAAACTATTTTTCAAATTTTTTAATTTATTTGGCGTTGTACACACGTTTTTCAAAACTATATTAACTTGCATACAGTATAAAACGTAAATACTTAAGTATTTTATGAAACTTAACGTACTAGGAACTAAATTTATTTCTCGTGGCGACTACTAATTATAAATTTGGCGTGCTATTAATTTCTAAAAGTCGTAATTCAAAAATGTTTAATGATTTTTTAATGTAACACGTTAAAGTTTAGTAATGAAATTAATGCGCTGTAACTTAGGACATCCTAAGAGATAAATCTAGCAACACAACAGTACCGTCTTCAATTTCACTAGCTGCTTGTGTTTGTAGTGAACCTTGACGGATGAAGTCATAGGACTAAAATTTAAAACTATGTTATTATTTTTGCCCTTTTATTGGACTCATAAAAATTCGCAATAAATTTGGTGACCTTCAGGTTTGAGAGAAAACATGTTAAAAAAACAAAACTTCCTGTTTTTCTTTGTTTAAAATAATGATGATAATAATGAACGCCAAGATGATGAATATTCACAGATCGTCCACTCCTTGTGTGTACCTCCACGTCAACGGGGGGGGGGGGAGGACCCTTGAGCCTGAAGTGTACGCATGGCAGAGTAATACTGAGTATAGCATGTAACATTCTCAGGAGCTCAGATCACTGACCTTCAAACAAATCGCCTGAAAGCCCAAATTAGAGCTACCGAGCCGAAAAATCAGTTTCGGCAGCACGTCGATAAACCCCAGCATGGTGTGTTCTATAAGAATATAGAAACACTGCGTTCATCGACCAGGCAGACATTCACCTTTCTAAGGTGAGCCGGGTTTAAGTCGGAAACCGAGGGATTCATTATGGCCTGCCAAGATGGTGTTATCAATACCTTGTTCTACTGCAGCCGCGTGTGGCGTGTAGAGGGTTCCTGACATTAACTGCAGAACCTGCCGTCAGGCGCCGAAAATGCTCATGCATATACTATCTGCATGCCCCGTATACGCGATTTCAGCCTACATCCACCAACCTAATGCGGGGTTACGAGTGCTATACTACCATCTAAGGCACTCGTACGGGGTAGATCCGACACCAGTGCTGCCTTATGTCCTCGGAGATATTGAGTCCGTTGTCAAGAACGAGATTTGCCGGATTTACTAGAACTACTCGTTCCCGACTGTCAGGCTAATCCAAGCCAACAAGCCTGACATAGTTCTCCTCGACCATCAACTCAAGGTGATGTATGTCATCGTGTTCTCGGCACATGCGGAGAAACACATCACCTTGAAGGAGAAGGAGAAACGGACCAAATATCGCGATCTGTGGTACGAGCTCCAAGTGCTGTACCCAGGCTACTCGGTAAAAATGGTAGTCCTAATAATCGGTGTACTCGGAGGGATAAAGCCTATGTTTCTCTCAGAAGTAAAGACCATACCGGCATCCCAAAAATCAGCCGAGTGACTGACAGTCCAAATGCAGAAGGCGGTCATTCAGGGTTCTCTCCGTCTGCTTAAGGCACACGATTCTGGTATCTACAGTCACTAACTCTACGGGATATAGGGAGTGGCTGTAGTTAATGCGCCGGCGTGACTCCTGTGAAATATTGGAGGCCATCTTAAATCCCCGCACCCCACTATTCACATATTTGTTGACCATGAAGTGCTGCCACAATTATCGTTTATCGTTCTTTTAGTAATTTTGATGTGTGTAAAATTACATTTTGTAGTACCCCTTGTGGAAAAAGTTACTTTCCGCACTAGTGTGTGTAGGTGTATCATCATTTGAAGTAAATATAAAGTGAAACAAATGTCTGAAACACTTCCAAAAAAAAAATTTAAACTGTTTAGAATAACCTTGTTTTAACAAGTTTTTTTGTAACTGTTTTAAACTTGTTATTATAAACACTTGTTTTAAACATAAGCTTAAATTTTCAAATACTATCGGATAAGAAAATATAAAGATATATGGGAAATATCCATTGGGAACTGACGTTAACTCTCAGGGTATCAGTACTAATAATTTTTTCTTTGTTATCAGATTTAATGCGAAAATGATTCAGGCTTTTTTACTGTAAAATGTTTTTTTCACACTGGTTTTCATAATTGAAATACATATCAGAATTTATACATATGTAACACAATAAGTACAACTAGCAACACGACGGTACCGTCTTTCCATTGGCTCTTTGTGTTTTAGCTCGACACTAGTTAAATGACGTCAGCAGGCTAAAATTGAAACTGGAAAGTACACAAAATATATTTATTTTTTTTTATCGGTTTTAAAACCATTACTCTTTCAGGGTCTATTTTTGAAAAAGATTTTATAAGGATTTAGTTATTTAAACCTGAATTGTATGCTAGAGGTCATTTTGTAAAATCTTTACGGGATACCCCATACGTAATAATTGTGTGAATCGCGACTATTCACCGCAAGATCCAGTTTCCACTGCCAGTCAGCTGTCATACTTGATTAATGATTATGAAAGTAACTATAAAATTTACGATATAGTCATGGGGGATTTGTTCAATTCTGTTACTTAAATCATATCTGAATGAATATGCCTATAGTCACAAATACAATATCTAAAATAAATGAGAAATTTATAGATGAAATATGGAGTTTTTTAATTTGTTGCTACTTAGTTAACTTAAAAAATATAAAAGTTATTGTACCAAAACCATAAAATTTACTGGAGCGTTTTATAAAACTTCAATTAGACGGCAACCATGAAGATTTAAACCAATAAATTGAGAATCAACAGAAATACGCATTATTCATTGGCGTGTTACTGAAAGAATCACTGGATATAAACTATTTACGAATAATTTAAAGATTTTTTCATAAAATTGTAACAAAATTCATTTTAACTAAACATAGTCGAATAACTTAGTTCAATAGTGTAACAATCCAAAAAATTATGATTTTAAGTTAAGTTCGCTATTAAATTCAGAGTATCGTGTTGTATCTACTTCAATAAGAAACAAGTCTGTGTTACTATACCCACAGAGGTTGCATGATATAGCTTTCTCAGAAAACAGAAACCAATTAAACTTTAAAAGCAATAATTTTAAAAATATAAAGAAAACGATATCAGGCAGACCAATAAAGGAGTAACACTGACCTAGTTTTCAACGAAACACCAAAACACCATATACTGCACTCGACGCGCGTTTCGCCAACCAAGTTGGCATCATCTGGAGATGACTAAAACTAACCTTATGTTAACAATGTGTCCTATTCATACCTAAATTATTGCCACGGTTTGGTGAACCTTATGCTAACAATGTATTCTATTTATATCTAAACCATTGTCACGGTTCGGTGAACTGTGACCCACTAACCAAAAAGTGGGTTATTTAGGATTGTCCCTCTGTCAGCTTTTATACAGTTTTTACACTTTGTGATTTCTAAGCTTTCAAATAAATCCAGCTGTCTAGTATTTGTTACATTCTTAATTAATTTCAAATTACAAACGCATGTTGGGCAACACTAGACCTATCTGTTCTACCATATTTGAGATGGGCTATATGATCTTTGAATCTAGTTTGAACTGATCGTCTAGTTTGTCCAACATACTTTTGCTTATAGCTAATTCCGTAAATCCCCGTATTTTCGTTTGTATCAATTTTGTCTTTTGTATTGCCTAAAAGTTGTTGTAGTTTATTTCCCGATGAATAAACCAATATCTCACGTAATTCTTTAAAAATCTGACCAATACCATGGGTGAATCGAGGATCAAATAGAATCGATACAATTTCGTATTTTCTCTTTCAGGTTGAGTAATTTCGAAGCGACTTTAAATTTTCAATTCCTAATTATTTTATCAATTAAACTTACAAAATATCAATGCCTTTTCTTTTTCAAGCCTCTCCTTATTGAGGGGGAAGCTTAATAGACAATGGACTAGAAAACTATAACTCGCCATTTTGTGTTGAGCAAAATGGTAGTTGTCCAGAGTTTTCAATTTCATATGTGAATTTAACTAACGCAAAACGAATGTTTAATTTAGATACAAAGTTGTCAATATCAGCAACTTTTGTATCAAACACTGCAAAAATATCATCCACATATCTGAGCCAAACTTAGAGCAAATACTCGAATTCTTCTTTTTGCGTCTGTCTCGAATCTGTTCATGAGGAGACTGGCAATGAATGATGACAAAGAGTTACCCATTGCTATTCCTTCATGTTGTTCGAAGAAATTATCGTTGAATCGAAAACGCTCTCGTTTCATGCAAAGTTTAATTAGTTGAAGATATTCTTTTACTACAACTTGACTGAGATTGTTTAATTCGAGTAGATCCTTAAGGTATTCAAGGTCTGTGGTATCGGAATACTAAGAAATAATGAACAAACGTCAAAGGAGATCAAAATTTCACTTTCTTGTAACTGAATATTTTCACCTTATTAATGAAATCATTGAAATTCATCACAGAGAACCTAAGTAGTGCAATAGGTAAATTTTTGAACTTCTTTGTTAACCATTTTGATAGACGGTAAGCCGGCGATCTGATTGCTGAAACAATAAGACGTACCAACTTTCCTGGTTTATGTATCTTAGGCAAGCTGTACAATCTAGGTACATTTGGGTTAGATACATGTAACCTCTCATTTAATACTGGAGTAATAAGGTTATTGCAGGATTTAAGTACATTTCTTACTTCAGTAATTATTTTTGGTAATGGATTTATAGAAAGTTTTTATAAGAACCATTACTAATCAGATTGTCCACTCTCTTTTTTCTTTCGCATATATTTCTCACACATTTCAAATAAAGTTATAATGTTTGCAAAGCAGAAATGGCTGGAATTAGAAATTAAGTATCTGTACAGTAAACGAAATACGCTTAAATTACAAGTAGATGGACTTTACAAAAAGCGTACCTACAAATTAGCCTATAAGTTAAATAATTTCTGAATTTCTCGACTTTTCAAAATGAAAGAGAAAATCCGAAATTGTATCGATTCCATTCGATCCTCAATTCACCCCTAGTATTGGTAAGACTTTTAAAGATATAAATATGACAGTGGTTCATTTATCGGAAAATAAACTACAACAATTGCTGTAATCAAAAGTATGTTGGACAAACTAAACGATCAATTAAAACTAGATTCAAAGAGCATATGACCCGTCTCAAATATGGTAGAAAAGATAAGTCTGGTGTTACCCAACATGCGTTTGGGTACAACCATAAAATAGATATTAGCAATTTAAGATTAATTAGGAATGTAACAAATACTAGATAGTTGGATGCATTTGAAAGCTAGGAAATCACAAAGTGTAAAAATTGTATGAATAGTGATAGAGGACCAATTCCAAACAGCCCGTTTTATTAGTTAGTGGATCACAGTTCACCGAACCGTGACAATAGTTATAAATAGGATACATTGTTAGCATAAGGTTAGTTTTAATCATCTCCAGATGATGCCAAGTTGGTTGGCGAAATGCACGTCGAGTGCAGTATAGGGTGTTTTGGTGTTTCATGGAAAACTATGTGTTATCTTCACATCACAGTTTCCCACCCACTCCAGGGTCAATCTAGGAGTGTTTAATAAAAAAAGATTGCGTTAAGTTCTATTGTTTAAATTATTATGCATGAAAAACCATACAATCGTAAATTTTCTAGAAATGTTACTAATAACAGTTGCTACAGTATTGAACTAAGGGTTATGGAAAAAAAATACGCACTAAGTGAACTGTATTACAGTTCACCTAGTGCGCATTTCTTCCATAACTCTTTAGCCATTACAGATATAACAAAACATTATTACATGACTTGTTCAGCATTCAAAAATATATATTTCTATCTATCTATCTACAATCAAGAGTATGGCTGTGGCAGCGTGGCCATTCGCACAGTGCCAAAAATATATATTTCAAAAATGCTTTCAGTTATACAGGGTATAAGGGTATTTCTGCTTTAAAGTGCCCTACTATTCAAAACTGTACATAAGCGTCCACGGGTATACAGGAATTTTATGTTTTTTGTTACATTTCGATAATCCAATTATTACGAAGTATTGGAATTCAAGAAAATACTCTACATTTACGTTGAAATTTATCGTTGACAACAGAACAACCTTGTGCATAGAAACTTAATTTAAAGTTGGGATTTCTCACAACGAGTGAGAAGTAGTCATTCATTTTTTGGTTTATTATAAATATTTAAAAAACTTAACATGGCGTATTTAAATTAGTTTTAGTCCTTTGCTACTATTCTAACGACTATATCAATATAAAATTTCAGTAGTTAAGTTTTTGTTGTACTTAAAATTTTTGATCTACCATGAAAATAAGTGGAAATTTTCATTGTTTGGTCATACATTTTAATTACGAGAAAAGTCGTCAACTAAAAATTTATTATTATTTATAAAACACCAAAAATTAATGCCTACCTAACTTTTCTCAACCTTAATTTTTTTTATTAAATATTAAATATCTACTTTATATTACATCAGATCTGATAGGTAATTATCCGATGTGATCTATTAAATTAAACAATAACCCCAGATTCATTTGAACCGAAATTTTAGCTCAAGGATGTACCTACTTATCTCTGGAGTCCTTTCTGAAAATATTTTTTGTGTTTATTAAGTATTTATATAATACTAAAGAAAAATATTATTTTAAACAGAAAAAGATAGAGCTAAAATTAAAGTTGAGGCTGATCCTCGGTTCAACTGTTAGTGAATCAGGCAATATAGGTTTAATTCGTTTTTCAAGTGTCTTATTAAAAGAAATGTTTACAAAACTCTCCTAAACTAGGGGAAGTCTAGCCCAGGCTACGTTATTTAACATGAAAAATAAACAAGAGAATTGTAAGATAAATCAAAAAACAAAATTAATATGTATGCAGTGTCAAAATTTGGAAAATAATAAATTACGTTGCAATAACAAATAAAAGTATCAAAATTTAGGAAATAATAAATTACATAGCAATAACAAATAATGCTAAACACGTACCAGATCCTAGATTATTGAAGAGAAAAAAGTGTAATCTGACCAATTTTCGAAAACTCTTTACCGTAACAGCTTTAATGTTGTCTGTTAAACTATTGTACGTTGTTACAGCGTTATATGAGAAAGATCGTCGGGTGGGAAATTTCGATGTTTGTATAGGTTAACTCGGTAGCTGTAAGAGATACAAAAATATGGAAGACACATTCTCGATCTCTTTCTTTTTGAGACAAAAGCGCTGGCGAAAATAAAAATTTGCTATCGTCTTTTGTTTTCGGGTTATAAACAAAAAGTTCGATTTTTCAGCTTTTAGACACATATCAATATCTTGGTTGTTTGTAAAGCTATGAAAAAACAACTTTTACATTCTTGAGGCACTTTTTTCTGTGTAACACAGTGGCGTCGAGAAAATTTTAAAAAAAGTTGATATTTTGAGTTATGGCATAAAGTTGTAATTTCTTAAATGAGAATCATAGCTATGGTTTAGTTAAAAAAGAAATATTTTTCCCTTTCAAACAATATATCACATGTTGGGATGCTTTTGATGTGAAAGTATTTAATAGCGAAAATATTCTTTTAGTAGAGTACTTTTTGCATTTCTTTATATTTATTCCAAGTAGGTGTGTGTTATCTATGAGATGTTTATCCATTTGTCAGTAAATTGCTTATTAATAATTTTGTTTCCGTCATAATTACACCCCATTTAATTGTAAAGGTGAAGATGTCCCTCAAAAATTACGAGAAATATAAGATATGCCAAAATGCTTTATTCAAAGTAATAACAATCGTGATATTGCATCCAAAATATATTTCATTCGCTATCCAGAAAGAAGACAACCTAATAAAGCTATTTTTAAAAGGTTAAAAGAAAATCTCATTAATTGTGGGTCCTTTAACAAGCCAAGACCAAAACATCAGATATTTATATCTAATGTTATAATACGTTACAATTACAAAATAAAAGTTCAAATCAAAGTAAATGTTCAAACTGATGTCCGTTATATTCTGTGTGTACGAAGGCTGGAATATATGCATCTTACACGCAGATCAATAGAAATTTTCTCAGATAGCCAAGGAGCTATAAAAGCTCTTGGCTCCTACCGGTGTAACTCCAAAAACGGTATGGAACTGTCAGAAAGCTCTAAATCATTTGGGCAAGAACAACAAAGTGACTCTGGTCTGGATACCCGGCCACTCTGGTATGGAAGGTAACGAAATAGCGGACTCCTTAGCCTGAGAAGGAGCGGGATCACGATTCATCGGACCAGAACCAATACTTGGCATATAATTATATTGATGGCCGCAGTGGAGGGTCTACTGAGACCCACTCACAACAAACCTAACCTAACCTAACCGTTACGTTCGATACATAAATTACACCTCTTCATAACCCCGCACTGCATTATAAATGTGAAGATTTTAAATGGAATTCTTACAGTCCTATACAATTTTTCCTGAGTTCATTTATTTCGGTACTGGTTTTCTTGTACAATTTGTCTTTAATGTGGCCCTAAAAGAAAAAAATCCAGTTGTGTTAGGTCAGGTGATCATGGTGGCCACCTCATTGGTCCGTTATTTCCCAGACAGTTATTTCCAAAATTGGTATTTAATAATTCTGAAATAGTCCTGATATTATGAGGTGATGCACCATCTTGTTGGAAGAAATGATTTCTTGCCTAAATTAAGGCAAGAATCATTTATTCAATCAATTAATCAATAATCAATTAATCAATTAATAATTGTCCATAAATTTCTCAATAATTATCTAGTTTAAAACCTCGTAGTACCATTGGCCATTAAGATTTTCTTGATTTATGTTAAAACACGATTGCCACATAGAGCACACTAAACACTAAAACCAAAGCGTCCCTGAAATCGCATGTCAACGATACGGTGAGGGTTCATATCAGACCAATAGTGTTCGTTATACCTGTTAAAAATTCCTGCACTGCTAATGTAGGCTTCATCTATCCAAACTACATTTCTAGAGAATAATGGATCTTGTTGACTTTTTAGACGATCATATGCAAAACTTCAATCGTCGTTGAAGATCGGTTGGTTGCAGGTGATGTTATTTCCTTATTGTATAAGGCCTGAATTTGTGTGTCTTCAAAATACCCAAAGCTCGACGTCTTGAAATTCCAAAATCAGCTTCAATTTAACGACTTGAAATTGAAGGATTTGCAACCGCCATTCCAATTACAGTTTTAGAAGTTTCTTCAGCATCTTTATTGTTGTAATTTTTTGGTCTTGGCTTGTTGAAGGACCCACAATTAATGACACTTTCTTTTAACCTCTTAAAAATAGGTTGTGTTCTTTCTGGATAGCGATTGAAATATATTTCGGATACAATATCACAATTGTTATTACTTTGAATAAGGCATTCAAGCATATCATATTTCTCATAATTTTCGTAAAACATCTTAACTTTTATGATTAAATGGGGTGTAATTATGATGGAAACAAAATTACTATTATGCAATTAACTGACAGAGGGATAAACACTCTCATAGATGACACACGCCTACTTGGAATAAATATAAAAAAACGCATACCTAATTTGTTTTTAAATTATTCTAACCTACGGGGAATTTTCACTACATAATTTCAATTATCTTGTTCTCTGAAGCCATTATTGTTTATTACATTAGAGTTTAGTTTGATAATTACTTTGGATTCCTTCTATTAGCCATCTTAATAATGCTAAAAGCAGAAACACGTGTTAGTGGATGTTTTAAACTGGTACTTGTGTTTTATATATTTTTGGTTTTACTGAACAGAATAGTTTGAATCAAAAATAACATTATTGAGTCATTTCACTATTTTAAACTGTAACCAAGGATACCCAATTTGTTTTTGAATTTGTCAAGTTTCAAATAAACTTCCTTTGCTTTATTTTGGTCTATTTTTGAGCTTTACCGTTTTGGTGTTTTTAATTTATGCAGTTCGGTTCAAAATTATATACCAGCCCATATTTGTTCAAACTAATAGAAGTGCAATGTTTTAATTATTAGCTGTTAAAAAAAGATATTTTTTTGAATACTTGAAAAGTCACTTTAGCATTATGTTACAAAATAAATTAAATACCAGTTCACAGATTTTTGCAAAGTTTTAGCTAGTTTACAGCTCAAAAATAAAATGGTAGCCCATACTTGTACCCATTCTTCTAATACTCTAGATCTTTCAGTTATTCATTGAGGGATGTTGATAAGGATAGGAAAACTTTATTCGACTAAAGGAAGGAAACAGTTATAAAACGTAAATATCTTAATAAACTTACAAAAGAGTGAAAGAAGTATTAAAGTAGTAAACAAGAAATTCTTCCAAAAAAAGTGTACTTAGTTCATATTAGAAATAAAATTGTATCTGAAGAAAATTTTGGAAATGAAAATTACTAAGAAATAAATTAATAGATGATAACTAGTTCAATCAGATTTTAACTAATTTACCAAATTTATGTAAAGTAATGTTAAATCGAAAATATTGTTAATTAATTTTAAATCATCTGCTGTTACAAAAAAGTTTAATAGTTAAAAATATTGATACATCATGAAATTCCCAATTCTTATTTAATATTGGACACATCCTGAGATGAAATTAAAATATACTTTTAGTGCATCTTAAATAAAGTGCCCCTTTAATAAATAAATGTAGTGTATCCGTACCCTATTATAATTATAACCGATAATTGATATAAAATTGTAATTTCTTACACGTTGCACTTAATATTAATTTATCCATATTTTGTAAAGAATTTATTATTGCGTTTCACTTGTCTATTTGTTTGAAATAATATTATAGTATATATAATAATTATTATAAAAAGACTTAACAATTTGCAATGCTTTTATAATAATTGAGGGAGGAACATTTTTAATTGATACAAAAACTTGTTACACACATGAGTCTTTATATAATACTTTTCTGTTAATTGTTTTTTTTAATTTTAGTCAAATGATGTTAAGTGCAGTTTATATATATATATATATATATATATATATATATATATATATATATATATATATATATATATATATATATATATATATATATATATATATATATATATATATATATATATATATATATATATATATCTATATTTAGAGAACAACTTGATGCACAACAGCTATTGTTGTAGGGAATCAGACATACTGCTTCATAAAGATACTGAGTCGCATTAAATCATCTTGCAGTTCCATTCGACTGTATGACTTGGACATGTGGTTGAGAAAAAGAAGCATTTCGATGACTTTTCATTTCATTTCTTTGTTCAACTTTTCACGAAAGTTTATTTTCTCTCTGCATATTGTGCTGGTATAGTCTACTTCTGTTTACTGCTTTTAATTTTTTTTACATCTCTTCTAGATGATTTAGACGGTTCGGTTGCCTGATGTTCTAAGAACATCAATATTTGTTCATTGTCTGTGTCTGATACCATTAAATTTCATTACGTTTTCAGCCAATTTCGACTGCTATCATATATTACTATATAACACAAATTGGCATTTCTGATTCCATATTAGTGAAAATCGCTGCTAATAAAATTATAGTACGAATCTCTGACTGCTGAACAGTGAAATTATAATATCAAGGTTAACATGTTCTCCAGAGTTTGATCCTAATAAATGTTAGGTATTTAGCATGTAGTAATTTTAAACGATTGTGGGACACTATTATCAATTAAAGGATCTCTCAAATCAACGCAACATCTGTTAGTTCGTTAAAATCGCAAATCAATTGAAGATTAACTAAAGCAGATGGTTGAAGAACTGGAAAATAAGTTTTTTTATGCACTCGCAAGTATAAGAGGACTAATTAAGGATAATTCAATACAAGATGGGCCAGATTTTAATCGCGAAACTTAGGGAAGGAATCGATAGAATATGCCAAAATAATATGGATTTGCCATATAAAGTTATAACTAAATGTGATTAGTTTTTGAGATAGGGGCGCAGATTTCAGAAGATATTGAGATATTGTTATGAGATTGAGAAGGTGCAAGTGGCGTACACCTCGGACCAGAGTCATCTCTCCATTAGAAATTATGTTAATGAAAAAAATCCAAAACCATGTAATTCTTTTAAGTTATTCTCAATTAAGAGCTAATTGATAAGTAGGGGTTGAATAATATTGAAATGAGTTTAACTCAATGCATCCTTTCAAAAAATTATTTATAAGAAAACTTTGTTGTGCATTAATGATAGTAAACATCGAAAAAGAAAAACATAGCTTGAGTCAGTGGCGTCGTGTTCTTTTGAGAAAAGAAATCTTCGACATTTCCCCACTCTGGTTGGAATGGAGTGATGAAAATTATGACGATAATTTTACTGATAACAATATCACAATTATTTTCAAAGAAATGTGGGTAAAACTGAAAATAAAGTAAAACTCCCACCTCAAAAACTAAGCATTTTTAGCTACAAGTTTATATAGTAATTATATATTATTTTGGCGTATTCTATGGATTCTTTAAGTTTCCGGATTAAAATCTGGCCAACACTGTATATGTATGTTATAGTAATTTCAGTATTCCGGTTTAGATGGAATTACTTACTTATTTTTCTGAAAACTAAATAATATTTTCAGATTTAGATAGCCGACCATTTTCCAAATTAAACAATATATAATATCAACTTACCTATCTTAAACAATTTTTTGGATATCAATGTTCAAGTGGTCAATCTGCCTTAGTTTAATATCAAATTTTAATTGTTTCACTGAATCAGATACACCATTCAACAGTGTTTGCATACCAATTATAGGATGGGAATACAGCAATGTTACAAAAAAAAACATTATTAATTGATAATTCTGGAGTAGGTTGGAACCGTTAATGTGAAGATAACACTAACGAAACACCAAAACATTATATACTGCATTCGACGCGTTTCACCAACTAAGTTGGCATCATCTGGGGATAATTAAAACTGTTATAATCATCTTCAGATGATGCCAACTCGGTTGGCGAAACGCGCGTCTAGTGCAGTATATACTGTTTTGGTGTTTCGTGAGAAACTACGTTAGTGCTATTAATTGACAAATCTTACAACGTATTTGCAGCAACAAAAAAAAAGAAAAACATTAAACAGCATTTACATTACTTTTCACAAATAGAAATTTCTAGATTGCCTTGAACACAATAATAATTCTTGTTGCATAAACAAAATAAAAGGGAAAATGTAACTAAATTAGTCCTAGGGATTGGGTAAAAAAAAACTGAGAATAAATATTCAATTTCCAATAAAAAATAACTCCTAAATCTTAAATTCAGCTACCCTCTAATTTAGAGAAATATTATTGAGTTTGAAAGACAAAACGTTAGTTACACTTTAGTACATTTATTGACAAATTGTTTTTTTTTTACACTAATCACTGATTCTATTCAAACTTATTTGCAATTGAAGGGATTCGCCGATAGAATTATTGTCACAATAAATGTTTAAGTCATGTGTATACACGATGGGGCAATAGTGCGTCGACCTTCGATATCTCAAGTTCTACGACAGCTAGAGGTTAAAAAAAATAGAAGTAAACTGGATAAAAAAGTCTATAACCGAAAATTATTTTTGAATATACAGGGCGAGCCAAGACGAAATTACAAGATCAAGTCCCTTTTTTTAAATAGAATGCTATGTATATCAGTATATTTTTTTGCAGCCTCTGTCTAGACTATATTCATTCCTATATTATTATTGACTATCTCTCAACCACTTGGATGTAATGAATTTTTGTGTTGCAATAGTGCCATCTGCAGATGCATATTGAAAAAAGCACCAAAGTCACAATTATGGGTTTTTAAGAAAAACTTATGTGAACACTAGTTACGTGTCATCAAATTAATGTTTTTTAATCATTTTACTTTCTAAAAATGTACAGAGTGGCCAAATTTTTTTTTTCAATTAAGAACTTTTAAATTGAATTTTCTCAAATTTTTCAAACGAAACACCCTGTAGAAATAAAAAACGAACATTTTTTGTAAGTACTTTCCTATGGCTAATTGCAACCATTTTCGTATTATTGAGCATTAAGTACAAAATTCAAGAATAAACTTAGAAAATAAAGGTTTCTTCAAATAATTCATTAAAAAAAATTATAATAAGTGCTCCACATGTATGAAAAACAGCTGAAAACGATCATGTGAATATTAATGTATAACGTTGTTGATAAAAATAACAAAAGAAGAGGCCTAAGAGTGGAGCCCTGTTGTACACCAGATAAAGCTATAAATTTGTCAGACTGAATAAGTTTACCTTGATCAAGTCTGTCAACCGCATTATTAAAATCCATATAGATGACATCAACTTGTCTAGCAAAATTCACTGATTCGAAAATGTACTGCTTTAAGGAAAAA
Source organism: Rhamnusium bicolor (assembly GCA_029963845.1). Classification (NCBI taxonomy): domain Eukaryota; kingdom Metazoa; phylum Arthropoda; class Insecta; order Coleoptera; family Cerambycidae; genus Rhamnusium; species Rhamnusium bicolor. The sequence continues at coordinate 185,715 of JANEYF010003482.1, read as the reverse complement.
AATTAGTAGTGGTGGACCAACCCTGTATGAAACCATGCTAAAACGTCTATTCTGTAACTCACAATGACGTCGTTAGGTGTCGTTAACAAACGATTTGCCGTACAATAACAGAGAAATCAGATAATCGTATTCTGTAATAATAATTTTATCGTTACTAAATGTCTCACCGTTAAGAGAATATTGTTAGGAGAGGATAGCCATTCAAAGTGTCTATTGTAGCTTTCGTTGGTGGTTATTTAAGTGAAAGTTTTATGTTTCCTAACCTCATTTGTATTACTGACAAAAACTGTGGAAAGAAATGTGTTATTATTGATATTTTTGCAAGATCTTCAAAGAAGGTTCTCCACCGGAACTGTTCAGTTTCAGTGTAATTTGTGCGGAATATTCCTCTAAAATATCCGGTTTTGCCGAAACGTATTTATTAATACGGAGCGAAATATTATTTTCCAGTTCTTCTAAAGTATATTGCAAACTGATTCCTGCGTAGATTTATTACTCCTTTTCTTTTTATTGTCGGTACACATGATATTATCGATGTTTATATTTATTTCTTTCCAAACAAATAGGAAGATCACAAACTGTTATATTTGATATTGATACAAAAATCAATATATTACCAAATAAATTTTCCTTTAAGTTTTGAAAACGGAATCAGAGAGTATTCCGAAACGTCAAACTTATAACTTAAAATATTTGATATTTAAGTTTCATTTTTAGATTAATATTTTTTAAATATATTTTTGCAACTTTCTTTGAAAACTCCTGACTAATCCTTTTGGCGCAGAGGTTTATTTCATAAATTTTTTAAATAATTTATAGGACAGTGACATAATCATTACCCAAACAAGGTGAAAGGAAACATAAATCATCGATTTAATGCCTCAGTTAAAATCAAATGTCAACAAGTGTAACGGAAATTTGACAGGTTAGGCACAAAAACAATCCCGAGAACTTAGCTACTTATGTACTACCCATTTTACAAAAAAGCGGTTATCGACAACGACACTAGTTACTGAATTCGAATTTTTACAATATCGTTCAAACTATTGTTAGTCGTATTATAAGATACGTTATGCAACGCCATTTTATAGAATAAACATTTAAAAGCTGATAATCAGTTCATGACTGCTAGCATAAACTTCTTTATGCAGTAACATTTCCAATGCCTTGGAAAAGTTAGAGATAATAGTGATAGGCCTGTAATAATTAATAACAGAGTTTTATCACCCTTCTTAAAAATAGGATTCTCCGTGTTTGAATCATTTTTCTAGCTGAAAAGTACATGTGGCTTCGTGGTCGAGTGGTAAAGATACTTGCCTCTCACCCTGGAGTCCCGGGTTCGATCCCCGGTCAAGGAGCTAGGTTTTTGTCTAAACCAGAAATTAATCCTATCATACTCGGACATTGGATGTGTCCATTGTCTCTAAATGTGTAGCCCTCTCCACACAAGGAACATTGAGATACCTTCTAATTCCAATTCCAAGGGGGTTGTACTATCCGAGGTGTTTAATTAACCAAAAAAAAATAAATATATTTTTACTATTAAAATATTGCTCTTAAATAAAATAAATACCAGCAGCTTTATAATTATTAATAATTTTAGACAACCCTAACCTGAAAGTTAGACAAAAATATATATTCATCGCTACGCATTGAGATGTAGCCATCGTAAACGTACTTAACCAATATCTTTCTTTACAAATTAATTTTCCACGCTTTTGATATCAAGTTGTATCCATCACTTAAAAAAATATAGTTTCAATCATATTTGATGTGATGAGAAGATATAGAAGTTGATTGAATGAAACAAAATTATACAGTAAAACAATAGTGATTGACGGTCGATTTCTTCAGTTTTAGATAAAGCGTTTGACACCTGCCTGAGGGATAAATTTATCCAAAAGATTAAAATTATTTACATTTTTTCATTTGCATTTCTCCCCCTCAACAAATTGGTCAAATAATTACATTACTGTAGGTTTAACATTACAATTAAAATAAATGCAGTCACCTATTTGAGGTAGCAGTTCAATTTAAACCTGCTTTAACCAATTAATACAATAAGTAACAGTGAAGAAACCAGAAATTGACATAAAATAATACTAATCAATATACAAGTGTAACTAGATTAGATGAAGAAATCTATAAAAAATCTAGCGGAAGATCAATAATTGAAGTAAAAGACACAACGCGCACTTTTTTATCAATTCCATAACTGAGGGTTTATTAAAAACTAGATGTTGTAATTTAGGAAGTATTATTTTATATACTAAACAAATAACTTTCACATTTTAAATAATATTTAATATTAATTGAAAAAGTTGAAATAAGAGTATCAAATTGATTTATAAAGAAAGAGTGTGATAATTCAAATAACACTTTTAATACTCTTATTTTCATTACTGTTTTTGTCTTTAAACTGTTAAGAATTTTATCATCATACAAGAAGGAACCTATTTGCATCAGATATATGACATATTATATATTATGTGGTATTTGTTTTGATTGATTCTCCAATAAACGTTTTTTGATTGATTTCCAATAAACGTTTTTACTTAATATGTTAGTGTTCCTATACACTGCTTAAAAAATTTAGCGGAACGATTTTTTGTACCTCAATAAAATTCAAGCCACACGTTTTATGCAAATAAAACAAAGACTTTCTGAAAGATACACATTCTAGTTACCTTAAATGACTATAATAAAATTAACAGCATCAAACACTCTTAAGGTAAACGTGAAAATGTAAAACAAATATCAAAACTAGAGTGCCAAACCAACTTGATTATATTGTTGAAGTGAAAGGAGATGCATGCGGGCTCCTTCGAACTCGTCTGTCGAGTATATCTCATACATGCTCTAGGGACTTTAAATCGGGACTTAACGCAGGCCAAGCCATGGTTTGAATTCCGACTTCTTGCGTCTTGTAGAAACTCTAAGGTAGTGGCAGCAGTATGTGGTCTTATGTTATAATGAATTAAGATAAGATTTGGACCTACACCGTATGCAGCAAGTACCACATGTTTGCCCAACATCAAATTAACATATCGATTAGCATTAAGAATTTCTGGGATTTCGGTTCTACTGTCGACAATAATTCTATCACAAACCATTACAAAACTATCTCCAAATCTATCGCCCTACAGCACAGAAGAAGCGGTATAGTGTTCGCCTGGGCATCTGTAAATGCGTATACGACCATCGCAATGAGTAATATGGAATCTTGACTCATCCGTGCACAGATCTCCATTGTCGAAGTTGCAATGCTAATGAACAAAATTCAGGCGAGCTATTCTGTCGCGTCGTGTTTGTATTGGTTTTCGGATGGGTCGTCTCGCCCTTAAGTTTGATTCCATAAACCTGTTCCTTACTATCTGATCTGATACAGTCACTCCATGCGTCGTCCTGAGAGAATTTTGGAGATTCCACACTGTGTAGACACGGTTGGGAAGACATGAAATGACCAAAAATCGGTCTGATTTTAGGTTATTCTTTTACAACTCCGTTCAAGTCACCCTTTGTATTAACCAGTCTTACGATATTAATTCCACAAACGTTGAATAAAGAAAGAGCTGACCAATGCTTTCACCAATTTCAATCAAAGTTACAGCACGAATGACCTCTACCTTATTAAGATGCCTCATTTTCACTTAGCTTAAGTAAAACTGTCAGTTGCAAACATTTTCAACTCTTCTTTGATTTCACCAAGGCCTTCCTAACTCTTTAGTTAATTTGAGATGCTTAATTTCACTTTAGTTTTAGTAATTGTTTGATGGCGTTAATTTTCTTTTAGTCATTTAAGGTAATTAAATAGTGTGTCTTTCGGAAACTCTTAGTTTTATTCACAAAAAATTGACATCTAATATAATGAATTCTTAAAGTATTAAAAAACACCCAAAATCATGTTTTTTCTATTGTGAGAAAACAAGAGTATCTTTTAATTCATGGTAATTATTTTTTATTCGAATTTCAAATTAAATATCTTTGTAGAATAGGGATCCTTCATAAGTACACGTGCAGATTCTAGAATCCGCCGTACTCAGGTCTATGGTCACATTATGTTTCCGCGATTTCTTTAAAAGCAACCAACTTTTTTTGCAAAAGAAGGCAGTCTATTCAAGGGAAGATCCCATAACTCATTTGGTTCTCTGAATTACCTTCTGAGATGTTTAAAACTTAATGCCCCAATGGTGCGCAATCACATAAAACATGTGTAGAGGTCTCTTCCACCAATCTGCATATTCGACAAATAGGATCATCATTTACCCTCTTATGAATAAAAGTGCTTATTTACAGAGGAAAATTCTGTTATCAGGACTACTAGCCATTTCATTCGTTCTCTATTGAACTTCAGCACTTCAGCAGCCACGCTCGTTAGCTCTTTTATAAGAAGCCTTGATTGTCTCATTCCGAGACTTAAGCCCAATGGTTCTTAAACTGTGCCATAACCCAGGGCTGATGACCTAGTCTCTTACCTCGTAGGGCCTTTGTATACCCCAGCCTCTAACCTGTCACATTCCACATTTCATTCTACAGCAATACGTTGGTTACTTTTCTGGCTTCTGGTTCTACTTCAATGTGCAATGGTGTGGCCCAGAACGGCTTCCATTGCAATTGTTGGAGTAGTCTTCATTACTCTTGTTATCTCTAAACAGGTTAATCTTTGAATTTGGCATAAGCGGGCCCTGATTGTGGCGCATTTTAATGAGCGTCATAACACATGGGCTACAAATATTAAGAGGAGTTTTACCATAGTGGTGGTATACATCCAAAGTGTAGTGGTTGGGTTTATACCCCACTTAAATCTGAAAATTCCTTTACACTTCGATAAAGATGCACAAGCTTTTCTTGTTCGGCTTTCCAAATAGTCTTTCCATGAGAGTTTAGAGTGTAGAATTACCCCCCAAATGTCTCACTGTATGGGCCGGACTCAACTGTGTAACCATTAGATGATTCTAAACGTCTGTTATTTTTTTCCTTTTATTGAATAAGATTAACTCCATCTTGCCGAGATTGGTAGCTAGTCCATGTCTATTACACCAGATTTGAATCATATTGAGAGCCATTTGCATGAACCCTGAAACAATTAGTTCAAATTTTTCTTTTATCATGATGGCCAAATCATATATACATTGGACAAACTGAATGAAATGGAAAAAAGCGATTCGAGGAACACAAAAAATCTATTGTAAACAATGTATATAGCACGGCCATGTCAACACAGTGCATAGAAACAGTCCTTCTATAGATTTGAACAACGTTAAATTACTCCATTCGGAAAAAAGGAAAGAAACTTGATCTCTTAGAATAATTAGAAATAGCTGTTAAAAATAATAAAAATTTAACGAATGAACAACAAATTTTTACCGGTCACCATATTTTAGATAAAATAATTTAGATTTAAAAAATAAAGTAATGTCCAACTTATAAAAGCAAATTTGACAATAGTTTTATAGTTGATACCAGATGTGGTTATATAAGCATTGAACACAAATTTTACTGTTCAGTACTCCCTGTAGTCTTGACCAAGCCCTAAAAGCCGAAACACGTATAGAGTTTCTAATAAAAAAATATTTAAACAATAAAAAGCAAATTTCCTTCATATATTTAAAATATTTAATGATGTTTCACATGGAGCCAACCGCAGAATCAGTTCAGTGTATTAAAAGTAACTTATTGAATGAGAACAAATTTTGTGATACACAATTCTGTAAATTTTTTTATTTTATTTCTATTTATTTTTTTTGACATCGAAATCACCAGAGAGATATGTTCTGTAGTCATCCAAATTCAGTTGGACATGCGCAAATGGTGTCGTAAATAAAGTTATGTAGATGAAGTTATGTACGAATTATGACCAAATTTGTTCGCCTCAAAAATAAAAAGAAACTTATTTATTGCAAATTTGTTAATTAATGCATACAAAACATAAGTAGGAAATACCTTAAATAGAATAAATGCAATAAAAATATAAATGACAATAACTGAGCACTAAATAAAAATTATTATTGAATAACTATCAGCAACCTTTTTTATTTATATATTTCACTTCATTCACTCTCTCTCACTTTCCCTTTCATTTAATTTTATGATAAAATTTATTATTCTTTTTTTACTTCTGTTACTTAAAAGCACCTTTTCTTGAAAAATTAATTTACACAAATATTTTTAGGTATACTAACTTGTCCATTTTAGAAAATAGCATTTAAAATAGGATGTTGAAGTTAAGTTGAACTTGAAGTTAAAATTATTTTAGTAGAACATTTTATAATGTGAAAATCTGCACAAATTACAACTGGTGGTCCTCTTACCGTTTTCAACACATTTTCATCACTATATGAATAGTTATGAATAAAAATCAAAAAATTGGATTTAAAAAATTTAGTACACTTTTTGTACTGCGCGATCGGATTTCTCGTGCCAACTAGCCACTGATCTTATAAATGCAGATTAAATGCCCAAACAATCATAAAGATGATTTGTAATAATAATACAAATCATCTATATGATTGTTTGGACGTTTAATTTAAATTTATGAGACCAGTGTAATGGAAAAAATTTTTTTTTTTATAGAACGTCAAGCAGTTAGTTAAAGACGGAGCCCCGTCGTGCAAGTATCACATTTGGTTTCTAACTTCCTCTGAGATATTTTTCAGCAGCATGGTAGATCATATTCAATAAAATGCCATACATCTCACCTTTACGGCTTTAAAAGAACAAAATGGGGTAAAATAAAGAAATCGTTTAAGCAATTTAAGGGATCACTATAAACACTGCTGTTTTAAAAAAATTTTTTCTATCTGCCATATCAGTAAATTCAATAAAGAAAACAACGGAAACATCCAGATTTAGAATGAATAGAATGATCCTAGATAAAATGCTACATAGGGGCGTCAGCATACAAAATTTATTATTATTAACTACGAGCTTATGTAGAATAGACGGTTACTTGGACATAAAGAAAATGGAGAAATTCTTCAACTTTAATATTTAATGTTGTATCATTAAGGTATATATTTGACATAATCATATGCACGCCATAAAACAACTCTTTAAGACGACGGTCGTATGCCTCGTCACGGATATGCTTCAAATCTTTAAATTTTTCTGTTAGTAATATCGAAAAACCGAAAAACGAAATTGACTGGTTCATTCTAAATACCATAATATAGATTTAATAAATAAAATTACAGGAAATACTAATGCGTATTTTTTTCAAACTGAAAAAATACGAATATTTTATTTGGTGTCATTTTATGAAACTAAATAATCGTAAATACGCACCAGTATTGTCTGTAATTGAATATATTAAATCTGATATATGGTATTTAGAATAAACTGTATAGCCGTTTTTTGATATTACTAACAGAAAAATTTTAAAAGCGGTTTATAAATTTAAGTTGAATATGTGGTGAAATCGCAACCTTAAATTATACGTAAAATGTGTCTTAAAAACCTTATAATCTGAAATAATTACTCTAGGAGCTGCTGCGCTCTACGGGAAATTGAAGAAAACTCTATAAATATATCTTTTACCACATATTCATTGTCCAGTATGTACATATAACACATATTTAGGTTTGTGTCTCCTACTTGGAAGTTGATTTAAATTTGTTAAAGGACTTTTAACGGAAAATTAATATTGGTGGAGGGTCTCAGTTACTGCGAAAGTTCATTTTGCTTTTTCTATAGAAGTTAGCTTCATCTGTGAAGAAAATTTTTGATAAAAAATTAAATATTTTTTTCCTACTTTTTGATTAAGCCATTGATAGAAAACAGTTCTTGGTGGAAAATCACAAAGTAAGAATGCTTGGGCCCGCAGAATGCGATATAGGTACTATTGTTCCTATATCACTCTACGAAAAGTTTGGGGACTTACATTGAAGGTAGCAATATATCTCGTACTTGTTTCCGAATTTTCTTCAATTTGAAAACAAAATCAGTAACTAAAAAATGCAATGAATGGAAAGAATACATGTTTTTCTTCTTATCGGCCACAAAAAAATATGAAAGTTAGCCAAATGATATCTTGTAAAATATTATAAATATCATACCAAAGAGAAAAATACCTTGAGCACGTTCGAGATTTTTTGGAAAGAAACTAAATTTTTTTCGAAATTCAGTATAAATGTAGGATCCAAAAATCTTTTGTGCAGAAATTGCACACCAAAATGTCACTTTTTCACTATTTATGCCATTTTTCTTGGTGACTTAATTGTGGATTACGTATAGTTCAGTATCGTGAATTTTGTTTGCATACGTATCCACTTAGGTGGAAATGCGCCTCGTCGGACATCCACACTTTATGAAAAATCGTCCTCTGCATCTGCGAGATTTAATAAAGCGCGCTTTTATGAAACGTCACAGGTAACACTGACGTAGTCTTCCACGAAACACCGAAACACTATATACTGCACTCGACACGCTTTTCGACTACTAAGTTGGCATCATCTGGAGATGATTAAAACTAAACTTATGCTAACAATCTACACTATTTATACGTAAACTATTGTCACGGTTCGGTGACCCACTAACCAATAAAGCAGGCTATTTGAAATAGTCCCTCCGTCATTATTCATACTCTTTCTACATTTTGTGATTTTCAAGCTTTCAAATACATCCAGCTGTCTAGTATTTGTTACATTCCTAATTAATCTTAAATTGCTAATATCTATTTTATGGTTGTCCTCAAACGCATGTTGGGGAACACTAGACTTATCTGTTCTATCATATTTGTGATGAGCTATATGCTCTTTCAGTCTAGTTTGAATTAATCGTCCAGTCTGTCCAACATATTTTTGATTACAGTCATTACAGTTAATTTCGTAAATCCCCGACTTTTTGTTTGTTTCAATTTTGTCTTTTGGATTGTCTAAAAGTTGTTGTAGTTTGTCTCCTGATGAATGAACCACTTTCATACCTACATCTTTAAAAATTTTACCAATACCACGGGTGAATCGAGGATCGAGTGGAATCGATACAAATTTCTGATTTTCTCTTTCATTTTGAAAAGTCGAGGAATTTCGAAGCGACTTTAATTTTCGTTTCCTAATTATTTCATCAATTAAACTTACAGAATATTCATTACTCGCAGCTATATCCTTAATCAATGCTTTTTTCGTTTTCAAACCTCTAGGTTTGAGGGAGAAGCTTAATAGATGATGGACTAGAAAATATAAACTCGCCATTTTATGTTGAGCACAATAGTCAGAGTCCTTGGGGATATATCTTAGAGTACTGGTATCTTTTCTGTGTTTATTATAAAAGTCGCTGATATTGACAACTTTGTATCTAAATTAAACAGTCGTTTCGCGTCCGTTAAATTCACATATGAAATTGAAAACTCTGGACAACTACTATTTTTAGATGTATTTATAATTAGAAATAGTGAAAACAAGTTAGAATTTGATATATATAGAAAATATACCAGTACTCTAAGATATATCCCTAAGGACTCTCACCATTATGTTCAACACAAAATGGCGAGTTTTAATTTTCTAGTCCATTATCTGTTAAGCTTCCACTCAATAAGGAGAGTTTTGAAAAAGAAAAGGCATTGATTAAGGATATAGCTGCAAGGAATGGATATTCTGTACGTTTAATTGAAAAGATAATTAGGAAACGAAAATTTAAAGAGTCGCTTCGAAATTCTTCGGCCTTTCAAAATGAAAGAGAAAATCCAAAATTTGTATCGATTCGATTCGATCCTCGATTCACCCGTGGCATTGGAAAGATTTTTAAAGATGTAGGTATGACAGTGGTCCATTCATCGGAAAGCAAACTACAACAACTTTCAGCAATCCAAAAGACAAAATTGAAATAAACGAAAAATCGGGGTTTACGAAATTAGCTATAAGGACTGTAATCAAAAATATGTTGGACGAACTAGACGATCAATTCAAACTAGATTTAAAGAGTATATGGCCCATCTCAAATATCGTGGAACAGATAAGTTGCCCAACATGCGTTTGAGAACAACCATAAAATAGAAATTAGCAATTTAAGATTAATTAGGAATGTAACAAATAGTAGATAGCTGGATGCATTTGAAAGCCTGGAAATCAAAAAATGTAAAAATAGTGACAGAGGGCCTATCCCAAATAGCTTGCTTTATTGGTTAGTATATCACGGTTCACCGAAGCGTGACAATAGTTTAGGTATAACTAGGGTAGATTGTTAGCATAAGTATAGTTTTAGTCATCTCTAGATGATGCCAACTTGGATGGCGAAACGTACGTCGAGTGTAGTATATAGTGCTTTGGCGACTCGTAGAAAACTACGTCAAAGGTTTACTCTAGGATCACAGGTAATATAACTCTCTGTATTCCTGAAGGTACCTCAAGATACTTTGTGTATTTCAAACGCATTTGAAAATCTCAGAGGTTCAGTTCTCGCATCAGATGGATCTTATATTGATGCATATTTTTTTAAAATACGCTGTAGTGACTCTCTATTTATATCTAACTCAAAAGAGCGTCTCTGTTGGAGTTCTTCACGAGCACTTTCCCCTACAAGTTAGATATTTTCAACTGATCCAATTTCTTCAAATTCAGCCACCAATTTCAGTATGGTGTGATGATAAAGAGCATTTCTTACGTTAAATATTCGTCAAAACTCTTTGAGTCGAAATAATACTCCTTCCGTTTTGCAAGTAAATTGTAAAGACATTAACTCATTTTTGAATCGTATATCATTCCATTTTCAAAGCCCCTAAATTTGTACTTCATTTTGCAAAGAGAAGAAATAAAAAAATTAACCCCAAAAAGAAATATTCGAATTTAAAATCGTGAAGGGGTTTTTACGCCACCCGTTATATTATATTTTCCAGAAAATTATTACAAATTATTTAGTTTTTTGAGAGCCAGTCAATTTTAATGCTGGGATTTAATATTAAATTGAATACTGATACGTTTTCTTAAGAACTGCTATTTATTATTTTTTTGAGGAAATTTTAAAACTACCTACTATTGAATTGTACATAGTATGTAAATTGTGTGATAAAAGAACTGACATATTTGCAGTATTAAATTTTCGAGGGGAAATAGAAAAAGTTTTTTAAAGGAAAAAACCAAACGGGGATGGCTACATATTATGGTATTGTGGAATGTTAAGGTAGTAAGTAGTAAAACGGTGAGGTGATTTTTCTATTGTTTAAGGCTGATAAGTGATCAATAGACGCGTCTCAATTTAACAAGTGACCATTATGTCGCTACTACTACTATCATTAAACCGCGCTTTATGCCATACTACCATTTGGCATTTCCACATTTCTTAAATCAGTGCAGCTGTCTTCATTTTTTTTCTATTTCCTGTCTTACAAAATGTTGCCTATTCATGGGCATGGAAGCCAAATGGGTAAAGCACTTGTAGCTATTTACTTGATACCGAAGATCGAAGGTTCGATTCCATCCTTTAGCAAGTTAGAAATTTTATTTGTAATTTGTTTCGGACTAAGATGGGAGAGGGAACTCTTGATGCCCTGGATGTGGTTAGGACTCCACAATAAAATGTAGAGCCTCGTCTCTCTACCCAACACAAAATCCTAGTTTTTTCCGGGAGTTACTTTGGTGGCTTAAGAGACGGTTAAAACAACACAGAAAACACAGTGAATTTTTTGAGTACCATTTCTGTTCTTGATTATCAGTTGAACAGCATTTTCTACTACAACTGTCGAAAATTAGCTATTCTAACTGGGTATAGTGACTCTAGCCTGGAAGGACATAAGGGAAGGTAAAGGCTTCCGCAATCCCTTATGTAACATTTGGTAGAATAAAGCAGAATCTGTATTTAAAAGACTCATCCGGTCTTCTTTGGAATAAGTAAATATCTGATATCGGCCTTTTGAATTTTATGACTGGTCCTTTAGTAAAAAGTGTGTTTGAGACTAGGAATAACTGTTGCAAACAAGGTATTCTTTGCAACACACCGGGAAAATGTCTTTAGCGGACTCCCGGTAAAGCATGACTCTCCAGCCTTGATACGTAAATACCAATTATATGAACCTAAACTGAAAACTTATCTTATGTTTTTTATTTCTTCACAAAATTATGGAAAATCCTAGCCAGAACTAATTGGATTTTTTAAAAATTTGTGCAAAAATAAAAGAATTCTACATAGGGTAAGTGCATATCTGATTAGATAAAATTTCTGCTGTAACAAAAAATATAATGTTAGTATTCAATTAAAAATTATGAGAGGTAATCATAGATTTTTTTTATTTTTCTTTAACTTTGGAAAGCCCTAACTCTGCGATGAAGCATTGTCGGATCTATGTTCATAAAAATTTTGTTCTTTAAAATTGTCCAGGGAATCCACCTCCTAATTTTCGGCATGACTTAGGAAACACGCTGTATAAGGGATTAAATATTTATCCTTGATTATTAATAGTTATTTCGAGTATATAGATTTCAGAGTTAGATAATCTCGTCAAAAAATCTTTTCTGACTAAATTCGCCACCTGAATGCAAGAATTAAGTAACTCAAAATTTTTATATTGTGAGATATAATGTGACCCTATATTAAATACTATATAATATTTAATGTATAAAGTGGATAACTTTTTAGAAATTATCTAAGAAGCATCTATTGTCAAATGTAAAAAAGAAGTTAAGTTTTCTTGATGATAACAAAAATTTAAAAAAATACGTTTTTAGTATTAACTCAATTTCAAGAAAACTTAGTTACTTACTTTTATTTAGGTGATGAAATGAAAATGTTTGAAATTTTAGTATATAACAATATTTATTAAATCGAATAAAATTAAAAAGGAAACTATTGGCCTTTGTTTATTATACATAATGTTAAAAAAGAGAAACACTAATGGAAAGTGTATCCTCTACATCGATAGTTTTTCCCCCATTGATATGTTTATTCTATGTATTTTGTTGCAGAACGCAGAGTGCCTGTCATTGATAAGAAACAGATCTCCAATGGCTTGATAATGGTTGATTTTTGAGGGAGAGGTAGCTTAATCATCATTATTGAACTATCTTAATGGTTCGTATTGTCCACCGTTCGATTTATCATGTGAGCCTTTTAATGGATTCTGCGGAATATTTATCTTACTTTTGGTTTTCCAGAGCATGATTTTATTGAGCAGATGTGCAATTCCGGATAATTTTATTGCATTTTCATATGTTTTGTGTAAATAATGAAATTATAATTAATAAATAATTGTATTTATATCATTAAACGATTAAGCATAATTAAATTTTATAATATATTACATTCTTCCATTGTTTTTAAACAATTTTTAAAATAATAAATTAAAACTACCAACAAACCTTATATTTTTTTTCATTTTTAATTATTGACGAATTTTTCTTTGTGGATAAAAAATTGAAACTGCTTTTTATCAAAATTAACATACAACTCGTTTTTGTAATATTTAGAAAATATTTCACAATTTTCGTTTAAATAAAATATGTTGTAAGTGAATTGTAATAATTTATCTTATTTTGGAGAGCTTTTATGTATATTTCAAAGGTTCTAATAATCATCTTTGTACCTTGCGTGAGGCAATTTCTGAAGGTTCTAAATTTTAAAAACAAACACATATAGTACAGGGTGAGCCAAATAAATGTATACCATTATTTTTTTTATAACACGTTTGTTTTTTAACAAATTTTGTTGTTGTCTATAAATGTGAACCATTTCTGTAATGCACGTAATCTTGTCTTTCATTTAAACCAGAAACCACAAAAATCAATAAACAAATACGTTATGAAAGAAAATGTAGGGGTGAAATTTTGTTTGACAAACCCCATGTATACAGGGTGTTTTAGGTATGCAGTCATTAATTTTTACGGGTCGTTCCTCTTTAAAAAATATTTAAAACATTTCCTATATACATGGGTCCGGAAATTCCTCTTATGGGAGCTAGCGCCTTCTAAAGGGCACCCAAAATTGGTAATTTTTCTTAATATTTCAGGAACCTTTTCAGCTACAGTGACCAGTTTTTGCATGTAATCTGATATCTGATTTTATGTTATCCACCGAGAGTAAATTCAATCAAGGGCGCGCAAAATGGGAACGGTGGCTTCCTTGCTCCCCCTCCAAACTCTTTTGTGTGCATTTTTTGTGATTGTCTTATCGGAACATGATTTCTTGGTCAAAAATACACAAAAAAGCCTGTCTTGTTAATACGCCGTTGGTTCAACCATTTTCGAGAAATACGAACCTAAAAAAAAAACACATGCAATCATGCCTGGAATTTTTGAACTAGTCATAGCTTCAATGGATCGTCGTCTAACAGCTTGTGTGGAAATGAGTTACGGCCATATTGAACATTTAATTTAATTTGTTAATCTTTAAAACCTGTTGAGTCTTGTTATAATTTAATAACAATTGGTTGTTTCTCCTCAGTTATCCACAAGAGTGAGTAATAAATGCAATTTCACTAAAATTTTTATTGCTCATGTTGTTGTTTATTGGTACATACAAATGAGCAATCAATCCCCAGCCAACCTCATTGGTACGGACCTGTGTTACGTAAAATAGTTTTTCGTTTGTTATTTTAGGAAATTGACTACGATATTTTATAATTGCTTAGTTACGTAGCGAGCGAGACATCCTTATTTACTGTTTTTAATGCTGCATGATTTCTTACCGAAAACGGTTGGTCCTAGGCGTTATAAAAAGATACGCTTTCTTGTGTATTTTTGACCAAGGAATCATATTCCAATATGATATTCACAAAAAATACACATAAAAAAGATTGGAGGAGGGAATAATAATGCACGCTTCCATTTTGCACTCCAATGATTGAGTTTTTTCTTGGTGGATAACATAAAATAATGGCCTTTATTGATATCAGATCACTTGCAAAAACTGGTCACTGTAGTTCAAAGAGTTCCTGAGATATTATGTAAAATTTAAATTTTGGGTACCCCTTCGAAGGTTTTAGAAGGATTTTCGGACCTATGTTTATATGAGATATTTTCTTAAGTAGAACCATCGCTAAAAATTAATGACTGCATACCTGAGTCAGCCTCTATAGTTTTATAGCACATGTTTTTATTGAATTCACTTCATATGCATGCATTGGAAAAACTAAAATAAGTAGCAGGCTGAGGAAAACAAGAGATTAAAAGTAATGTTATCAATTTACAAAAGGTCAGTTTGCTGCTGTGCAAATTGTTGTTAGATTTACTGTGGTCTGTACTCTGTGTTCTTTGCTGTGGTAATTTAAATTGTGTGCTAAATTGTAGCATTATGGATGCTAAACAACATTTAATACGTCATTTAACCGATAAGAGCAATTGCTCTGATCGAAGATGGGTGAAATCAAATTTATGTGGCTAATGTAATTGGGGTTCAACAGAGAACCATTTCAAGAGTCTGATAAAATGAAATATTATGGAGACTGAAGAGTATTCCAGGAGGGAAGGATAAAGACTTAAAGACTTTAGTAGATTATTGTTTTTGACAAGTTACAGTCTTAAGAACTCGACACTGCATCCCCGAATGCTTCAAACTGGACTTTTAGCAGCCGCAAACGTAAATATTTCTTTACAAACTATTAGAAATCGTTTCCAGAAACAGATTTGACTACCAATGGTTCCAGCCGCAGTCTCACGTTTTACCATGGTACACTGGCTTGTATACAGTTATAATTTGCTGAAGAATTGTCATTGGTCGATGTACTCTTCAGGGATGAACCGAGATTTTGCCTATACTCTTCAGAGAAAAGGATGCCAGGTGAGTGTCATTTCCAATGTAACTTTCATCGAACGGAAAGATTTGGAGGTAGGTATTGGGAGGGATTACTTTTTTTGGGCCCAAGGAGTTAGGGGTACTCCATGATAGAAGAACGACGGCTGATCGTCACATAAAGAATATTCTAGAACCTCATATCATGATCCCATATCGATGGTGTAGAGCATGCATGTGGTAAGTGCATTTTTGGGAAAAATTAAGTTAAATACAGTAAACAAGTGCAAACGCCTGCAACTGTTGTATAGTGTATTTAACTCATTTTTGTCTAAAAATGTACTTACCATATGTGTGTGCTACATTTTTCGACATACCCCTTTCATAGGCTACAACTTTGAGCTAATGTACGATAATGCATGACCACAGGCTGCCAGCATAGTGATTAAATTTCTTGAAGAAGTCAATATCACTGCAATGAATTGGCCAGCTCGCAACTCATACATCAATTCTATGGAACAATTTAGGATGGACGATTGAGCAAGATCAAGTTCCATGTAGAAACCTGAATTAACTTAAAAGACATAAATTATATGTGACTTGGAATAATATTG
Organism: Rhamnusium bicolor; assembly: GCA_029963845.1. Classification (NCBI taxonomy): domain Eukaryota; kingdom Metazoa; phylum Arthropoda; class Insecta; order Coleoptera; family Cerambycidae; genus Rhamnusium; species Rhamnusium bicolor. The sequence goes on along the minus strand of JANEYF010003482.1, from coordinate 169,450 downwards.
ATGAGGATTAAATACACAATTTCTTTGAGGGTCTACTAAGACTGTAATTAAGGCGAGGAAGTAAACACCAGGTACTGAAAATTATGGCCTCCTAAATTTTGTTTTTGTTAAGCAAATAAAAATTGTCTATATTGTTATTTCTTTGTTCATCCTGTTCGTTTGATAATAGATATAATAAAGTGAACCAAAAAGAAGAATGTTAAGAAAAGATCATGTGAGAGTTAACTTCAAGTTATAATGTATATTGTGCTGGTGGACTCCACAGAGTGTTATCTATTTTCGGAACAAAATACTTTGTTGTTACATCCAGTATTTGAACAAAACTTGAATTTTTAATTAAAAATTATTATCACAGTAATATTCCTAAAGAGCCAATTTAAAATGCAAAAAAAAGATCATCCAAATCGAACAAACCACTAAGAAAGAAATTAACATCAAATTTATGGTAAATTTCATGTGAATCGATAATTCTTTAGGGGCTTTATATAAATTATATATCATATGTATGAACAAATATTTGATATTTACCATTAACAAAATTAAATTTTAGTTTAACATTGCATTAACTATACATTGTATTAACGGAAAGGATTAAATCCTTTGTTCCACGTTTTAAAGCAACAGTAACCGTTATACTTTTTGTAGATATTTTGACAGGGAATCTAATAAAAGAGTTACAAAAACCCAGTTGTTTTCATTCTATACAAATATTAAGATCATTACATTACTACTTTGGTTTTTATTTCCTTTTTATTTTCTGCTAATTAAAATATATTTTTTATTGTGAATTCCTAAGTGGAGAAAATATTAATGTTCGGTTTAATTTATAAGTTTTGGTTTTATTTTTTAGGAAAAATTTTATTTCTTCATAAAAATTAAACAGTTCTTTTCATACTTTGTTAAAACGAATAAAGAGGCATTATCTTATTTCGATGTGAAGAATAGGTTTGACGATCTCCATTTTAAATTAACTCTGTATTTATAGCTACTAGAAGGGCCTTATATTAGCATAATGCTTAATCATCACCTCAACATTAATGCTGATTTTGCCCATATTGTCAAGTAAAATGGCTCCTGTAAATAAAGCAAATATTTATGGTAATACGAACTATAGCTGTCAATATTGTTAAGGCAAAGCGTGAGTATAGTTATCTATATACCATATTTCTGCTTTATTATACATTCATATGAAAGAAAATACAAATTTTGCAGTTAAAATTTTGAATGATGGATTGCTAAAACATAACAAAAACGAAAGGAAAACAAACATTCTTTCATAACATAAAATAAACGAAATACAATGGCGAAAAATATCTTGGAATATAACTTAACATATTTTGTATAGTTAGGTACTTGTCATAAGAAAAAAAGTAGTAACTGTTGTTAAAAACAACACAAATTGTTAGTATAGTGTATCGCCCTCAAAGAAGCCGACGGTTTCTGTCTTGCAAATAAGTTTGACATAAAATATACCTATTGTAGCGAATAAAAAGATTGGAAAAGATATAATATTTATTTTTGATTGTGAATTTTTTTCAAAAACAAGTCAAGAGTAAGTGATTTCGTTTTTTATCTCATAGAAATATCGCGAATATAGGAAAAGTGAAATCGTGTCGGGTGTAATCACGTAAACCGCCAGCGCTGTGAGGCGCGATTGTTGAAGATCTAGAAAGGCCAATGCCCTATAGATCGCGTGGTGTCATACATTTTTTTGTAGATCTAAGTCTGATTTTTGATTAGGGCTCAAGTTTTTTTTATTAGGGCTTGGCAAATATTATTCAAAAATACTAATAACAAAATAACTCCTGGATCTAGTAAATAATCTTCTTTTGTAAATTCAATTTTATCGGCTTGGTGGTATGAAAAACAGTGGTGCGTAATTCAACTCAAACCGCCTGACTTCAAAATCGGGCAGGGCCAAGTCGATGAAGTTGTGGACTTGCTCATGTTACCATCTTTCGAAAGGAATGCCGACTCAACTTTTATTGCTTTGGTGAACCTTCAGTAAAACATAACAAGATATTGCACATATGGACGCAGTGCTTCTCATTGGTAGCAACACAATAATTTGTCAATGCTTCGGCCGGAAGTCAACCTTAACCCACTTTCTATTTGTGTACGGCCTCTGGACTTTATTGTAATGGACCAGTCAGAGTCACAGTATAAATACAGTAAAGAACATAGAAACATGATAAAAATTAGGGTAAACTACGAATGGTCTCTTAGATGAATACGAAGTCCGAACGAAAGTTAAGGATTGCGTATTAGAGTTAGGGCGCTTGCCGAAGCACTGAGAGGAGCAGACAGCAAGACAACAGACTAGTAGATTTCAGTATCGTATCGACATTCGCTCTAGCAACAGACTGCCGACTTTATCTAGTGATCTGGCTCTATATGTATAGTGGGCGGTGCTCTTACACCTAAAATAGAAGGATATTATGACACCGAGCCAGTAATATCAATTCCCCAATCACGATATATTTGTCTAAAATTTGGGTAAACAATCCTCACACCTAGTAGGGCGAAGCTAGATTGACGCTAGTTCCTTTGTATGATCGCCCTTGTAGCTGTGAAAATGGTAGTGCCAGACTGAGCTTTCTGTGGGCTATTTGTGACAGAGTTTTGAAAATTTAACATGAACTGGGGGGGGAGTAAACTAAGGAGGCCACGTTGACTGATCGGAATAAATATACCTGGTGTTTAATTAATTGACACATGATGCCTGCAACTTTTTAAATACTTCAATGAAAGCTGATTGGTTAAAACGACTTTAGTGATTGTTTCTGTGACAACAATCTGTTTTCAATTACATTTTTTTCAGCATTTTTAAAATTACCTTATTTTTCTCTTTACCATAATTTTGTAAAAATTTCAGAACATTTTTGAGAAATCAGATTGTTATAAAAAATAAATAGAAGCTGCTAATTTAAAAATATTTAGATCAGTACAAAAACACGTTCGAAACGCGTATCAGTGCCAAAAATTAGAGAAGAGTATCGCACTGTTTTTTTACGACTACACCACTGGTTTTTTTTTTCAGGTTATATTTAAAAAGTTATAAGTATTACTTTCTAAATACCCTATGTATTTAATAATAATTAATATATTCAAAAGATGGTTGTCAGGATGCATTGTTAAGTGAGAATTTAAACCAATGAATATTACCAACTAGTGTGATGTCACGCAAGGTGGGAGTCTTAGCAAATGGTAGTGAATAGGAGTCACGATGGTATATAAATTTTTGTAAGAATTTTATGATATATCTCTTCCAGCCTACTTGTCTAAAGAATTATTCATGAAATCCGGCGACAGAATTATTTCAAAATAGAATTGCCCAAAATAGATTTTCAATTTTTATCCTCGACCACTGCCATCGAAAATCCAAGTATAATAATATCACTATTAATATCTTCTTGCTTTTCAGGTATTAGTGAGACAAATGAGCATAACAAAAATATGTTTTGAGTTTAATTTTATTGTGAAGAATTATGAATAGTTCCTAATGATGCTTTTACTAATAATTGGGTCAACAATCCATCTATTCCGCTATGGTCTCTCATTTTCTGAGTAGTATATCGCATGCAAATTAGTTGATTTAGTTGGAGAAATGCAAAGTTTCTGAAGCATCGCAAATTCCAACGCAGAGAGCTTAGTGAAGGCCGTTGTGAAGTTTGCGTGATATTGGAAACAGCGCACTTCCATTAGACCAGATGTGCGGCAGGCCCGTGAATATGCAGGGGTGTGTATTGGTACATAATAGGTTCAGTGACGTGTTCCACTAACCCTGACAGGAGGGTCGCGGGTCGGACAAACTTGGGGGTGCGGGGGCGGTTGGGGCCAAGCGCTGATGGATTACCCGGCCACCCTGTCAAACGCAAGATGGATCTGCCATTTTCAAACTCTTACTCTTTCCCAGCTCACTCTAAATACAGCAATTCACAAAGAAAATAATATAGCAATCGTAATAACAGACACATAAACACAAGGTGATTTATACAGGACCAACACTTTCCAAGGAGTGGTCAGAATTATTTTGTATACAATGTCCACTGCCAATTTGGTTTCATTTTGAATATTACACAAAAAGAAACATTTTGAATAGGTATGCTGACAAATTTCATTAGAAAACGTAGTCATATCAGTTAATTGTAAAAATCAAAATCTAGTGTGATTTACAAAAAATGCAAAGTGGAATTAGTTAAAATTGAAAAATTGTATCTAAATCCATTTAATTTGGGTCAGTGTTGGGTAAAAGGAAATCGGCACCTAATATAAATTTAATTTCAAAATAAAAATATAATTGCCCAGCTTTAACCCAAAAATAAATTTGGTAACCTATTTGGCAGTGAACATTCTACAATTATCAGGTTCATATCTCCCAGTGTGATAAAGAACGCTACAACACGACGCATGACATACAGGGTGAACCATTAGTGCCTGATCGAAAAGTAATTTGTTTATTTGAAAAGCATTCAACACAGAGTTTTTAGAGGATTAAAATATGTATATTTTTTAAATATTCACATTTATATAGAATTGCTTAGAAAAGAGTGGTAAACGAAAGATGTATTTTTTTAAATGGCATACTTTGTATATTTTTGAGGGGTTAGATCAAATTAAAATTCATGATAATAAAACTATTTTAATGAGAATATACAGATAGGGCCTTCTAACTTCATTATAGTGATAATTACATTATACCTATGATCCCATATTATAAATGGTAGTTGTAAGAAAAACTTTTTTAATTTTTTTTTTTAGCTCACTAAAGCAATATATATATTAGAACATATTATTTCATATTCTAAAAGCTAAACTCTCTACCAATGCCGTACTTGATATAAAAGGGAAAAAATCTATATTAATTTAAGACCAAAGTTACAAATTATTTCATATCATCATTTTCCACCAGCTTTTCACTTAGTATTAAAAATTTCAGTTCAAAACTTAATATTTTTTTTGGGGGTGCGTTGATTTTTAAAAATTAGGTTTTTGGTTAGCTCTTTAGGAATTGAAACGACTGTACGCCGTAAAGTGCATAATGCCCAATTATACTGATATTATTTGATATATTCTCCAAATTTTACTTCGAAAATTTTTAGTCAAACAGAATTTGTCAAAAGGTATGTACAGCGTGAGTTTTTTAAGATCGAACAGGCGTTAAACGCATGGTCGTTGCCTCTAAAATTTCCAGGGAGGGGTAGAGAAAAATTGTTTACAAATGCTTCTGAACATTTCTTCACATTGACCACTAGAAAATATTTTTCTTGTTGTACAATAAAAAAACCAATTATCTGAAAAATATGTAATATAAAAATATTTATTTTGTTAGCATTGCTATAATGTATCTTTATTGGCATTTGATTTAATTGCCAAGAAAGCGTATATTGTTTTTGTTTATATAGAAGCACGAAACATGCACAGTGTAAGCAATAGATATTAAGATAATGTTTTGTTGCTTACTCTTTGTACGCATCGGTTTATTTCTTTATCGGTGCTCGGCGGTATCAGAGCTTTTATATCTAGTAATAAGAATTCTCTTATATCTATTGCTTCTTAGGACTGTCTGCGTTCTTCCATGAGTCAAGTAAAACTATCAGCCTTAGCTACTCTATCCATAGAACATGAAATATGTGAAACAATAAATTTGGGAAATGTTATTAAAAAATTTACTGAAACTAAAGCCTGAAAAGTGCTACTTTAATAAACTGTAGAGTTAAAAACTCCGAAACTATATTTTTCAAAAAACTTTAAAAACTTTTAACTTATTCAATACTTCTATGAGCATATCTTCCATTTGTGTACTGGAAAGTACCTATCAAGTTAAAGTATATTTAGAGGGCGGCTCTGGATAATACGATCTTGTCCGAATCATACGAGGTGCTGTTTTGGCAACTTTTTGTATAGCTGACGGCGATCCCTGACAAAAAAAACCAAATGTACCGAATTGTTACATAAATAAAGAATTCTATTGTATTCATTTTGTATATGAACGAGTAAAAATTTGCAATAAAATTTATGTGAACATTAATTTAGCCATTTTTTAAAAATTATTAAGCACTGTGATAGGTTTTCATTATAGAATCTACTAATCCATATAATGAAAAATATTTATTATCTGCCAAAAGCAAGGGAGGCGGTCGCCTCTCCCTGCCCCCTTGGCGACGCCTATTGTTAAAGGCACGCAAATGATGTAATTGCAGATTTCTTATGTGGAGTATTGATGACGGTTCTCACTAAACGTGGACAGGGTATTATCCATACATGTAACTATTTACTTTCCTTTAAATGCCTGTTCGACTTGAAACAATTCTCGCTGTATAGGAACAGAACGATTTGTTTTCGGTATTGAAGTTTGCAGTGTTAAAATAATTTCAATAACTTTTTTCCAATGCTAATAAATATTTTGAGCCGGTTATAATGTACAGGGTTATTCATTATAAATTATGTACTCACCCCTTATCATGGTAATTATTGCCTATAGAAAAAAAGTTTTAAATAAAAGTTGTGTGGTTATGACTGAATTTTGTTAAAATGCTATCAAAAGTACAGTAGCGTGTAGATTTCAGGGGATATAAAAAAATAATATATTTCTTTAAATGGGATACCCTGTATATTATTAAATTTTTGGAATGATCCTTTGTTCCTGATTTCAAAAATATACCATATGTTACCCCCTAACATATACCGTTTTTGAATTATTAAACGTCGAATATCTTAGTTAAACTAGTTACTGTAAATATGGAAAAGTTAACATTATTAAAGTGAGCTATGAAAATGACAACTATTATGTTTGAAAAGTGACATTTCTTTAACGAAATAATCAAAATGGTTATTAACTAATAACTTTTTTTTTTTTTCTATAATAATAACGATAATAAAAGGTGGATAATTTATAATGAATAACCCTGTACCTATTTGACCCAGTTAATAATGAGAAATAACTTTTATTTTATTTGAAGGATTCTTTCTAGTCAAGTGCGAAACTTAATGCATTAATACAGTAAAGACATTAAAAAAACAAGTTGAGTTCTGTAGATAAACATTTGCCTTAAATCAGTTCATAAGGAGGTAAGTACAACTCAGTTATTTTCCAATAAATTCTAAACATCGTAAGTTGGAAAAATTAAATTTGGCCATTTATTAATTTCGTAATGTTATATATTTTGTAAAAATGTTATCTAAATATCATGATTTGTTGGGGTAGTTGCAGAAGGGGTGAGGGTAAATTTTCCTATAATTTTTTTATCTTATATTTTAAAACATTTAGAAATTAAAAAAGCTGATTTGGAAATAATAAAGACCACCACCACCACAAATAATAGACAACTCCAGAATACAAAGGCGAAACTTCCTAGAAGTGAGTTATACTTAAAGAAACGTGGACATACAGTACACGCATTGCCAACGTAGATGGGCTCTCACCAAAAAGTTTCGGGTTCGATTCCCGGTTGTGACAATGGAATTAACTGTGTGAGAGTTTGCTTCCACTATACACGAATATTGGGTGTGTTTGTCTGTTATTTCTATGTGTATCCCCTCCCGTACAATATTAGTTTAGTGATACAGGGGACTATTATATGTGGTGTTTACTATTACTATTAAATTAGAATGTAAATTTGTAGTTGTTAATTTTTCTTCTAATTAAAAATTGAGTGCTTAATAAAGAAAAGAGTAGATATATTCATTATTAGAGTACAATTCTTAATTATATCAAATCAGAAGAACTAAAAATTTACACGATTTAGGTTAGAGCATTATAAAAGTCATAAAGTCATTGTGCATATAAAACCATGTTCGGTTTTTCAAATATTTATTGCAGTAAACCAAAAATAAATGCTTATATAGGGTATCCAAGATTTAAAGTCCCATAGATTAATTGGACATAGAGCGCACTTAGCTGAGTTAAAACCATCCCGAAACTTACTCTTGAATGTTTCCGTTTTTGAGATACAGGGCGTTTTATGGTTTTTGACTAAAAGTGTAGCCGGTCGTATTTCTGGAATGGCTCTACGTATTTGAATACAATTTGGTACACATATTATATTATTTTAGTCCAATCAAAATCATAATTTACTTTGGAAACATTCCAGGACCGGATTCAATTTTAATATTGTTGCACTCAGTGCCGATAACTTCCCCTGTGTATAATTTTTTTTGGTGAATATTAGTAAACGTTTAAAAAGTCAATTGATCGGTGTATAAAATAATGTTATAATATTTGATGGCAGGTTAAGAGAGCTCCGGAGCCACTAGGCAACCCAACATACACCTAACCCAATTTTTGGTCCGTAAATGTTGTAAATATAAATTTATGCAAAAACGACACATTTTACAACTTCATTGCCATGTGGATAGATTATTTTAAAATCAAAATTACATATCATAAGAACGTAATTTTGTATCTGGCTGAAAATGAGGAAATTAATAAGAAGAGTTTGTTTTTTTATAAGCTTTTTATAAGCTTTTTTTAAGTTTAAAATTCCAATTAAAAAAATAGTATAACTTTGAGAATGCGTTAAAAGGTTTTTCACTGATCTATTAATCATTTCCGAGTTATTTCTAATGTTAAACATTAATATTTTTTTCTAATACATGTTCCTGTGTATAAAATTTTTCGTACATCTCTGAATCGAATCAGCCCAAATAAATAGTTCAGATGTGTACAATCAGGACACCTCGGTGGCCAGTTAACCCGAACTCATCGACCGATAATTCTGTTGGGATAATGTTGAATCGAATGATCTCTGACTAGACACAAAAATGGGGTCCAGGACCAACGGTATAAATATGGATAGAAATGCAGAAGCAAAGCAATATAACAGTTTTTGATACAAATTAAAATAGTGCATTAGGCCTAGATACATGTATACATGCATGTTACGCATGAATAGCTTACATCCGAAGTTAACCGCAACCTTTGTGTTAAAAGGCTTAAAAGCTACTAATAACTCATCTAAATATAATCGTTTATTTACTCAAAATAAATTCAGTAGCGAGTACAATAATTGTTACGATGAGTGTTTAATATTATTAGTTAGAATCAAGGTTTTATTTCCTTTTGTTTTGTTTTTAAAACTTATGTATGAACGATTTATTTGACCCATGCGGTCCGCCGTTCGTCCCCTAAATGGTTTTTACCCCAAGCCAGAGCTTCATGGGCTTGTATGATAATACGCCACTGCACAAGTGAATAGTTTAATAAAGGTGAGTGAACTGTGTATTTGCCTCTACTTTTAATGAAAGTGCTTTAGTAGAAAAGTGAATACTTATATTAAGACAGACGTACTGTTTAATAACAACAGGTAAACAGATTATTAATAACAGGTAAATAGTTTAATTGTTGCTGCTGCTCTACTTACTTATCCCTAGCGATTTCGTAATATAGTTCAGTTGTCCTAGGTGAACAGTTTAATAACCACTAAAACATAGTTTAATAAAGCCAGCAACAAACTTCACTTACCTCTATTAAATAATATCTGAAATATTTCCAATTAAAGATGTTTACCTATGGCAAGTGATTCATTTCAGAAAGCTTCATTTACGTACCCATAGGTAACTTATACAGCTATTCCTATACAGTATACAACTTTTCACCTAACGTAAATGAATTTTCACTTACCGTTATTAAAATTTTTCCTCACTGTATTATGAAAAAAAAAATACACTCTGAAAAACAGATAAATAAAAATACTAAAAAAAATAAGTCAGCTTGAGACAGAAATATATGACTTAAATCAGGCACTAAATCTTAATAATTTATGCATTTACGGGGAATTAAGGAAGATAAATAAATGATTTATTCGGAAAATTATTTAACTCATTTAAAAACGATTTGGGATTCTCGGATTTCAAAGCCTCGAAAGTAATTGGGAATCTTACTTTCGAGGCTTTGAAAAAGTCACATTGACGAAGCAGAGAGGCAGAAACACGTGTCCGTGATTATTTTAAAGTTTTAAAGTGATTGGTGCGTTAATGAGTACTTTTGTCGTTTATTTATTTTTGATTTTACTGAACAGAGTTATTATTAAAAATAATATTATTGGGTCAGTCGTATTGAACACAATGTGCATATTTCTTTTTTGTAATACAAATTTCAGCGTTTGGCAAATAGTCGAGAAAGTAATTGTTTAAAAAGATATGTGTTATACTTATCTGTGAACAGCTTTTGTATAAGTTGGAAAATAATAATTAAAAAAAAATGTTTGTCGTTATTATTTTTCCATTTCATTCCATCTTTGAATAGAACTTTTACCAAGGATACCTATTTTGTTTTAAATTTTATATAAATATTGTTATTTGTACTGAACATATGAATCAATTCATGCAACAAAAAATTGTACGTTCAGTTTATGTAAAGCATAAAAAGCCATCAGAATTAGTCCTTCTTTGTCCTTTGCAGTATGACGCTTTAACTATTTAATTAATGAACTAATGCCCTGCCATAACAATGGATGCATAATAACACACATATGAACTGTCTTAATTATAAGTTATGTATATGTAATTAAAAATGTACTGATTTACTAACTACATGCTTCGGTGAAACATAAGATTATCTGCATATTTTAAACGCAAGGAATGAGTGGCATCTCTAAATACGGCTCTGAGTATTCGACAAACGTGTTGGCATTAAGCTAACCACCTAATATATTAAATTTCATGATTAATTAATATTATCTTATTAATGTAATTAATACACTCTCTAAATAGGTAATAATTTGCTAATTTGTAAAAAGCTTGAGAAAATAAAATGTTACATCCGGTGTTACTAAATTCATTAGCATTTTAGATAAACTGTTCTAAACAATAACGGATTTGGTACCAGCAGGCTTTAATAATTTGCGGGATATTTTCCATATAAATTCCAGATATACTAGCAAACAAGTAAAGCACAATAACAAATATGTTGTTGCACTGACTTATGCTTCTCGCTTTTCATTAATATAAATTATAAACTTTATGAGTCACATAATTGCTTGTATAATAAATTGAGGTGGTTTTATTGCACATCTGATTTCGATTTGTTAAAACTCATTAATTAATCCTTATAATTATATGCCTACTACTACATAATATGGATACATGTATTTCGTATGGTATATCTGCTTAAAAATTATTATGTTTATACTATACACATACCGGGTGGGCCAAGAAATTTTATTTTTTATTTTTTTCTGCCAATTTATTGTTTCTCAGCCGATTTTATCAAACTTGGTGTCAATAGTTAGCTTATTGAATAGGCTACAAAGACTAGATGGCAAGATGACCGAAACATCAAAATTCAAGATGGCGGATGCAATTGAAAATAGGCCCTCCTTTTCCCTTCTTTTTTTTAATTGAAAGAAATGAGATAACTAATGGCATATTTCCAATGAATGAACATTCCCCCACATTTTAAGGCTACACTGTGGTATATAGGTTCCTGTTTTGGAGATATAGCGAATTCAAAAAAAGGCTTACTTTTAAAAAACTGAAACAAAAAACATACTCTGATATTTTGCCTGCTAACTCTTTACTTCTCAACTGATTTCAATGAACTTAATCTTATTATGCAGGCAATAGAATCTGCTCTGAGAAATTGTGAACAAATTACCGAAATATCAAAAAACAAGAGTCATTTTCTACTAGTAATTCTATTGCTTATACTACTATAACATCTTAAATAATAAAAATACCAACTAGAATATTTTCAAACACTAACGAATCAATCAATAAGTAGGTAATGATCATACTGTTTGAATGCGATCTCCTCATGCAGCCAGATCCACTGCAATCCTTCTCCTCTATCTATGTATGGCCCACGGTATAGAAATTTTAAGCAGTTCTTCACAATATTGGGTTAAGCTCTCTCGTAGCTCCTTAGTGTTATTAAATTCATTTCGACCATTGTTGTGCAGTCTTTCAAGAAAATATAGTCATACAAAGGAATCCAATAGATTTACTTCAGGACTACAGGGCTGCTATCTCTCTAGCTCTATGAAATTGACATTGGCGTTTCCTAGGTATGCTAAAGTCGTTTGGGTAGTATGCGCAGGTAAAATTGCATGATCTACAACATTTCTATCACTGCTTGTTGGTACTAAAATGATTCTAGTTGGTTAGAACACAGACTACCCACGCGAGGTAGCAGAAAAAATGATTGTTCGCTGGAACCTTAAATTTTCTTACAAAAATAAGACCAAGTTTATTAAAATCGATTGAAAAATAAAGAAATGGCAGGAAAAATATTAAAGTTTGAACCGATGAATCGATTTAAATCATCGTAGTTTTAAAGTGTAGAGAGAATTTTAACATTTTGACCATCTTGATATTTGGTGTCTGTAGCCTATTGCTAAGTCCTGACACCTAGTGCCTTAAAATCGACTGAAAAAACAAAGATTTTGCAAGGGAAAACAAAAAGTACAATTTATTTCGGTTCATCCGGTGTACTTATACATATACAAGGGTGTCCTCGAATTGGTGTCCAATGATGGAAATTTTTCTATTTTTGATTCTTCAAAAAACTATTGCTTACGCGAAAAATAATTTTACAGTTAGCAGAAATAATATTTATATATAGGGTGTCCATAAAATTCAATAATGCGAAAATGACCCAGGCGTAAAAAAACAAAAATTGAAAAGTAAAATACTATTATCTATAAACCAACCAATACTAGCACTGTCTGGAAAATTGTAAAATTGCACCTATATTAAATAAAAAGTGAAAAATAAATATTGTTTAAAAAAACTAAAAAACACGCTTTTAAAGCACATCAAACTAAAAAGTGAAAAATAATTATTAATATTAACTGAAAACAATAATGAACGAAAAATACTAGTATTATTGTGAAAAAAGCGTGGGTTGCTCGATATACGAAAAATATGGCACAAAGCGCCCCACGCTTTTTTCACAATAATACTAGTAATTTTCGTTCATTATTGTTTTCAGTTTATATTAATAATTATTTTTTCACTTTTTAGTTTGATGTGCTTTAAAAGCGTGTTTTTTAGTTTTTTTTAAACTATATTTATTTTTCATTTTTTAGTTTGATGTGCTATGAAAGCGTGTTTTGTAGTTTTTTTAAACTATATTTATATTGCTTATTGATGCTGATATTATAACATATTACGATCCAACAGATATTTCTGAAAAAAAAAATATTTTTTTATTTCAGCCATGGGATTTGAACTCACGCCCGAGGAGTCCGCCGTTTCGCGTCGACTAAGACTTGCCCGCTCGGCCAACGACCGAACTGAGAATCACGGAATATACTTACAATATTAAGCCTCTTGCTCTCACGTAGAGGATACCTGAGGAAAGGACTGGCGATCCTGATCAGGATAATGATATAAACTTATCAAATTATTGTATTGTTACCGGTTCTTCGTAAGTGTACAAAGTTTCATTTAAATCTGTCTGTTTAAAGTGGGTCAAAATCGAGTCCAAAGAGTCAGTTACAAACAAACAAACAAACAAACAAACAAACATACAAGTGAAGCTAATAAAAGCGTGTTAAAAATGTACTATATACTGACTTCTCCAAGGCATTTGACAGATTTGACCACGGTATTTTATTAACTAAATTTAAGAACTTTGGCCTTTGTAGGCCAATTGTGAAATTTCTTAAATCCTATTTGCAAAATAGGTATCAATTTATTCAATACCGTGGATACAGGTCTGGCAAATTCTTGAAGTCAGGCGTACCACAAGGTTCGATATTAGGACCACTTTTATCTGTTCTATTTATCAACGATATCACATCTAATCTTTATCGGGTGGAGTAGCTACTACATGCAGACGACTTAAAGCTATTTTGTAAAATTAAATCTGAAACATACTCTGAACACCTTTAGATACTATAAATCTCTAGTGTGCGAATAATATATTGCCATTAAATGCCACAAAATGTAGTGTACTGACATTCACAAGGGAGATAACCTCGATCAAATATATCTATAAGCTGGGTGATTTAATACTATAAAGACCAGAATACATAAGATCCTGGAGTTGTTTTTGATCCTAAAGTGTCTTTCATAAGGCATATCGAAATGATTATTTCATCTGCCAATAAAAACGTTGGACATGTTATACGCAATTCAAAGGGATTTGGTGGCTTGCATACGCAAGAGTGCTTTATGTTTCATTTGTTAGATCGCTGTTGGAATATGAATCAATAGTGTGGAATCCCATTTACAATGTACATATTTGGTCTTTAGAAAAAAATACAACGACGATTTGTAAAATCAGCAGTATACCTACTTGATGATGAATATCCGAACAGAGGCATGCAATACAATATTCTACTTACACGTCTCAATCTGTCCGAGCTTGCAAAACGTAGGGCTGCACAATTTATCGTTTTTTTTTTTGTATAAAGTGGTTAATAATTTAGTGGACTGTATATGGATATTAAACCAAATTAAATTTACTGTTCCAAGAATATTATCACGTTACAACCACGTTTTCAAATTTCCTGCAGCTAATACCAATGCTATGATAACATCCTCTCTATATCAAATGATCTCAAACTACTGCAACGTGAAGGATAATATTGATATTTTTTCTTGTACTATTAATAAAATTAAAAAGGTTGTACTTATGAATGAATGGCTATATTTTAATCTGTATAGTTTCATATCATTTCTATTTATTTTTATTGCTATTCGTATTGTTATTGTTATTATTATTGTTGAATAGCAATATTTTAATTCACAAATTGTAACGTATTGTTAACTAGTGTTAATTTATTATTATGTATTATATTAATATTTATTATTTTATTTCCTTCGTAATATTTATATTTTTTACTCTAATTATAGCTAGATTTTCCATATTTTGTTTTTTGTTAGTTAAATTTATTTAAGTGTTATTTTATCCTGTAATTAGGTTCTGCCTGTAGGTAACGTATATGAAAATATAACCGCTGTCAATTACTTGGGGATCAGAACTTCCTCAGCGTAGTAAAACTCGACGTGTGGTGGAGTTTCTAATAAAAGTAATTTTTGACGTTTCAAAAAAGTCACATTTTTTGACGTTTCAAAAGTCACATTTTGACGTTTCAAAAAAGTCACTTTGACGTTTAAAAAAAATCACTTTTTTTATGTTTCAAAAAAGTTACATTTTGACGTTTCAAGAAAGTCACTATGATGTTTCAAAAAAGTCGCATTTTTTTGACGTTTCAAAAAATTGGGACCGATTTTGCTCATCAACGAACTAAATCTCTTCCTTGACCTCTAGAATGTGTACCAAATTTGAAAGCTTTATCTCAAAAACTGTAGCTGCTAGCTATCGTGAACACAATTAAACAAATTTTGTGTATCGTCATAATTCGTCGAGATTCGTCCAGAAATGCAATAAAAATTTTCAAAATTTTTTTCACGAATACATAACTTTCTCATTTTGAGGGGTGAGGAAGTAGAAAATAAATAAATAAATAAAAATAAAAAAAAATAATGAACTTAAAGGTTTCTGCCTTTTCCTTTGCGACGTACAGTATATTTTCTGTTACCATATTTGCTATTATATTTTAATGCAACAATCTATCGTTATTTTAATTGGTGAGAGGTGTGAAATTAATTATAAAGTAGAAGCATATAAATTATATTCTTGATTTCCTTTACGAATAATATAATTCATTCATTAAGTGGTCATATTATCTAATTATTATACGTATATCTACAAAGGAAATGTTTTTATACTAAAAGATAGGACTAATAACATTAATTATGAGAATGAGGAAAGTAGAGTAACATTTTTTTCAATGTGTTTCCTTCAAATTAAAATTTGTTTCAAGACATAAAAATCGGCTTTCAGCCAATGAAAATAAATATATTTGTGAATATTTCTACAAGAAAATGGAGGATTAATACGAATTGAGAAAAATAATGAGGTTCTTTTATTTATTTTAATTAGCGATACAAATACCATTAGGCTACCAAGATGTCAGAGATGCCTAATAAGTTCCTGTATTTTACCTCAGAGAGATGGGAATGAAGTAGCTTGATATTTTCAAAATGCGATAAAAATAGAAATATACAATACCCTCCCCGTGGGTATTTCGTCCATAAATCCCAATATAATGTAACCTTAGTATATGTTATGAAAGAATAATCGAAACATAGATTTCAGCGACATGAACTAAAATTTTTAACAAATAGAAATAATTCAGATCTTTCTTCTTTTATTATTTACCTATCTGATGTGGATCATAACACAGAAAAAGTGAAAAATATTTATTGCGCCAGAGTGGGAAGACTCTTTTAATCGGAGTTCTGAAAGGCCACTGTAGACTTGGAAACATCAATCACTTATAGGTGTTGAGGAAGACCCTACATATCCAGGATGCGGAAGTGATGAAGAAAACGTCTTTGGTACTGAGGCGCTTCGAAAGGAGGAGATGAGCTAACTCGCACTGACGTTCCTTAGAAGATCAGAAAGATTCCACGAGGAAGCAAGAGAAGTACATGATTGAAGCAAAGTTTATATATACCTAAATAAATACTTTAACACTTCCTTCTTATTGCTCCTGATATGGACGCCAAATTCGATGTGTGTAGACTACGTTAGACGCAATACAAAGTTGTAAAGGGAGAAATTTTAATAGGTGGATCTTCACAAGTCACATGCAGCAGCATCGTCCTACCTACTTACCTTACGTAATGTAATTGTAATGCAGTCTTGATCGATATCGGTTTTCGGCTATTATTTCAAATTCAGTTTATTGTGTCAGTATTTTTCTTCTTTTATATTTCTACTTAGTGTTATTATTATCTTTTATAATCTTAGTTAAAATGAGTTATAGGGGGAAATAAATGTGATTTTATGAACTGTGGGAGATCACGACGTGATGGTCCTAACATTAACCATTATAGATTTCCAAAAAATGATAAATTAGGAAGAAAATGGATTTTGCATTCAAGTAGACATACACCGTGTCACAATTAAAATATTTCCCATATTAGATAGAGTTTTGGCCAATTCTTTCTATGAATTACACACATAATACATATTGATCTAGATGCCTATGCCAACATTTCTAGAGGGTGGAACAAAATTTTTTAGAAATGCGTCTGGGCGTGTCATCACAGTGAATGCTAGAAAAAAAATTTATTTTTTGCACAATAAAAAACAAATGATCTGAAAAACATGTAACATAAAAATATTTGTTTTGTTAGCAATGCTGTAATGTATCTGCATTGGCTTTTGATTTAGTTGTTAAGAAAACGTATACCGTTTTTGTTTATATAGGAGCGCGATACTTGTATAGTGTACCCAATAGATATAAAATAATTGTTTTATTACCTACGCTTTGTACGCATCGGTTTATTCCTTTATCGGTATTCGACGACAGGCCCTTCCTTACCTGGGTGTGCCTTGCACACCGGCGGCAACGTGGCATAGGCGGCAAATATTCACACTTTAAAAAAGTGATAAACTAAGTAAATTTGACTATTTTATCGCGTCGCACAGTGGACGGAAACGCCAAAAAGCTGGCCAAAATTAAAAAAATGAAGATTTTTTTTTTAAATGGAAACGTTTTAAATCGTTGTAGTGGTACCCCTAGCATTAGAAACGACCATTAATACCGGTCCGGGTTCACTACCTGAGCGAGGAAATTACTTATTGTGCGACCGTGCAGCGCATCACTTCGACAGCTCGCAACGATTCAAAAATCGATAAATTTTGTCTGCAGCGTAAAAATTCTCAAAGTGTAGTTTTCTGTGTCATGAAAATGGATTCTGCATCGGAAAGTAAGTACAATTAAAATATCTCAGTATCAGATCAGTTTAGTTATATGGTAATTAGTAAATAATTATCGAAGTGGAGTGCATTTTTGTACATGCAACGATTCATAAACTCCACAAAAAAGCCGTAAGTTACGCGGTTGGTGATGGTTGGTCTTGAAACTTATTGGAATGTGTTCAATGAACATTTTTTTCGAAAGTGTATAAAAAATTAGCTGCATCTTTGTGCATCTTTGCGAGATATTGACCAAATTGTGCGCGAATGCACGGATGCATGCACATTCGTGCACCATAAAGTGGGCTCCTTTTGAATGCGACGATGAATGTAATTCAGATAGTAATTGAATAAAATTAATTTTCAAAGTCATTACACATTTTTATTCCATTCCCCAGATCCTAATTTTCCCGAAATAAATGAAACACATGAATTCGCTTCAATTCAATAATAATTTTTGAACTATGTATAAATTTTTGACCGTAATTTTTTTGAAATTCTATATGAGATTCTTCATCAGCGACCCAAAAAAACTGTATACAAAGTTTTGTAAAAATGCAGCGATAATTGGCGCTTTTTGGTATGTTTTGGGGGGATTTCATGGCCGCCATTTTGTTTTTTCAAAATTCAACTTCGGATTCTTGATCAGCGACACAAAAAACCCCTGTATGCACAATTTCAGTAAAATAGCTCAATGTCTTTATATTTTGGCCAGCTTTTCGGCGTTTCCGTCCACTGTGCGTCGCCTGCAGCGGCATGGTGCCGTCAAAGTTTACAGAAATTGTGTATATTTTTGCGCTGTCAAAGTAATAAGGTCCCTAACAACGCCCAAGATTGATGCGACGTGTCAAAGAATATGCCGCTCAAAGTTTCAAGGTTTGGCCAGGCTGGCGAGCGATTTGTCGCGATCGAAAAACCGTTGCCGATTTAGCGATAAAAAATATTTCAAACACAATACAGCAAATTAAAGCGGACACATTGACATAAAACATTAGCGATAAGTCGCTTAACGAGTACGTGTGTCACTCTGAATTCAACGTTGTTTGATTTCTTAGCGATTTTTAGTTAGTTCTGCTATGTGACTATACCAACATGGCTTCACGTTTTAAAGAAATTTTAATATCAGAGGTTCAAAGTAGAAGAAGAAATTCTCTGGCAAAACCCATAAACACTTCAAAACAAAGATGAAAAATGAAAAGATGAAACTTTCCATACTTTATTTATAAATAAATATCTCATCTTCCCTCTAACGGGTCTTCATAAATGACCACGTTACTAATTAGTTTCCTTTAACAGCCTCGTCGATTTGTGCCGTAAACAAAAGATGGTTGAACGCAATTTCTTAGACACATATGTATATGTAATCGCAAAAATTCACATCAGGTACTACCGTAATACGAAAGCCATAAAATCACGCGTTAAGAAGTACCAATTGATCACGTGATTCTTAATCATTTACGAAGGCTCTATATATCTAATAATAGGATGTACCATACTCATCACCTTAAAGTCACAAACTTCTTATATGCTCACTTTCTAGCACAATTTATAGTGAGGCGAACCAGAAAGAGAGCAAAGAGGAAGGTGATGATTTTAAGCTGATGAGTATTGTACACCATACTGTTTTTCTCTTTCCGCTCACCAGAGGCGAGCGATTTGTCGCGAGTGAAAAAACGTGAACGACAATGTAGTAAGAAACAAGCGACATTCTGTTTACGGCAAAGCAATTAACATTTAGTTTTAACAAAGTCTCTGTCACGAACACATCATTGCTCTTCTTTTGGAAGACGATTTGTTTCCCGACTATTTCCTCAAGCGCAAAAGACAGTATGGTGTACATCCCATTAATATACATAGAAGAACGATAAGATATTTTTATTCCATAAAGTATGAATTTCATCTTATCGTCTTTCATTTTATTTTTGAAATGCTTATGGGTCTTACCACAAAACGAGGTCCCACTTTGAACTTATTCTTAAACAAATTTTAAAATACGAAGCCATGTTGATGTAGTTATATAGCAGAACTAACTAAAAATCGTTTAAAAATCAAACAACGTTGAATTCATAGCGACACGCTTACTCTTTCTGTCTACTACTACTTTTGCGTCAGTGTAGCTGTTTTAATTTGCTGTAATGTGCTTGAAATATTATTTAGTCGCTATATCGACCACGATTTTTTCGTTCGCCAGACTGGCCAAACCCTTCGGAGTAGTTGTCGCTTATAGCTCGTGCACGTGTTATTAGATCAACTAAAAACTAAATGATGAAACTTTTCTTTTAGCATATTCGTAGTATTTGGCGCTAACTATACCGTTCTTGGTCCCTCGTTTTTGTTTGCGTAAGATGCATCGTTTAAGACTAACAATGCATTTTTTAAAATCTTGCTCTGTTTAATTTTTTTCTTTAATTTTCTTCCATATGCAATAATCTTTGGAACGGTTCAACCATTTTTCGTCAAATTTGCTACGTGAGTTACACTGGTTGTCAATAACGTTCGATTAAGTTTTAAAATAAGTCCATTTGGATAGTTATTTATTTATTTATTTTAAGTACAACTACCCAGACAGATATGGGTATAAAGGTGGCAAGGGGTAAACTGCCCTCGTAATTTTTCATCACCTACTATATCTTTTTTAACAGTTGACTTTAAAGAAAAATAACTTTTTTTATTGTTTGTTTTGGAGAATACCTGGATGCCTAAATTTACACTGAACTTTCCGCGCATATATTATTTAAACAAATTCTTACAATAATAACAATAATTTTGAATTTTCTGTGGGACTACAGGAATTTAAAGAGAACAAGTTTTCGAATGGTAAAAAAAATTATTAGAGGATGTTTGAAAGTAAAGTGGCAATGTAAACACAAAAAAAGCAAATTTTCAGGGACGACAAAATTTTTAGAAAATATTTTTCTGGGTCTTTCTGCCAGCTTGGACGGCATTACGCCCTACAGATTCGAAACTTATGATCATTTTTGATATTGTAGTTATTTTTTAAAAATTGTATCTTCGAATTCACGCCCCATGTTTGAATTTGGGCATCTAGATTCCCAACCACTATGCGATTCAAATGTATTGAGCCCTCATTTACCCGTAAAATTTTAACATTCTATTTTTTAAAGGTACCAAGTTTCGCATTATTATATCTAAAAATATACCGTTTTTTTATGTAATCCTGTTAATGTTTAATTACGTATAGCTTCATGAATTATTAAGATATTCGAACGAACTTTGGGGTGTAGATAGAAATATACGTCTATTTTCATAGGTTTCGATATTTAGGAAACCAGGGACTGAAAAATCTCAACTTAAAGTCCAAGATATTTGAAAAAAATAAATAAATAAGCGGAAACAGTCGAATTTGTTTTACACCGATTATGTATTTCTTGTGGTATTTCGTTAATTTTCGATAAAACTATAATTTTTTCATAGAATCCCTATTTGTTGTGCAAGTGTTATCTTATGTGAAAATATTTTAATTATATTATTAATAATAATGAAAATATCAATTAACAAAATTTTTTTAATAACTGAACAACTAAAAGTCGTTTCTTATTGCAAAGAGCCACAAATGTACAGAAAGGCCAATTTCATGAAAATCATAATTCATGGAAATTTCAAGTAGTTGTGTCAGTTAGTTTTTGAGAAATTAATTCGCAAATACCGTTATATCGAAATTGATGCCAAATTTCGGTACATCTTTTACATTATCATTCAATATTTCAAAAACTATTTTCATAAAATGTTGACATACTACAGTAAATAGTGTATGTACTGATATGTGAAGAAATGGTCTAATTCGGTCGTCTAGTTTTCTTCTCGTAGGTGTTCAAAACCTTTGAAACGCATGGTAGTAATAATGACAATAGCTAGGTAAAACATCTTTCGCGTAAACCAACAAATTGACCGATTTATGATTACTGATTTATTATTATTACTGCTCTTTGCACTACAGGGCAATTTTTGTGCTTGGGCGTTAACCTAAGCTATGCAGAGGGCACGAATTTCTAAGAAATTCATGGGAGAGGGGTCCTTATTCCCTACTAATCATTTATGAATAAAAATAAATAAGAACTTAACATTATCACCATCTAGAAATGTAGTGAAACTTGGACTTTTCGAATATTATTTGAAGATGGCATTGTCGATCGTGAGAGGTAAGCACGCTCGTTTGTTGTAATTATCTAGGTATATATTATCTTTGATTGAAGTGGCCGCTGGGAGTGAGTAAAAAAGGGCCCGGCTGTGGCCTACTTGCCAGTTGTCAGCCTCCCCCAACATTACCATTAGCATTATGAAGAAATTGCATTAGGAAAACCTACATGTTGGAGAATGGAAAGGAGAAGCCTGTGGTGGTCCTACATTTTGAAAAAATAATTTACTATGTTAATCTTAAGCTGGTATGCATAGTCGTTCTCCGACGACTCGCTGACCGACACCTGCTGAGTGGCCTTAGTCTATTTTTTACAATGTTCATTTACTAATGAGTAAAAGTAAAATTTAAGTACGAAATATTTAAAACCATTATTATTTTATAGTCGGTAGATTATATTTATAGGCGGTGTTCGAAAATTTTCCATGGAGGGGCAAAAATAATAAGCATGTTTTTATGAAATTTTATAATGAAAAACCCAAAAAATAAAAGGATGGCTAAAAATAATGTGAATTATGGTCCTTGTTAATAAAACCAAAATAAATTACAAAAACAAAAAAATCAGTCAACACACTCATTATTTACTCATTGTGGCATAATGTATAAAAACGAACTCTTTGGTATTAAAGTAAATAAATAAATAAATAAATAAAAAACGAAACAACAACTTTGTTAACATAAAATCTCAAATAATCTTAAGCGGTCCATTCAGTAGCCAGTACTGAAACAACTAGATCGAGCAATATCATCGCTTTCGACAAATTTTCCTAAGTATCTTCTAATCAGTGGACAAACGCATTCATTCATATTACTTGCGATATTCGGATCGTCTGAGCAATGTATTGATTGATGCAGCCTATTCTTTAGGCGATATTGAGGCAACTGGATTGTACATGTGATTGTTCTAAAATTACTGGGAAATTGTTTGTTTGACAACTGATCGTTTCTCGACTTCCATCAGTTCAAGGTAGACCATCATAATGAGTAGACTGTATCCCGTACGAGTTTTTGAAATTGTGATAATATTCATCTGTATTTTTAGAAGCGACAAATGTTAATGTATAATGAACAAACAGCAGCGGCATCAAGAATAATAGTGGTGTTATGCCAGCAACATCCAGCAAAAAAAAAAGGAGAGATGATTTGAGGGAAGAAAATATTGATGATTTTAAAATTTATCTTCGGAAGACGGATGGAAATTTTCGGCATCTACTTAAAGACCTGAAATTGAAAAGCAGGACACAAAAATGAGAGAAGCTATAAATGCAGAGGAAAGAAATATCGCTTGCAATATAATTGCGATTACCCACTGACTAGAAGATATTTTGGAAATTTTATCAAAAGCGATGAGATTGCTCGATCCGATTACTTCAGTGTCACCTACTACGATATCCCGTGAATACAACCGCATCGCCGGTAATCTGAAGCAGAGTGGTCGCTCAGTATATGGACGATCACATTGTATAATCTGGTTGCTTCAGTATCGCCTAGTGAATGGACGGCTTTATGAAACTCATATACTCGTAAATATACACTGAGATCGTTCGCTATAAAAAAAATGTAAATTAAAAAAAAAACGGAACATCGCTGACCTTCAATACTTGATCTACCTGCCAATTAGACGGCGCAGTCTATCTATAACGAAAGCATGAAAAACATGGTTGTCAAATGTCAGAATCACTTTTTTTGCTGTTCAAACTTAGGGAAAACATACAAATACATATTGGTTTAAATAAAAGCAAATCACTTAGTGTATTCCCAGTAATTTATCCTCCTTTTAACCTTCCTTGGCGGCTCCCATGATTATATTTATATAATGATTTTAACCGATTTGTTGCGGTAAGTATAACTAAATTGAAAGAGGATAACAATACTAATACAAAAGGTAAGTTAAATTACTTCATAAGAATAATCATTGGAGTTGAAGTTGAGATGTAGAAATCGAATTTAATTAATAATATTAAAATGAGAAGAATTTTTCTTCCAATGTTTTGTCATTGTAACGTAACGAGGTCAATTTTAAAATGCAGTGGATAAATAGAAAGAAAATTATATTTAATGGCATAGAATCGGGGAAGTATTTATTTAAAAACATATACAGGATGTTTAAAAAAACATGCAGCAACAGTCAGCTACAGATTCACAAACCAAAAATAAGAGAAAAAGTTCCTATAAACATGAGTCCGTAAACACGTCATTACTGAGATACAGGGTGTCAAAAGTTACAAAAAAAAAATTAAAAAACTAACTGTAAAATTGAATTCGAAAATAGTTGACAAAAGATGAAATTTATTTATACTGACAGTATACCATAGTCTGTCATACTTTTTGCGTTTCAAATCATACTTGTTATATTAGGTACCAAAAATGTGCATGAATACATTTTGTCAATTTCCTAAAAACTGTTCATTCGATCTAAAGAACCGAAGAGAAAGTTTTTGTTTAGATAGAAGAGACAATTTTTAAAAAGCTTTAAAAATATCAAAAATACAGTAGCGTACTATGTTTTTCTACGACAGTAATATAGGTATTACACCTACGCACGCCCCTGATGGAAAAAAAATCATTTAAGTGAAAAAAATTATTTCCTATGCAGTACATACTTCAACACAATACATTCAAACAATTTTTATATTTCTAGGAAAAACGATATTTTTATAAGTTTTAACACCCTGTATCTCAGTAACGAAGCATTTCCTTAATCATGTTTATAGGAACTTTTTCTGTTTTTTTTTACTGTGAATTTCCAGATGAACGTTGCTGCATGTTTTTTGAAACACCCTGTATATAGTATGGTTGCAAAATTAAAGACAACTGGCTCAGTGGAGTAGTTTTCTAGAGCACGCAATGGTAAGTGTGACTAGACAATCTCTCCATTCAGCTGCGGATTCGAATCCCACCACTGGCAATGTCGGTGGGAATGGTTGTATAGTTCGCGTTTTTCCATAAGTGTAACCCTCTCTCATGCAGTCGCGGCTTTGGATTCGGGGTTTGTCTAATTTCTATGGTGTTTATTTAATGCATAAAAAATGTATTATATATTATTCATCAAAAAATATATTAGACAAAATTTTTTGAACAAATTCATGCAATTTATTGAAAACGAGAATTAAAAATATTTCATACGTCAATGAGAAGTAGATAATTTGCTAAATAATCATTAACCCTGGCCAAAGTCATTAATCCTACAGAGACGTACTAGGTATGCATCATATCATAATACTTGAATAAGTACAATACTAAAAACAAAAATATTTTATATATTGTGATGTATGTTTTTGTACTATTTCGTTCGCTTTAAACTCTTTTTTTATGTATTTCCTTATATTTTGTAAGCTTAGTGCTGCACATTATTATTAAACTGTTAAATTACGTTCACACACGTACATTGTATATCTAAGCGATAACTAATAATAAATAAATAAATAAAATAAATGGAAACAAATTTTATTAATACTGGTACACTTCATAAAAATATGTACAAAACTCACCTTCTTAAGCAGATTTATGAAGTAGCTTGTTTGTCGTTATCACAAACTGGAGCACTTCTATAATAACTGTGTAGCATCAGATATGTTTCTACAGTTGTCTCAGTAAGCGATGTTCGCTGTGGTGAAAGAATATGTTTGTATTTTGAAAAAGACCGTTCGACATCTACGGAAGTAATACAGTCATAAGTAAAACCTCTGTGAACTCACTTAACGCAGCTGTAGATGCACCATCACAAATTTGTCTTAATTTGGTAAAATCAGGATCTTTCCGTAATACACTCTCGAATTTTTCAATAACGGGCTTATTTTTTGCGTCATTTATAGTATGTTGCTGTGTATTTCCGTCGTCCACTATTTGCATTCCACTAACGACAACGAAGTATTTTGCAATTTTTCTATTGCGTCGTGTAGTCCTCTATAATTGTTATAAATAATTTTTAAATCTGTTTCAAGGGAAACATCTTGAAAACTTTTCTGGCTTTCCTTAATAGCTGCAGCCTCGTTAGGGTTGAACTGTAGTATCACAGCTTTTATTGGTTGAAAATATTCAGCATAATAAAAAGCTGCCTTCAACCACGTTCCCCAACGTGTAAGAATCGGCTCTGGTGGTTCCGGAATACCAGGACACAGTGTGTAAAATGTTCGAAGCCGTTTAGGAGATTTGAGAAATACTTTTTTTGTATTTGCCATTAATGCATCTAACTCTGGAAAACATTTTCGAATCGTTTCTGCTACAAGATGGAACGCATGCACTTTACACGTAACATGTAAAAACCTGCAATCGTCTCTTTGAAGAAAACGGCCCACCAAACGCATTGTCGCAGCACCGTCGGTCACAAACGTCAACACTTGACTTGTTGACAATTCAAATTTTTCGAAAGTCTCCAACACCACCCGCGTAATTGTTTCGCCAGTACACGCAGTTAGTCTTTTGCTAGCTAGTAAAAGTGGAAATCCAATATGTTGGTTTAACAGGGTCGAGTACACGTACTATAACATTTAAAATAGAATTTTTTTACAGTCTGTCGTCTCGTCAACACATAACCACAGCCGTGTATTTTTTAATGCACATTTAATTCTATTTACAATGTCTTCACGAACACTTGATACATATCTACGTAACGATGAACGACTTGCTAAATTCACCTGGGGATTGTATTTATTCCAGAACTCCCGAAATGCTGGTTTATCCAATATGCGCAAAAGAACATCACAGGTAATCAGCATTAACAGTAAATCAAACATAAACTGAGGTTCCAAAGAAGACACGCCATTTTTTTTTATTTTTATGCCGGTTACTATTGACATGAATTTTGCAGCCGTATTTATTCCAGCACATTAAGTCTTGATCACAAACTTTACAAATTATTTTATATCCATCATAGAATAAATCCGGAAATTCACCGATAAATTTATTCACTCTATCAGCGTACGGTCGTTTTCTACTCTTTACGCTCAACATTATTTATTATTTATTAGTACTCTATGCATCGACCGACAGATAACAACTGAAGTGTGTCGTATCATCGTCATCGTAAAGAAGCGCGCGATGGCATTGGTATTACGCCCGGACCCTGAATCTACTATCGCTTGGCCAGGCTTAATAATCATAATTGTTAAGTAGTTTTCCTATAAAGTTATTGACCGTCAGGCTGCATAAAATCTAATTTCATGAAGTAAATGAGATAATGAGGGTTACCGCACTTGAATTCACCACGAGAGGTGCTGGTGTAGGGTAAGGTACAAAAATTTCAAATGGCACTGGACGTTATTGTTTATTATGGCTTTTTAACACGGATTTTTAGTAATTTTTATAAAAATAGTGATACTTCTGATGAAATATGGGAGATACACGGTACGGGTCGATGAATGTAATTGCTTTAAAAGCAGAGCTAAGAAAAAGAGGTGCAACATTAAGCAAGCTTAAAGAACAGCTAATTCAGAGGTAAGTGTGTTTACTAGGACAGATTTGACAGAAGTATGCATTGTTATGAAGTTTTAAGTTCTGTACTTCTGTTAATAGATTTCAAGACTAAATAATAATTTCGTTGGAAACATAATAATAGTAGTAATATACTTGCTCAGTAGGGAAATTATTGTACCTACCAGTCAGAGGTGTCATTAAGGTTATGTTATATCAAGCATGAGTATGATGAAAACAACGAATGTGCATGATTATTACTTACGATTTTCTGTAGTAGACTCCTTTGGTAACGCATAAACGTCAGGATTAAAATGTTTCTTACAAACACGCAAATGTTTCGAAGGAGTAAAGTTATCCCTGCGAATCACTACCAACCACTGTTCTAGGTGAGTTCTGTCTCCGGAAACGTATGTCCGCTTTTTGTTTCCGAACAAAATGGAACTGCATAAATGAGGCATAATTAATAAGTTTCTTATTTACTGGTGTACAAAATAATTATAATAAAACCCTATAAACTTGTTCCGCGCCTAACAATAACTTTTGACAGAGACCTTATCCACCAGTGGCGTAAACTGGTGAACCTAAAAACGGTATAAATGCTGCTTTCAAATACAAATTAAAATAATTAAAAATTACAGTGGTCAACAAATTTGGTCCAACTTTCTGTTTCTCTACACCTGAATGGTGCTTCTTGCAGCTTTTGACGTTCAGTTTAAGAAAAATTTATAAAAAATGTTCACTACTCCATTTTTTAGCAACACGGATTTGAAATTTTAAAGCTTTAGTCAAAATCTGTAAAATGTAGCACTTTTCTAGTATACTAAACCAATTGAAAAATCGGCTTCAATTAACCTAGTACTCTGAAGCATTTGAATAAAGTGAAATTTAATCACTCATACACAAATTTTACATCACTTAAGGTAAAAAAGAAATTCAACTACTGCAGTTATGAAGAAAATTTTAAATTGTGCTTACATGCGCAGTTTAATGAAATTGGGCTGGATTACATGGATTTTGGTTATAGTACAAAATGTGGTGGGGGCCGATTCGTTATGTATTTTAAATATTGAGAAAGTTACAGTTTTAATAAACCTAAATAAACACAGACATCACATAAAATAGACAACCCCGAAATCCGAGGCCGGAGCTACACGGACAGGGGTTATATCGATGAAAGACGACGAACACATACCCACTCTCTTCAACCTTGTCAGGGTCGAAGCCTAGATTTGAACCTAGTAGTTGTACGTTTGTACCTTAACCCTCTGCGTTGCCATCTGCGTTAACAATAAAAACAAAATTTAAATTTCTAAAAAACTGTGGGTGATACAACTTTTTCAAACCCATTTTTGATTTCAGCATAATAAAGTGTATAAATAACATCATTCACCATATGAGAAGGAGAAAACTTGTAATCCAATGTTATAATTTAATTTTATTCAACAGAGACTCCAAATTTGGCGACTTCCTTTAATTATTTGGAAAGCTTAGCAGTAGGTGAAATGGAAAATCCCTGATTTTGGAGTGGCAATTTGAAACATGCAAACTATTTCCTTTAGAAAATTTTCACTATTTTTAATGTATAAGTTAGACCCAATATGCGATTTCGGTTAATACCTGAAAAAATGCTCAGAACTAATAATGATCAAATAAATTGTCTAATACCCGACATATCTATTTTCAACTAGTATTGCACATCATAATATGAGCAAAACCAGTTCTGAGCACTTTGTATGTTTCATTGCCCGTTGCGCATACATGTTATGATGTAACTAATTTTCCTTGCCCTAAAATGTCCTTTTTTTGTAATTTTGAATGTTATGAAGGTCACAGTTCAAAGTCCGTGATCGAAAATGAAATTATAGGCAAGGGAAATGGAAAGGAATAATGACATTTTAAAGGCAGTTTTAGGAAAATTAAGAGGATTTAGCTAAGGAGTTTCGTATCCATAATCTCTTAATGTAGTTTTATTAGTCGGTTTGGATAAAAGTAGTAAAGAAAACCTCAAATTCTCATTTAGTCGACGTTTCGACAAAATTTATTGCCTTCCTCAGGTTTTCTTTACTTATTTTATCCAAACCGACTAATAAAATTACATTAAGAGGATTGACATAAATTTGAATACTTATTGTAGGATAAGGAACACAGTGAAATAAATGAAATACATGTTATAAACTAATAAAATTTTGTTATACAGGGTGATTCGCGAGCAATATAACCATAGCCTAATGGCAGATAGAGCAATTCAAGGCAAGTCTAGATCTACAAGGAAAACATTTTTTGACACCTGGTTAAAAAGATACAAGGTGTTTTATGCATGAAATTTATCAGTAACATTCCTCACCTGGGACTCGTCAGAATAGCCTACTTGGTTTTGAAGAATCCATAATCGGACTCTGTAAAAATCTACCCTCCTCGTTTTTGCCAAAAAGTACATTTTTCTATTGTATTTCTGGAAAATTATTAGCGGATTCTGAAAGTTCCGAAAAAATACTATCAGAATAGAGTATCAATTTTAACAGCACATCTAAACTGTTTCGGCAAAAAAAATCACAAAACAATTTAGCGCACTACAACTAACACTTTGACTGGGCATTCATTATGGAACGGTTTGTTAGAGTCTATTCAAATGCTTCAGATCCATATCCCTTCTGAGACAGCAAAAATATAGCAAGAAGCATACCTAGCAAGAAAAAGACAGGATCATACTTGCGAAATTTTAAAGGTATACATAATGATAAAATCTGAATGAAGACCTCTTCTGTCGACATTTTGCGCCAATAATAAATTGGGCAAAATGGTCTCGAGGAAATCCAAGTAGATTTCTCCAGTTAATCGACCTTCAAAAAAATGTGGTCCTACCAATTCATCGTTCACCACTCCACACCATACATTATGGAAGAATTTATGAAGCGTGAGGATTGTTGTGACCCCAAAGGTGTGGATTCCTAAAATTCCACATTCCGTCACGAGTGAATTGGGCTTCGTTCGTGAAAATAATTCTGAGCAAAGTTCTTGGATGATGTATTGTCCATCGACAGAATGTAAGACGTGCGACTTCGTCACCTGGTTCGAGGCACTTAACCTTTTGGATGTGGTAAGGATGCCACCGTTCCGCTTTTAATGCCCTCCATGCACGGATTTGCGGAACACCTATCGCGTGTGCTATTCTTCTAGTGCTTGTCGAAGGATTTTGTTATGCAATCTCCACAATGTTTTCTTCGGCCGGTCCAACTGCTCCTTCTACATTTCCGTGAGTTCCAGAAAATCTTCCATGTTCCCGAGTGAACTGGTGGAAGTGTGGCGCGACGGTACTCGTCGACCAGGAAATCTTCGCTGATATTCCTTAACGGCAGTCCTTGCATTGCCATCGCAAAATCCATACACATAAATGATATTAGCAAATTTAGCATTAGTAAACTGATTAGGTATCTTTGAAACACGAAGAAATCTCGGAAAAATTAGAACACCAAATAAACAAAATAATAATGTCAAGGTACTGATAAATATATAGGTTACTATTTTTTTCAATTTCAAAATAAAACTGTGTATGCATCTTTCTTATAGTATTGTTTTTGCTTCTTCCTGTCGTCTAGGTAGGAAGGTTTTTACTATATTTTTTGTTATGTCTCATAAGCATTTTAATAGACTCTATCAAAACTGTTCCATAATGAATGACCGGTCAAAGTGTTAGTTGTGATGCGCTAAGTTGTTTTGTGACTTTTTTTGCCGAAACGGTTTAGGTGTGCCGTTAAAATTGATTCACTATTCCGATAGTATTTTTTCTGAACTTTCCGAATCCACTAATAATTTTCCAGAAATGCGATAGAACATTTTTTTGTCAAAAACGAGGAGGGTAGATTTTTACCGAGTCCGGCTCTGAATTTTTCAAAATCAAGTAAGCCATACTAACAAGTCCCAGGCAAGGAAAGGTACAGGAAAATTTAATTCGATTACATCCAATCCGTTGCAAAGAATAGCACTTTGAATTTTCAGACCAAATACATAAAACAACCTGTATCTTCTTAACCGGTCGTCAAAAATGTTTTCCATGCAGATCTAGACTTGCCTTGAAGTGCTCTATCTGCCTTTAGGCTTTGGCACATTGCTCGCGAATCACCCTGCATTTATAAGCTATCTATTTTTTCTTATAATGTTTGTGGCCTGTACAGTTAGTAATTATATGATCAAAATTTAACCAATTTTGCGCATATTATGACGTGCAGTATTAGTTTAAAATAGATTTGTCGGGTATTGGACATTTTATTTGCTCATTACTAGTTATGAGCATTTTTTCGGGTTTTAACCTAATTCGCATATTGGGTTTAATTGTTTTACGCATATTATGTGATTTACCTTATGCAATTGCCATCTGCTATCAGTCAATAAAAACAAATTTAAACAAACAGTAGATAAATAACATTGTGTAGTACCGTGTATTGTCTGATTGTTATTCTTTCCAGAGCGTATTTATTTTAAGAAAGCAATAAATAACTTAAACGTCTATTTTTAGTTTAACATGATTAAGCGGATGAAATTATCAAGAATTTAGGCGCTGAAAGAGTTTATTTGGCCACACATCTAAATATTTTGATTTATTCCAGAACAGTAGCATCTACAATATTGATTGATAAATCTTTTGCTTCGGATTAATTTCTGGAGTACAATCAGGAAATGCAATAGTATTGAGCTTATTTTTACATCAATTACAACTTTCAACACACCATGAAAAGTCATATATATGCTTGTACGAGTCAAGTTATTTAACAGGTTACCACCTGCTAGCCGCATATTTTTATAAACACTCTTTACTTCATGTGAAGCTCTGTTATACCAGTATAAGTGCACTTGTCGAGTATTAAAAATTATACCCTTATAATACGAACATTTCAGTATTAATCAATTAAATAAAAAAATTATGCAAAATTTATTATTTAACAAATAAAATAATAAATTCTTGAAAAAGTGTCCGACATGTTATCTTGCATATATCCACCTACTGAAAAGTTTTAGTACACAGTGTGTTGTATATTAAAACAAAATTAATCAAAATCAGGAAAGTGAAAATATTTATACCTCAACCTCTGTCAAGTATATTTCTCGATAAAATGTCCCTAAATTTTTGTTTTTACATAGGTCTTTACACAGGGTGGGGCAATAGTGCGTCCGACTTCGATATCCCGAGTTCTATGATAGCTAGAAACCTGATTTAAAAAATATAAGTAAAGTAGACAAAAAAAGTATATAACCGGAAATTGTCTTTGAATATACAGTGTGAGCCAAGACGGTTCTACAAATGCCATGTATATCAGAACATTTTTCGAAACCTCTTTGTGGCCTCCTTTCATTTCTGTATTATTATTGACTTTCTCCCAACCACTTGGATGTAAGAATTTTTTTTGATATATTAAAAATATGACTACAATCACAACTATCAATTTTAAGAAAAAATATATTAGTACCAGTTATGAGATATCTGTGTCAAGACACTCAGCCATTTTCACTTCCTAAAAATGTACAGGGTGGCCAAACATAATTTTTAAATTTACAACAGTTTGAACTGAATTTTTTCAATTTTTTCAAATGGAACACCCTGTATATTTTTAGATGATGTGATATAGGATAGAAAAACAAACATTTTTTTGTACGTACATTCTTATGGCTATTTGTGGCCATTTTCAATTTATTGAACAATAACTGCAAAATTTAGCAATAAAAATTAAAAATGAGGGTTTTATTCAAATAATTCAATAATACCTTCTGTATTGTAATAAGCGTGTTACATGATGCCCATAAAAACATCACACCAACAACAATTCCAAATTTGAAAGAAAGGATAATGAATGCTTTTAGAAGTATCACTCCGGCAATTTTATGAACAGTAAAACCTCATTCCAAAGACGCATCGAAATGTGTTAATCAAAATGGGCAACATGTGGAGCACTTTTTTTGATATCATCTCTTCAATTATAAAAAAAAAATTTTTTAATTTTTATTACTGAATTTTGCAGTTATTGTTCAATAAATCGAAAATGGTTACAAACAGGGATGTACATACAAAAAATGTTCATTTTTCAATTCTACATCACATCGTCAAAAAATAGACAGGGTGTTCCATTTGAAAAAAATTGAGAAAATTCAGATCAAATAGTTGTAAATTTAAAAATTATTATTGGCCACCCTGTATACTTTTAGGAAGTGAAAATGGTTGAGTGTTATCACACAGATGTCTCATAACTGGTACTAATATATTTTTTCTTAAAATCAATAATTATGTCTGTAGTGATTTTTTTAATATACACGTGTAAATCGCATAATTTCAACAAAAATAATCATTACATCCAAGTGTTTGGGAGAGAGTCAATAATAATACAGGAGTGGAAGGAGGCCACAAAGAGGTTTCAAAAATTTTCTGATGTACATGGCATCCCATTTATAAAAATGTTAGTTGATCATGTACAATCGTCTTGGCTCACCCTGTATATTCGAAAATAAATAGACTTTTTTTGTCTAATTTATTTATATTTTTAAATCAAGTTTCGAGCTATCATATAACTCGACATATCGAAGTCGGATGCACTTTTCCCCACACTGTATATAAATTAATAAGATTTTCATTATCTTTTTTAGTCTAACGAAAAAAACGGATTGTGTTCACTGTCATCCATTGGATTTGTTTCTTTCTTAATATTGCATTGTTGGTAAACTGGATTATCTGCACGATCATCAAGCATGCTGTTGTCACTGTCTTCGATTGAAACTAGTATGTCCTCGTGATGTGTCTTTCCATCTTCTATGGTTGAAATAAAAAGAGTAATTCACTTGTAGGTGTTATTTTTATATTATGATGTTATTTTGGTCCAATGTTGCAAAATTGATATAAACAACAGGGCGCAAATAATTCCTCCTAATGTTACATTGTTGATACAAACACAAAATTTTCAATGACAATTTTTATTTTAGGCTAAACAAATATATCAGAGTAACAAACTTAAGTTAAGTATACATTTTTGTATAATCAGCTTGCTTTATTTTTTCAATTGTGTCACAAAATATCCACGCCAAATGTATCAACCTTGTTACGGACGAGTCACAATACTGTCAAAAAAATGTCAACTGTCAGTATAATCACTAGATGACAGCTCATAATTTGGCTATTTAAAACAATGTTAGGTTAGGTTCTTGTAAGTTGGTCATTATGTGCTCTCCACTGCCGCCATCAGCAGGCCTATTATGGCTCACTGATACTGATGAACTTTATAAAGTAAGAGTGTATCCAGCTCTCTCTCCACAGCATGACAGGTGCACAGACGTCTGCCTTCTCATCATCCTTCAGGCATAAGCCACACTTGGCATTTCCAGTCTGGCCGAGTTCATGCAGATGATAGTTCAGTTGGTAGTTCCCAGTATGTACGTCCGTTAGGGTTTTCCGGTTTACCCTATTTAATCCTAAAAGTTTCTCAGTTGTTGCCTTCAAATGGTATTTTATAAACGCCTTCAAATGAACTAATTCTAGTAACTCTTGCCAATATTGGAAAATTTTCCTTTCAGCTCAGGTTAAAGTAGCCATCTTGGTAGTACTTGAGGATATGCCAAGTACCGATCAGGGTCCGATGATTTGTGATTCTGCTCCTTCTCTTACCAAGAAGTCGGCTATTTCGTTACCTTCCAGACCAGAGTGGCCAGGTATATTGACCAAGGTCACTTTATACTTTTTGCTCAAATGACGATGATGATCCTGGAATGGATTGGAACCTTTCATGAGAAGATAACACGAAACAACAAAACACTATATACTACACTTGACACGCGTTTCTCCAACCAAGTTGACATCATCTGGAGCTGATTAAAACAAACCTTACGCCAACAATTTACCCTATTTATACCTAAACTATTGTCGCGACTCACTAATCAATAAAGCAGGCTACCTGGAATAGGAATTGTCACTATTCATACTATTTTTACACTTTGTGATTTCCAAGCTTTCAGATGCATCTAGCTGTCTAGTATTTGTTACATTCCTAATTAATCTTAAATTGCTAATATCTATTTTAAGGTTTTTCTCAAACACATGTTGGGCAACATTAGACTTATCTGTTCTACCATATTTGAAATGGGCCATATGGTCTTCGAATTTAGTTTGAATTGATCGACTAGTTTGTCTAACATACTTTTGATTACAGTCCTTAGAGCTAATTTCGTAAATCTCCGACTTTTCGTTTGTTTGTATTTTGTCTTTTGGATTACCTAAAAGTTGTTGTAGATTATTTCCCGATGAATGAACCACTGTCATAACTATATCTTTAAAAATCTTATCAATACCACGGGTGAATCGAGGATCAAATGGAATCGATACAAATTTCAGATTTTCTCTTTCATTTTGAAAGGTCGAGGAATTTTAAAGTGACTTTAAATTTTCGTTTCCTAATTATTTTATCAATTAAATTTACAGAATATCCATTACTCTCAGCTATATGATTGACTTTTCTTTTTCAAACCTCTCCTTGAGGGGAAAGGTTAATAGACGATGGACTAGAAAATTAAAATTCGCCATTTTGTGTTTTGCACAATGGTGAGAGTCCTTTGAGATATATCTTAGAGTACTGGTATATTTTCTGTATATGTCAAATTCTAACTTATTATCACTATTCTAATTATTAATACATCTAACAATGGTAGTTGTCCAGAGTTGTCAATATCATATGTGAATTTAATTGACGCGAAACGACTGTTTAATTTAGAAACAAAATTGTCAATATCAGCGATTTTTGTATTAAACACTGCAAAAATATTATCCACATACCTAAGCCAAGAAAATCATTCCTCACAGTCGTTTAATAAAGAAGAAATTGATCTCCTTAATAAGCGACTAAATCTGTCTTTACCTGCCTCTGAAGGCATTTTAGATGAGATTGTTGCAAGTGTTGATAGTTCAATTCAATACCTTCCTGATTCATCTAAAGAATTTATCAGAGAAGCTTGCAGAAATCAAATTTCGACAAATATTGTCACTAATGTAAATAAAAAATCTACAAAAGACAGAAAAAATTAACCAACGGTTGCATAAAAAAAGATTATTTTTACTTAAAAGCTGATAAGGCTGATAAGGTTGTTATTTTAGATAAAGATGACTATTATAAAAGGGTAGACAATCTGATTAGTAATGGTCCTTAATAAAAAACTTTATAGAAATCCATTACCAAAAATGATTACCGAAGTAATAAATGTACTTAAATCCTGCAACGACCTTATTACTCCAGCTTTAAATAGGAGGTTATATGTATCTAACCCAAGTGTACCTAGACTGTCTAAGATATATAAACCAGGAAAGTCGGTACGTCCTATTGTTTCAGCAATCGGATCTCCGACTTACCACCTATCAAAATTGTTAACGGAGGAGTTCGCAAATTTACCTATTGCACCTAGTTTCTCTGTGATTAATTTCAATGATTTCATTAAGGTGAAAAATGTTCAGTTGTAAGAAGATAAAATTTTGATCTCATTTGACGTTGTTCATTGTTTCCAAGTGTTCCGATACCACAGACCTTGGACTACCTTAAGGATTTACTCGAATTAAACAAACTCAGTCAAGATGTAGTAAAATAATATCTTCAACTCACTAAACTTTGCATGAAACAAAATTGCTTTCGATTCAACGATAACTTCTTCGAACAACATGAAGGAACAGCAATGGGTAACTCTTTGTCACCATTCATTGCCAGTTGCTTCATGAACAGATTCGAGACAGAAGCAAAAGAAGAATTCGAGTATTTCCCCAGGGTTTGGCTTAGGTATGTGGATGATATTTTTGCAGTGTTTGATACAAAAATCGCTAATATTGACAACTTTGTGTCTAAATTAAACCGTCGATTTGCGTCAGTTAAATTCACATATAAAATTGACAACTCTAATCAACTACCATTTTAGATGTATTAATAATTAGAAATAGTGAAAATAAATTAGAATTTGACATATACAGAAAATATACCAGTACTCTAAGATGTATCCCTAAGAACTCTCACCATTGTGCTCAACACAAAATGGCAAGTTTTAATTTTCTAGTCCATCGTCTATTAAGCTTTCCCCTCAATAAGGAGAGGTTTGAAAAAGAGAAGACATTGATTAAGGATATAGCTGCAAGTAATTCTGTAAATTTAATTGATAAAATAATTAGGAAACGAAAATTTACAGTCACTTCGAAATTCCTCGACCTTTCAAAATGAAAGAGAAAATCCGAAATTAGTATTGATTCCATTTGATCCTCGAATCTCCCGGGGTATTGGTAAGATTTTTAAATATATAGGTATGACAGTGGTTCATTCAACGGAAAATAAACTACAACTTTTAGGCAATCCAAGAGACAAAATTCTAACAAACGAAAAGTCGGGGATTTACGAAATTAGCTGAGGACTGTAATCCAAAGTATGTCGGACAAACTAGACAATCAATTCAAACTAGATTCAAAGATCATAAGGCCCATCTCAAATATGGTAGAACAAGTCTAATGTTGCCCAACATGCGTTTGAGAGAAACCATAAAACAGATATTAGCAATTTCAGATTAATTAGGAATGTAACAAATATTAGTGTTTGCTGTCTAGACAGCTGGATTCATTTGAAAGCTTGGAAGTCACAAAGTGTAAAAATAGTATGAACATTGACAAAGAACCAATTCCAGGAAGCCCGCTTTATTGGTTAGTGGGTCATGGTTCACCGAACCATGACAATAGTTTAGGTATCAATATGGTACATTGTTAGTACCTATAAGGTTAGTTTTAATCATTTCCAGATAATGCCAACTTAGTTGGCGAAACGCGCATCGAGTGCAGTATATAGTGTTTTGGTGTTTCGTGGAAAATTACGTCAGTGTGACGATGATGATGAATGCTTTCTGTCAGTTCCATACCGTTTTCAAGTTACACTGGTAGGAGCCAAGAGCTTTTAGAGCTACTTGTCTATCTGCGAAAATTTGTATTGATTTGCGTGCAGTTGCATATATTTCAGTCTTTGCACACACAATAAAATGACACGAACCTCGGCCTGAAATATTGTTGCGTTAGTACTTAGGCTTGCGGATTTCTCCTTTTCCCCTTGGGAGTTTTGGAGCCGTCTGTAAACCAGCAACTGTCTGTCTTTAGTAGGTTGGTTTTAGTTCGATCCCATTTATCTCTATCCAGAAAAAGGATGATAAAGGTCAACTCGTAGTTGGTCATGGTAGGCATTGTATCCGACGGCATTCTTATACTAGTTTGCGGCATATTGAAGGACTCCTGTTGCAGTAATACTTTGTCACCTGGCCTCTTTCTCCAAATACATATAAAGAGGTGTGGTGCTAATTACCCCCGTTATGGTCAAGTATGTTAATCTCTGCAAATCAAAGAGTTTAACATTAGTCGTCCATTGTGATCCTTTCGGCCACCAAACGACGGATCCGTATCTTATCATTTGTCTAATGACGGTGACATAAAGCTAATAAATTTGTTGAGGACGTATACCTCAGGATTTACCACATCTTCGATGATATGACTATAAGAACAGTTTTGCTTTTTTCACGGATTTCCTTCTCCAGATGGGAGTTCCAAATAAGTGGTTTATCTAGAGTGATTCCTAGATATTTCACCTTCTCCAAAAATGGAATAGTTTCACCCATTAAGGAGGTCGATCTTAAGTCCTCCAGCTTCCCTTCTCATATGAATAGTACGATTACTATTTTTTGAGGATTCACAAACGTCTGCTCCCTGTCACAACAGTTATTTACTGCATCCAGCGTTTCTTAAGGTTATTAGATATGACTAGATTGTTTGCATATTGTACTAGAACCGCAACCTCCCACAATGTAAGAATAATCGTCCACAAGAAGTATCCTCAGAAGAGGGGCTCTAAAGCTAACTGCTTCTCCCTGTGGAAGCATTGTAGTGGTTCTATTTGATAGCACGAATCCAGTCGCCTATGATTGGCTAAATTCCTCTGGCAGCCACCGCTGCATATAAGTACAATCCATTGTTAAATACTCCCTCGATGTCGAGAATATCTCCCACCGCAATTTCCTTCATTTAAAGGGATTGAGTAATCTTCCCTACTAAATTATTGAGTGCTAGTTCTGTTGATTTTCCTGTCTGATAGGCATATTAGTAAGTATTGATGGAGTGACAGCTTAAGATGATTCATCCAGCACCTTCTCCAAGCCTTTCAACAGAAAAGATGTCAGGCTAATTGATCTA
This sequence comes from Rhamnusium bicolor, assembly GCA_029963845.1. NCBI lineage: Eukaryota > Metazoa > Arthropoda > Insecta > Coleoptera > Cerambycidae > Rhamnusium > Rhamnusium bicolor. The sequence continues at coordinate 129,937 of JANEYF010003482.1, read as the reverse complement.
AGCGATTTAAAGCTTGGTTGTTTCTTACCCATGTTTGGTATATATACTACCCTAATCGTCGACCAACAGGATGAGATATTTCAGACTAGCTTTGAGTAATTTAATGAGGAAGGGGAACAATATTTCCAGTTTTGTAGTAGAACTGGAAAAACTCTTCCCTCTCATTTAAAAGTTAGAACGATTTGATAGCCCACATAATTATCGTACTGTGATCACCTTTTTAGTTATCAGCCAGTCATTTCTGACGGTGACAGCTATTGCTAATCCAGATTCAACTACCTTGAGAAGTGGTTCTGTGCTAGAAGCTGTAGCGTTTTCTTTCCAGAGTCCGTATAAGAAAATTTTACTTAGAAGATATAATGGGCCTATAGGTATTAATAAAGCTTATAATATTAACAATTTTTTTGGTATATTACACAAGGCGCCTTTTAATGAGATTTTTTGTTGGTTTCTTCGATATTCTCTGCAATTTTGATTTGAAGATGATCTGTATCAGTATCAATTAAATTTTTTGGACACAAAATGAAATCGCATGAAATAATGTCACATGATCTTGAATGAAATTCGTGTTCAGTGTAGTGTACCAATTATTAAACGACATTGAAAAATGACGTACAACATGTTGCGGCTGCTATATGTGCTGGGGCTCAATATTGTTGCAAATAACCAAGTTGAATAATGAAAGATCTTCGTCCGGTTAAAATTTCGTGAAAATAAATTTGACGAATATTTCTTTTCTTATTAATAGCACACCAAACACCAACTTTCTACGGACGAACAGGGACTTGAACATAAAAATAGCCTGGTTTTTCAGCACAGGAAATTCTCATATTCCTAGAATTAACATAACCATTGAGATGAAACCAAGCTTCCTCTGAGAAGAAGGTATTGTCAGAGCTCGTCATCAAAATTCCTAAAAGCCACTGACAGAATGTCATTCTATGTGGATAGGCAACTTCGTAGAGTTCTTTGATGGGAGACCATATGGAAATAAGTGCAAGTCTTTCTTCAAAATATGTGCCAGCTAGCACTCCAGTTACCTGAACCAAGACACAGACAGAAGTTCTATACTGGTATCTTTGAATGTAGTCAGTAAAGGAATGCAAGTTAGGGATCCTAATAGTGTTTTAGTATGCATATAGCAGTGACCGCCGGTTGTTGCACATACGCCGCTATACTTTTGAGCCCCAACTCGCATTCCTTTACTGACTACTCTTATTGGAACTAGTATAGGCGAATTTTTTATGACTTTCTCTTATATTTTCAGTAAGTTAATGTGTGCATTTCTTTCGAAGACAACTAATATTATTACAAATAGTAACATCTCTAAAATATATTACTCTCCTTTAAGTTAGAATAAAATCAAAAAATGAATCATTCCAAATTGAAAATTGTAAAATTGTACACTCTCTACGTATAAAAACAACTAATGGTAAGCCATGCCTCGCAGATACAGGAAGCATGTGTCAGTGAAATGAACAAGATTTTTTTACATCCAGTCTAAAGTTTTAGAAATAGGGTCGGATTAATCAAATTGATCTGGAAGCATCTTGAGGAGTGAGATTTAGCCTTAGTATTGTTTCTATAACCCTGAATAAAGATACTGTTTTCGGTGTAGTTATGCACAGATACTAAAGGAAGGATTTTATTATATTGCAGAAGAAATAAGATGATGGATAATTCATATTGTTGTGGGAGGCCATAATTAAATATTATCGTTTCTGTCCAGATTCCATCGCCTACAATGTGTACTTAACATCTATATATAAGAGAAGAAAGTTATAAATACAGTTCAGTAGGTGGATCATTAATTCTACTGACTTTAAGAGAGCTTGATCCATACTAACCACAAGAAACGACGTCATTCTCATCCTTCAATGATTATTATTTATTTTAATGAACTCGATATTTTGATGTTCCATTTTTTAAATTGGATCTTTGATCAAAGGTTTAAATTAACAAATGGGTTTATTAAAAAAATTTTCAGCTAACAAATTATTAATCGTTTCAAGGGTCAAAGATTTAGGTCAGACTTGCACATCCCTTTTGGTGAAATTGTATCCACGACACTAGATATCAAAACACAATTTGGATCTTTACCTTCATACATGTTCGTTGTATCTTTATATGTTCAACAAAGTAAGCTATTCATGGTACTGGACTGATTTATTAACACGGTGATTATATTTTGCAGACCCGAATGCAAGAACCAAGCAGCTCCGTTTTTAGAAACTTTTGGGAAATTGCAAAAACTGTACAGACCATGTAGTTTTTGTTTTTTCTTCGGTGGCATTAATTATTTTACACCTTTTGCACTATACTTCAACATGCTAAGATTTATTGTTAACTAAAAAAATATATTTCTTATTAGGGATGCCTGGTTATTGCACTTAAATTTTTAAATTTTGGGTGCAAACATTATTTTTCTCAACACTCATTCACTAATTTCTGTAACAGAAGTGGTATCGTTATCTGCATTCCCATTAGGCTCTGTTACCAGATTAACATAAAAATCAAAGTCTACTTATAGTCGGAGTTCACTGTTTCAGATACTCAATGCATAATCTAGGCAGCTCCAAATATTGTCACCTCAGCCGCATTTTTCTTTGGATCTGTCTCATTCTAGTACTGAATGGTGACGGGAATTTTTTAAAACTCAGCTTGATATTTAACCCATTTTAGATCTGAAGTGAGGCTGCCTGGTTTTTTCTGGTATTCAAGTTCCCAAGGAGCTTTATTTAAAATGTATCGCAATCAGTTTAAGAAATCGGCTCAGTGGCTCAGTACTTGTACGTTAGGCTTGAGCCCAAGTTTGAATCCTGGCTAGGGTATGAATGTATAGTGGCGTATTTAAATACCGATATGGTAGCACGGTTGGTTAGAGTGCTGTTGTGTGGCAGAACATGGTTAAATAATGTATATCTCTCCTGAGTTCGAGTTTCTGCTGCGGCATCTTGCAAATGTAAAACGGAATGGTTGTTGTGTGTGTCTGTCCTGGTTTAGTTGTGGAATAGAAATTTGTTAAACTCCGCCAGGACGTTAATATTATTAAGACTCTAAATCTGCACATCGAGAAAATATTATGTCTGTTTTCAAAATTCATAAGAACAAAAAATACCATATCCATTGCAGCAGAATAAAATATTCAAAACGCTATTATGTAAATAATTATTATTTACATACGCGTAATGAACATAGATTCAAGATAGATCGAAAAGACCTATTGCTGCAAAATCCCTTTAGTCAGGACTTTACCCAAAAATCACATTTAAAATTATCTGAATAAACAGCTATTTGCCTTTAGGTGATACGTATTCAATAAATCTTTTATCTTTAAATTTTTATTTTTATACAACAAATTACCTAACAATTCCAGTCTTTGAGAACACCATATTGAAATAACATTTAATACAGTATAAGATAATCACTGTCCATCGGTTGCATAATAATATTCCGCATCATGCTCTCAAAACATTTTCAGAGCAAATTCCACCATACCCTAGTGCGTACAGTTTTTCATAGTTGTAAAACTGATAATTATTATTGGTTGCATGACTATTTACTATTACTATTTTCTAGTCCTAATATCCAGTCTTGGTATGACATATGACAAAAAATGTATGGAGACGATCTGTTTAGTTATTCTGGCCTCAACTATTCGAGAGAGGAGGTTGTAATTTGGTGCAATCGCAGACTAATTCAAATCAGTTTTAGAAGAAATTATAATATTAAAATCGTGCAAAAAATTAGTCAGTTTTGAAACAAACGGCATAACAGCATCGCTGGAGGAGAGATATGTCATGACCTTAGAGGTCTGAGGAGAATAGGACTCTAAAAAAAAAACACGATTGAATAGTGAACTCCATAATTTTGTTGGTTCTGACAGAAAGGGTGTCTGATAAATTGATACAGAATGATTATGGAGGTAAGCTACGTTCTGTCTAGTAGCACAATCATTCCGATGGTATCAGAGACGAAACTTCTACTGAGCAATACCCAAGGAAATAAAAATAAAAAGAGGCTAAGAGCACAAATAGTATTATGATGTTCCAGAGAGGTGTGTGAAGTCGTAAGAGCCGAGTATCCAACTTTCGTATGGTTCGATTTTGGAATGGGTCCAAAATTGTTGGGGAAGTATTAGATGCAGATTGGATTAGTATTCCACGCCAGGACGCATTTTATCGTGGAAAGGTTGGCTCAACGTTATTGTGCAAATATTAATCCAATATTGTACATATATACGATGTACTCTTAATATCATTTCAATATAGTTCAACCATTATTAAGCCGGCCGATCTAGCGATTTACTCACAATTATTATTGAGCCAACCTTTTCACAACATTGGACCAAAATTGGCTCATTATTTTGTTTTTATGGTCTACATGGGTACTTTAAGTTTTCTTCACCAGCATGAAAATACTTAAATTATTTTGAAAATAGTAGAGAATATCGTAATTTTTCGATATGAAATAAACACAAAATATTCATTTATTATAACGCAAAACTCTAAAGTGAATATTAGTTTTCAATAGGCATGCCTTTAAACTTTTAGTGACACCCCTAATTTTGAATATGTTATGTTATCATTAAAAATTCAAAGGCATGCCCATTGAAAATTAATATTTACTTTAGACTTTTTGCATAATAATTACACATTTTTGAATTCCCAATTTTGTTTGATTTAATTTTGGATAATATTAACGAACAGCAGAAAAAATACTGTAAACATTTTGTAAAGCCCTACTTAAATAATAACAACACGTTAAAAATATGTACACTGCTTATGTCTTGCACTATAAAAAAGATGATAGTTACGTTGTTTCCATGATACTTCCTAAACGTATTTTCAAAAGTACTATAATTTCAGAATTTGCCACGTGTTTCATATAATTTTTAAAACATTTATAATATCCTAAAGTAATTCCTGAACATCTAAAGTAATTCTATTATTTCTAAAATAATTCTCTTATTACTCAGTTTACATTAAGGTTAAATTTTGCTTCTTATTTACCTTAAATTGAGTCAGATTAACTGAAAAGTTTAAATCAAATTTATATTTTAAAATAAGGGATATGCGAAATAAAAAATACAAGTACCCCGTCTATAACAAGTGCTACAGTATAAACAAAGTCCACTTATTCGACACTATATACAGTGTGTTGCAGGTTTCATGGAGCCACTCTTGTATCTCAAAGATCGCATTAGTAATGCGATTTTTTTGGATTTTGGGTGGTTGGTTGCATTGGCATGCCTTTACAGAGGCATGGATGGATTTTCCGAAAATTTATGTCTGATCAGATACTCTTTATGCAACATTTCATCGAGGTAGATTTGATATAGAGGACAACAAAAATATTTTTTTTCAATGAAAAATAATTTTTACTTGCAAAACGGTTGCTTAAATTGAAAAAAATATTCCTCATTTTTTGTTCAGAACAATATATTATACCTACCAGTCTGATCTGGCTTTAGAACATAATTGTTATTTTGTTAATAATACAAAATTCTAATGTAACAACAAATGTATTATTTTTAAACTGTAAATAATAGAGAACTAAATTATTTAAAAAATAAGAATCATGTTTCAAAACCAAATCAGACCAGTATAATACATTGTTCTGAACAAAAATAAATATAGTTTAAAAAAACTAAAAAAAACACGCTTTTAAAGCACATCAAACTAAAAAGTGAAAAATAATTATTAATATAAACTGAAAACAATAATGAACGAAAAATACTAGTATTATTGTGAAAAAAGCGTGGGTTGCTCGATATACGAAAAATATGGCACAAAGCGCCCCACGCTTTTTTCACAATAATACTAGTATTTTTCGTTCATTATTGTTTTCAGTTTATATTAATAATTATTTTTCACTTTTTAGTTTGATGTGCTTTAAAAGCGTGTTTTTTAGTTTTTTTAAACTATATTTATTTTTCACTTTTTAGTTTGATGTGCTATGAAAGCGTGTTTTGTAGTTTTTTTAAACTATATTTATATTGCTTATTGATGCTGATATTATAACATATTACGATCCAACAGATATTTCTGAAAAAAAAAAATATTTTTTTTGTTTCAGCCATGGGATTTAAACTCACGCCCGAGGAGTCCGTCGTTTCGCGTCGACTAAGACTTGCCCGCTCGGCCAACGACCGAACTGAGAATCACGGAATATACTTACAATATTAAGCCTCTTGCTCTCAAGCAGAGGATACGTGAGGAAAGCACTGGCGATCCTGATCAGGATAATGATATAAACTTATCAAATTATTGTATTGTTACCGGTTCTTCGTAAGTGTACAAAGTTTCAATTAAATCTGTCCGTTTAAAGTGGGTCAAAATCGAGTCCAAAGAGTCGGTTACAAACAAACAAACAAACATACAAGTGAAGCTAATAAAAGCGTGTTAAAAATGAAGAATATTTTTTTTCCATTTGAGTAACAGTTTTGCAGAAAAAAATATTTTTGGCGGAAAAAAATGTTTTGTTGGCTTTTGTCTGAAAACACCTTTCTACTCACTTGTACAAAGGAATTTTTAAAGGTGCTGATTAAGAATATCTGATCAGATTTTTTTCTAAAAAAAATCGCTAATACAAATTTTCTGAAAATCTATCGATATGTTTGCTTCTATAAAGGCATGCCAATGATGATTTTCCAGTTGAATAAGTTGGACTTGGGAGCAGTGATTAATCACCCAAATTTCAAAAAAGATCACATTAGTAGTTTTTGAGATACAAGAATGACTCCATGAAACCTTCGACAAACTGTATATACGGGGTGTCAAAAATTGCTTGGTAATAGAACTAGCACAGATATTTGAGATAAGAAATAAGTCATTTTAACCAAACTTATATACCGAAATGTTTTGTCTGGCCCTAATTGAACGTCAAAGATACTAAAGTATGAGTTTTTTTACTAAAAAGTGATCTGGATAAAATTTGGGATAGTAATCGAATTTTATAATGATATCTTTGTAATGTACTTTTCAGTTTTACCAGAACCCCAAAAATCTAAAACTATCCGTACCATTGAACAAATTGGCTCTTTTTTTTCAAGAGAGACTTCCGGATTTAAGATGTTATACAACAGCCTGTACAGTACTCTTTAATAGACCTTATGCGACAGGAGGTTATATATTTTTAGAATCAAAGGAGGCAACTCAATATCCCCGTATTTACAAGTAGATAAATGAATTAAACTAACATTTCCAAAAAAATTGGAGTCATTTAAAACGACTATTTTTTATTGTAACTATACATAACACAATTCAAAGAATTTTAAAACAAGAACTTTGGAATAGAAAATATTAAAATAATATGTTAGAATTATTTTAATGTGAATTATTTATTGCATTTTATTAAATTACATTACATGCATACTAAGATATTTCATTTTGTTATAATCATAAAATGACGAATGAATGTAGAATAATTTGTCACGATATAAAACACAAATCTTATGAAAAATTTTAAACTATCTTACTATCTGAGCTAAAGGAATTTGACCTCCAGAAAATGCAGTTTGCAATATTAATTGTAATTTCACTTTAAGTCTTCCTGTCAAGGTCGTTCCAGTTAAATTTTCATAGTCTGGTGGTCTTTTGGTCCTTTTGTCGCAATCAGTCTTTGACTATTACCTCATTATGCTCAATAATGTTTACTGCTCTAAATGTACACAAATGGGTTTAATCCGTTCGGAGAAAGAATTAAAGGTCCTTTCATCGTTATTTGCAAAATTGGTGTAAGCCTATGCAATGCTACAATATGTCAAGGTACAATTTCTGCATTGTTTAAAATATTTCTGTATGTACTGTGGAACGTAAATAACGATTTCTACAGATTCTATCTACTATCTTGACACTGATGTTAGACTTTTAAAGTGTCATTGTATAATGCTTTAGTTTGTTAATTGATTCTTCTGTACTAAGTATTCACAATTTTTTATTTATTTTCTTTATGTAATGGTTTAAAACTTTAAATAAAATTAATAATCTATACATATTTGCCTATTTCTTATAGTAAACAATAGGAAGCAACAGAAATTATTGCAAAGTATAAGGAGTTGTCGCATGAAAATTACATGGTTCTAAGTAATATTTCCCTGTTTTTACAGGAGAACGAATTTAAGATTATAGTTTCTAGAAAAGCCACTTTAGTTCCATTTTTATATGTGAATTATATGGAATGAAGTAATTTATTATTTGCTTGACATGACATATGTAGAATGGTTAGAATTTATCCAAAATTGTTGGAATTATAGGAAAATTAACTAACCATTGCATTTGTACTTAGAACCATATGCATCTGTAAAGCATAGTATAAAAAATGCAAATTGTAGTACAAATTTTAGTAATTTTTGTTCATTAAAGAGACGGTAGAAAACGTGTAAGAATGAACAGCATTTATTTCTTGATTTCAAATAGTAACAAAAAACATAGATTGTGGCAAATAGTTACTTAGGATTATATGAAAATTAAGTTTCATTCAACAGTCAAATTTCCTAGCCAGAAAAATGCTTAAAAATATTTACAGTATGTTATAATAAAAATCTCTGTTTTTCGCAAAATGTTTAGAACGTTGTGGTTCTCATGCGACATGTTAGTGTCAAAAGAAACGAGGATACAATATCTTTTTAAAAGGACTGAAGTCCGTAGTCGTTGGATATAAGCGTAAGACAAAAACCGATTCTATCCTATTCCATCAACATCAGGAATGATACTACATTGAAGGAAACTACAACCATGCTATTGTGAAATATGCCTGCAGGGTAAATCACAAAAATACGCGCTGTATAACCTCGGGAGGTGGTATGGAAATGAGTATTATTGTAGCAAGAACGGTATTCACATAACAAAAACAATACCTACGACTTTTTAATTAAATAGAAAGTCAACTTTTTATATGAAAAAAAAATATATATTCCGCAAATACAACTAAACTGAACAAATATTAAAACCACAAAAGTTTCCGTACACACTCTAAAATAGTCAAACGTCATTGGCTATCCATGGTTTTAATATTTCGTTGCAATGCCCTTCGCTGAAATTACAGCTTGCAAACGTCGTGGCATCGAGGATATCAAATTTCGTGTCGTTTCCTGGTCGATGTTCTCCCATTCGTGAATTAAAACCTCTTTAAGTTGATTTCTGTTTGAAATATTATGTTTCCTTATTCGTCGGTCCAATTCTTCCCATAGATTTTCTGTATGATTGATATCCGGAGATTGTGGAGGTGGATGAATTATGTGGGGGATATTGTACAACAGCCATTCTTGAATTACCCGCGACCGATATTTTGGGTCATTATCTTGATAAAAGGAAAAATAATCTTCAATCCCCAATTTTGCCGCACTTGCCTGAAGATTAGCTTTCAAGATATTCAGATACATAAATCTGTCCATTATACCTTCTACTATGTGAACTTTATCTGTCCCATTTGCGCCCATGCACCCCCAAATCATAACCGACCCTCCCCCGTGTTTAACAATTGCCTTTAAATTTTTGTTCTCCAAGGCGGTTCCTTTCTGTCTCCATACTTTCTGTTTACCATCAGACCCAAATAAGTTAAATTTTGATTCATCTTGCAAATATACAACGTTCCCAGAAAGATAACTCCTCGATAAAGAAGTTCAGCAAAATTTCCAGCAACTGGTCTTGATAGCGGAAATAGGCCGATGTTCAATAAATGATTAAAAAGAAATTACGAGTCAGATAAATAATTTTTTATTAGATTATTTTGTTTCAATCTTAGAAATTTTGTTGAAAAGTTGTTCTAACCTCCATGTATGAAATTATGAAAACTTATTTGACTTGCCGTCTCCTCTCTTGCAAATTAAATAAATGAAATACATATAAAATTAAAATAACAATTATTAAAATTGAAGCAAACTATGCCATACTGAAGTAGTGAACAAAAATACTTGGAAGTCAATATAACATACTTACTGATATATTTTCTCTGGCTTATTTCCTTTTATGTTGTAAACAGTAAACAAGTAAACCGCCAAACTGGACAAGATAAAAATAGTCAATAGTCGTGGAACAAATAAAATTAGTAAATATGTTTCATCACGTTATAACAATAAGATTTAGGAATACGCAGATAAACACTCAATTTTTTTTTTTTTTAATATTGTGAGGTCCAATGCCCCCAAAATCTGTGGCCCTAGGGCGATTGCCCTTTTTGCTTATGGTAAATCTGGCCCTGGTGGGTACCTGCACCATTTTTAAAAGAGAATAATTAAATTAATCAAAATCATTAGAATATGTATTTTATTTAGTCTTGTCTCTTCGGAACAATTTTCAAAATATCCAATAGCATAATATGTACAACTTTTCAAATCATATCTCTAAATTTATTATACATAAAGTTATTATTTACAAGTGAATGATTTAATAAAAATTGATTTGACTTCATGTAATATCCTATAATTCATTGCACAATTTTTGCTGTAGATATTAACTACACAACATGTTTACATACATTTTAATCAGTAAAGTGTTTATAACGTAATAAATAAATTGTGCTATTCGTTTTATTATTATGCAGAACGGTAAATTCACAAAGAAATAGAAAACCTGAATTTACATCCCTCTAAACAATAATTCAGTGAGGATTATTACACTTGAGTCTCAAATTACGAATTATTAATACTTAGATGTCTGATTACCCTTACACGGAGTCCTTATTCCATTTTTAATTTAATCAGATTGTAAAGTTTATTTTAAACTTATTTGCAACATGAAAAACATCGGCTTCTTTGACGGTGGTAAAGGGATCAAAGAAGCCGTCGTTTTTTATGTTGCAAATAAGTTTGAAATAAACTGTTCACACTTCCGTAATAATAAAACCGTGGACTTGGTTTGCTCCTATAGATGATTTCTAAAATTATTATAAAAATTATTATATAAATATCTTTAAAAATCAACAAGCTGTTTTAAATAAATATAAGAAAACACTACGTAAATAATGAAAAATAAACAAACTTAGAAATGATAGTAACCATACGATTGTTTTTCAAGATATAAAATATAGTTGTCATTCTTTAGACTCAGATCTCTTAAAGCTCCAGGATCTATTCTCCAGAACAGTCTGAACTACGGGACGCTGATTGTACATTTATGAAACATACGGTTTCTGTACATCAGGATCCTATTTTGTGCCAAACTTTTTAGTAACGTACATACGTATCAAAAAGATTGAGACCTTGAAATAAAGGTAAAATATAGAAAAAATATTTTTTTGTAGCTTAATATTAACGTTCCATTTAAATCCATTTTGAATAAGTGTGTATTTAAAATTTTTCAAAAAATATTCGGAGGTTAAAATAATGTGTGTATTATTTTGTGAACTCAAATTGTAGCAAATGATAAAATTACAACAAAATTGATAAACCAAATAAAACAAATTGCAAAAGCATTTAATTTAGTTTAAATTTAGTGGTTTTATTAATTTCTCTAATGTAATTTTTAAATGCTACAATTTTTTTACTATAAATAGTAGCCAGGAATTGTAAATAGTAAAAAAAATAGATAGTATATGATTCGTGTATTATAATGCGAACTGCAATGATCTGTATTTATTTAGCAAATCATGTACTAATTCAAATGCAAATCTAAAAAATGTATTACATCCAAGCTTTCTACAATTCTGTAGGAACTCACAAGCTTTCTATAGTTATCAGTCTTATGGTTTTCAAGGAAGTTCTTTACCATTTATTGATACGATAACAATGCAGCCGCTTCAGCTTCATTCAAATATTTTTCAAACACAGGATGATTCATTAGTTTCATTATTTGTGGACCAACAAAAATGCCGTTCTTGATCTTCGCATCACTTGTTATAGGAAACTTGTCCTTCAAGAAAAAAACCTTTATCATTACGCCGCGCTTTGACCAACTTCTCAAACCTAGCTTGAAAAGTAAAGGTGGAAGAAAAATATTTTCCGAAGGTTATTTGTGACATTCTCTAAATTTTTACTTCTTCTCTCGTCTCTCGGAATGAGTGCATCTCTTTTTGACTACTACTTTTTGATGTTGCGGTTTTTCTCGTCTATGCTGTCCTATTCACGAAGGAAGCAACAAAATTTTGTATATCCAAGTTTTAATCTAAGTAAAATAGATACTTTGAGATCTCAACAAATGTGCCAAGTATATTTATCATACTGTATACAAATCAGCAAGAGCTTAATATTTTCGTACGATTCCTTCATGTGAGCAACAAGTGCAAGGGGTTCAATGCATACTTATTTTCATTATAACTGCCCAGTTTTAATGAATCTATCGTCATTCTACAGGATTGTGTTGCTGTCCCAAGGTCTTTAGTAAAGAGTTTATATCGTTGCAGTAGACTAGATCATCGTACTTTGAGAAGAGGTGTTCAAATGCATGATGGATTTTACAGAAGGTGCTAACTTGTGTACCTTTCCGTTAAAGGTTCCACCTTTTCAATCTTAATTGAGGCTATTATCTCAACTAAATGTTTTGACAATCTGAGATCATGAACTAAAATTAATTCTGCCTGATTGATTCATTACGTGGGGTTCAGCGTCATCTGAATGTTAAAGTTTCATTGAACTCAGTGGAGTACTTCATCTGAAAATAAGGATGGTCTGTTACAAAGTGAAACTGATAGAGAAATTTTGATTGTATCAGAATTAGCACCTTCAACACCATAAGAATCAGAACAATTTGTGTTTAGTAAAATCTGTAGACCAGTGTTATTGAAGAGGTTCAAAAATTTCAAAGATTCGAGCTTTGTTACCCGGAGAGGAGGCTTTGATTCCAAATTGGTAGCGGTTTTATTATTTTAATGAGTACATAATAATCAGTTAAAATTTTCTTCTAAATATGTAATGTTCAATCTAAAAAAATAAACACAATTTTAAAATTAGCATGTAGCAGATATTAGACCAATCTACAAATCATCAGAAATATAACTTCCCATGAACTCTCCATCACATAGTGTTTACATAATTTTTTTAATACGTTTATCCACAAAATTTTATTAAATATAAACTAGTCGATATTCATGACAAAATTTTTTAAACCGATTTGCATAATAAAAGTGAAAATTGTGGAATGTCTAGAATTTAAAATTGAAACTATCGAAATATACTTAAATTTCTAAAAGATCACCAATTTCATAGGCAGATGGGAGACTTTGTTTAAATTACCTTGTATAATTCTACGATCGGCAGTTAAAAGTTCATTAGCCAGCCTTGTCTACTTCTAACAGGTGTGCACCCTTAACTTTAATAGATGACATACATAGTCAAATTTAAATTCAAAAATTATATATCAGAAATCTACTAACTATTCATTTAGTCCTTAAAATGTTAAAACGGAATTTACAAACTTATTTGTTGTTGGAAACAGTGCTACTCATGTCCTTGTTATTGTTAGTTAAAAGATCGTACTAATGTAGAAAATTTAGAGAAAATATTTGTGGTAAAGGTATTGGCTAATATTGTGTATATTTTTCAACAACCACATGTTCATGAATAACTTGTTTTTTTTTACATCAACCATCAGCATCTGGCGATGATTAAAGTTTTATATTTATGCCAACTTGATTGACGGAACGCACGTCAAGTACAGCGTTGTATATTTCGGTGAAACAGCTTCAATGTTAAATTACAGTGGATATTATAGACTAATAATTTTTTTAGATATGTGTTTATTTTTCAAAAAGTGCATTTTGAAAAAAGAATATATGTAGTAGCATAAGTTTAGTATAACTGTAAGTTTTAAGTAACTTGTATCCATTTCTAACTAAAATAACTAACTCTAACATGTTCTCATGATTTGGTTGTTTTATAAACTTTTTACAAGATGAATTAGATTTAACGCTTTTAGGAATAAATAATTCTTTATAGATTTAGTGCTTATCTTTATTGGATACATAAATTTGCAGTACGGTATTTTATAACAGCTTTATATAAAAGAAGTATACATACTCTATGTTTTAACCCATTACACACCGTAATTCAGCAGTGAGTAAAAAAATATATTTCTTTTATAATTTAGCTTATATACATCCTATACCACAGATAACCATGAGTATACAATACGGTTCGAAATTCGCGAATACGGACAGTAGAAGTTCTTTTACGATTTTCATTTACACGAATACTTTTCTAGTTATCATGATTTTAAATTATTTGAAAACAGGCTAATCAAGTAGGTAAATGTAATCAATGACAAATATTTACAAACAAAACAATTTATTCTTTAAAGTGACAAGTTATTTTGTGCTTTATTTATTTACCCATCGTAACAACCCAAATTGTGTAGAATGGCTGGTAATTATTCTAATAGAAAATATTATATGCTGATGGGATTAGGGGCTTCTAATAAAGGAACGGGGTAAGCGGCGCGTTTATATGCTGAACGATATTCTCATAGGCGACTGCCAGACGTTAACGGGTTAGAGGATTGGACCAAATTTTTTTCAATGAAAGTGTTGCAGTACCAATACGTATAAATGCTAGTCGTCAACGCCTCCACGACGATGAAGCCCTTGATATGATGAGAAACAATCCATCAAGAAACACTAGGTGAGTTGCTAGAGAATTAGAAATTAGCCATATTCGTGTGCGGCATACCTTAAAAAGTGACACTCAGCATCCATATTAGTACATGATGGTGCAACATTTGCCAGACAACGATTATCCAATTCAACGTAGGTTTTGCAAATAGTATTTTGAAAACCATCTAGAACGAAACATACATTTTCAATATTATATTCTTTGAACGGACAAGTGTTTGTTTACGTTATAGCTCACAACGAACACGTTTGTAATACCGAAAATTCACGTGCAACAAGGATTACAAACTATTAATAACCTTTAAGGATTCCTAGACGATATTCCTCTGGATATGCCTCAAAATATGATTTTTATGCAAAACGGAGCGGCCCTTATTTCGCATTAAATGTTCGGGAATGTCGCAATGATACTGTACCTAAACAATGATTAGACAGAGGTGGCCCAATTATCTGGCCACCTCATTCACCAGATTTAAAGTCATGCATTTTTTTTTTGGAGTCACCTAAAGTGTTTAGTATACAGAACACCAATGGATAACTTACATGAATTGCGAGAACGTATATTTCAGGTAGTGCAGAACATGACATTAAATATGATAAGAAACTCTGTTCGAGCAATACAACGACGTGATGAAGCATATTTAGCAGCAGATGGCGAATATTTTGGCAAATGCTGTAATTGTTTTTGTTTTAACTAGCTGAATCATACATTTGAAATGAAAAATAAAGACAGTAATTCGCTAATTCGCCTGTTTTAAAAAATTTTAAAATTATGATAACTAGAAAAGTATCCATCTAAACGAAAAGTCGTAAAGAAAATTTCTACATATATTTGTAAACATGAACTTTCAAATAATATTTATAAAAAAATATTTATTTTGTATGAGAAGGTGTAAAACAAGCATCACGTATAAGCCCAAAGTTTAACCGTTTTATCATATTTTGTAGCTTTTGTTTTATCATTCGGATGCAAATACTTTTTAATGTCTCTAAACGTTTTCTAGACTCAATTTGTTCTATTACGTGCTTAACAAGATTTTGACTAAAAATTCTTCGAAAAATCCAACTAAAGTTTTACTGTATAATACTGCTATAAAACTGGTTGAATTCTTTGGCAATACCTAACCCACTCCTCGTTATGATTTTTATTTTTGTAAATTTTTGGATTTTAAGATTTCTCGCAGGCATTTTGAGGTAATAGAACCGGGATCCTTTTGACATGTAATGTTTTTCTTTGAAAATTTTGCTACATTTCAATATAGATGACAGATCTTGACCATCACTACTTTGTACATTATGGTTCGAAAACGGCACAAACATTTCAAATGTAACTGCAGTATCCCATGTTTTTCGTCACCCGAAAGGTCGTTTTCCTCAAAATCTTCCAAATCGTAATGTTCTTCAGGTTCGGGCGGAACTATGGTAACTTCGACATTATCAAATCGATGCTTTTTAAATCCTTGAAAAAAATCATCGTCTTCTAATAAGTTTTCTGTGTATTTAACACTAAGAAACTGCTTTCTAGACATTTTACTATTGCACAAAATTTACTAGCTGCTATATAACAAACCATGTTTACGTTTGTTATATAGTAATGAACTAAAACATAACCAAACTCTTCTTCTTGGACATAATATCAAACGCCTTGGGCTTTTGGGGAATGTCTCATTTATGGGATACCGAAAAGATGAACTATTTCTAATAAACTAAAAATGTCTAGAAAATATCAAACATTGTAGATTACACGGTCAGCATTTAGCACTATATATTGATAAGGTCCTATTTCATAATCATTCAGTGGTTACAATATAATGTAAAGTACTCTTTAAATAAAAATTTAGCTGTTTCAGTTTAATCTGCCATTAACGCATCAATAATTATTATAAAGTCAATTTATGAATAATATTATGGGTTTTGGGTAAATTTAACTTAAAAGAAACCTTTAACCATTTTAAAGTTGTCGTAACTGAGTCTTATTTTTAAACTGCAAATTTAAAAAAGCTTTAAAAATTTGTAATACCTATTTGAGATATAGTTTACTTTATTATATATACTTATACTTTATGTATTAGTTTTTATTTCTTATGGTTTTGACAAAAATACAAAAAACGATATATTTGTTAGAAGAACACAAACTGAACAAATCGGTCGATAATGGACTGAATTTCTTTAACGACGTTTTTTTTTTCGAATACAATAATTGTAAAATAAATGTGTACTGCATATGGGAGAACCATATTCTCTGAATCCTTAATAATATCAATTATTTGGATTATAGTTTAATTTAATCATTATTACTTATCAACATATTTGATTTGAAGAAATTTGATAGCAGGACAAAGCTATTTGCTAGGCACTAGAGAAAAAGATTTGGAAAGCAATCCGTTTCAGAACATCCTGAACTCAAATACTGAAAACAGCTTGTCTGTTTAGGTCTGCATGTGTGTCTGTCGAACATTTCTTATACTCTCGATAATTTTTGGTAAACTTAAAATGTTGACATCAAAATCGGTTAATTATGAAAATACCAAGATAGAAATATATCTCATTAAAATTAATCCTTATATGTTATACAGCTTGTTTATTAAAGATTTGCAAAGTTTAATTTTTTATGTCAACTATGTTATATAACATGTTTAAAGTAAAATGATACTATGGTTTTTTTGTCAAACATACAAAAATACGACGATGTAAAAGATTTGAACAGTTTTCAATATAGAGTCTTTAAATCTAAAAACATTTACAATTGAAATAATCACAGTAAATTGTTAGTAAGCAACGTCACACTTCACATTGCACTTTTACATTTATTTGGCTTTTGTCGTAAAAAGATATTGGTCGGTAATGAGCTCTATATGTACATCTTTACCTGTAATTACCAAATGATAAAATGTGATAAAAATGCATCATTCGACTGTCTTATTTGCAAAATAATTATTAATACATAGATAAATAAATTATTACTGGCATTTATATAAATATAAATCAAAACATAAATATGATGTGATTCTTAAAATATAAATGTTAAAAAGTTTTAATTATTATTCCAAATTGACCAAATTAATTGAAATTATATTTTATTAATACAATTTTATATGACATAGTTCCTGTCATAACTTTTATCGATTAGATTGTACAATATTTAATGGTTTAAATTATATATTATAAGCCATTATAATCCTGATTTTATAATTATCTACTCATTAATACTAATTAATATCTTTATTATTCGCTGAAAATATATTGCTATTATTGTATATTATGGCTTAAAAGTAAATACCATTTTATTAGATTTTACTTTTGGGTAGTGGTAGAATTATTTGGCGGAGTCGATAGGATTAAAATATTCTATTAACTATGGTTGAAAAATTTGCTCTGAAATCAATTTCACAACATCTTGAATATCGGAAAAAGTTTGTGTGTGGAAAGCAGGGGAATATAGCAACCGTTTTTATTACAAAAATTCACAATAAAAAGAGTTTTTTATGGTCAAAGTAACTTTTTGAATTCAAGTAAATTGTTAAGAGTAAAATTATTAGTCGAATATGTTTTTGCAGTCGGTAACGTCTGAGTACAATTTTTACTAGTTTAAATTGTAAGATGTTCTGCTATTATTGCCTTAGAAGTTACTCGGTAAGAAATTGTGAAACAATTTATCTAATATTTTCTATAATAATAAACGTATTAGGATATTTTTTCACTTTGTTTTAAATTAAATTCAGAATTTTTGTTATTTGCAGTATCTATTTATAAACTTATACTAAACATAAATTTATTTATACATGCATAAAAAACATTCAATATTTACATTAATTATAACACGCCACATGCTACATACAGAAAAAAATTAACCTTTTGGGTTTGTTTAGTAAATTATATTTAAATACATATTTTTGTCACTCTTAAAATATATTTTTCTATCTGTTCCACTGTATTTAGCATTTTAAGTTTAAATGATAAATGTATAAAAATGTCATAACTTTTGTTAAAAAAAGTAAAAAAAAATAATTACTTGGACCCACTAAATCAAAAGAAGTTTCGTAACACTTTCACAAGGAGACAAGTCTATCAAGAATCTTTACTACTGGAGATTATATGTATTTAGGGTGATTCATTAGTCCAGCTACCGGAATATAGTATACATATACCGCTCAGCTGAGCGTCAAATCTTAAACAATTCACAAATTATCAATTTGAAATTTGAGTCCCGCCTCTTGCCCCTCCGTAACTCCTCCCCGAGCCTGCGCTGGCAGGATTCTAACACGCCGTGCAGACTTCACCGTGCACGCTGACACTGAGTTATCCCCTCTAACGGGCCTATCTCACTCTTCACCACAATCGTGAAAGTCCTATCTCGTTTCACCAGGTCTCCTCCGCCCCGCATATTCAACTGTTTGTCAGAATCGCATCCTCGTATACTAAATCCAATCAACGTGTGGTATTGCCCAGTCGTGGCGCCGCTAAGCAAACGTCTCGACGCGAATGTCTGTCACTATCACATAAGTCCCCACGTGATACGGTCGACCGCAGTTTAACTCGTTCCTTAAAACGTACATCGCGATGTCGTTCTTTTTCAATGGTACCTGAACCAAGATCATAAAAATCTCTCGACAGTTTTATAGCTCTAGACACGTGCCAGGGTTTAGTGTTGTGTTTATTGGTCTATTAGTGCCAGTAATTCAAGAAATTTATGACTTCTTGAACTTGACGGTCCTATAAAGGATTTAGTGGACTTGTGTTTGTGTTCGATATGTAAAACTTTGTTGTTTGATAAAAATTCTATAAACTCCAACCACAATGAGTTCGTATCAATTCGTTAACTCTTTGGCTCAGTGCTACGGACAACAAGGTAGGCCTGGTGGAGAACAAGCTCATCAAAGTGCGAGTCCTGGTGGTGATTATTATAACCCAAATGCGGCAGCTGCTTCGAGTTATCCCCCAGCATGTTACTCACCACCTCAGGTTGGTCCTCAATACCCACCACATCCATACGCTACTCCTGCTCCGGGACATAATCTTCAACCTATGGGAGATTACACTCAACTTCAACCACAGAGACTTGCAGGAGGAACTAATCCCCATATGCATCATGTAAGTCCTGGAGGACAAAGTCCTGGAATGTTAAATCCTTCAGCTAGCTGTAAGTATGCTGATTCTACCTCCTCAACTGGAGTTGCTTCACCACAAGACTTAAGTACTAATGGACCTCCAACGAGAAGTACTCCTCCGTTGTCGAGTACGCAAGCCAGTAATAACACTAACGCAACTATTACATCAAAAAGTTCCGGGTTAACTTCCCCTTTATCTGTCAGCACGTCGCCTCCAGGAAAGCAAGCAACAGGATCTTCTACGGCTTCACAAAATTTATCATCACCAGCATCAAGTACAAGTTCCACTTCAAGCAATGAAAAATCTGGTTCTAATAATAATAATTCCAAGAGTGGTTCGTCTTCAAATCCACCACAAATATATCCGTGGATGAAAAGAGTTCACCTAGGACAAAGTAAGTAAAAACATTTATTTCTCGTTAAACAAACTAATGTATAAATATTTTACATGCAAATAAATGAGTATTCTGTTCTATGATTTGCAAATATTAACGAAATAAAATCAATTATATTAATAAATATAAATATAGTATGAACTGTTGTATCAACATATTTTTTAAATTTACTTTTTCTATTAATATTTAAAATGCATAAAGTTAAATAAAGATAAATTACATTATAAAAGATATCATAAATTTAATGGTAAAGATATTATTAAAAAATCATTAATCAAAATCATGGATACCTAACCTGGGTATAATTGATAAAACCTTCCTAGAGTTAACATTATAAATAATGTTATGTCGTTGGCTGTTTTTTCTTTTCATACACACACGTATATGCAAATAGAATAGGTTGTTAGTAATTAAAGGCATTAAAAAAAATTATTATATGTGAAAAAAATATGTAGCTTATTATTAAAATTTCCATATTTTACTGCTCGAAAAAAAAATATTTCCCGTTTAAGACCGATTAGTTACTGTTTTTGCAATGCTTTTAGGATATAAAATATTAGAGGCTTGTTTTGAGTGTTATGATAATTCGACGATTATTATAATGTAGTGGCAAGTCAACTAATACCACGTAAATCAAAAGGATGTGTCATTAGGGTATAGGGCTGCCTCAGTTGGTAGTAAGCAATAAATCAAGCGGTTTGCTTGAGAGATCGACCTTTGGGTCGGAGATCAAAAGCGACCACTTCCCTCGTACATTTTCAGTTTAAATATTGATAATGTTACCATTAAATAAAACATGTCTACTTCTCTAGGGATGTACCTATCTGAAATTAATAAATAGAAAAATTAGTTGTAATTTTATTAAATTGTAGGATTTGAATTATTTAATTATTGTATGTTTCTGCGTTGGAAATGTTTCAGTTTTTAGTGTAGATACAATAAAAACACACATATTATGACTAAAGGTTGAGAAGGGAAACGATATCTTGTTTACGTTTCGTTCTTTTTTTACATAAACTTCTTCAGGGTTTAAGAGGCATATTTAATGTTTATTAGTTATTACTAATATGTATGTAGATTCTACCTAACAGAGTACGAAACTATTTATATAATTTGTTGTTTTCAAAATTCTTACCGTTTTTATGATTCTAAAAACAAACTTTTTTGTACAGATTGTTGTATAGAAAATTTATTACATTCAGAAAATGTTCTGGTTATATCAGTTATTTCAATTTTATCTCTTTATTTTAAAACAGAATTAAGAATTATTTATTAATAAGTATTATTATGTTATTCGTTTTTGGTAATTTCAATATTTAATCTTCATTATCTTACATTTTAGAACAACAAATCGTTAATTGTTGTGAAATGTTGATCATATTGACTAAATAATTAATAATTTTGCTTCTTTCGATACTACAGTTTGATTTGGTTTTATATTCCGTTTGGATGTTTCGTATTAGTACTAAGCACTACGGCTGTTAAGCTCTGAAGAAGCTTATGTATTATAAATGAAACGTTGTTAAGGTAATACTTTCCTCTCAATGTTTAGACTTGCTTCCGAAGGTTGCAACTGTTATTGTCAAGGACAATGCTCTCAGTTTTCAATTAACTAGCTATTTTATAGTTTTTCAGTTCATTGTCTTTGTACACAAAGGAAATCATTAAATTGTAAAAAATTTCTGCAATAAAAAATAAACGATGGTAATGTGTATACTGCTGGCGTCCATGTACATCTTATTCTTTGTTTTCAGCCGAAGTAGGTATCAGTTTGCTATCTGGAAAAATGCAATGGAGTTGTACAAGTAATTATTATGTTGCCACAACAAGAGGCAATACTTTTGTTCATTTGCTTTTGCTTTATCTTATATAGATGGCTATGGATGTAAGGTAGTGTCATGATTTGCAGGGGCGTAGAACATTTTTTATTCTCGAGACTCATGCCTCGGGAAGCAGCACTCTGTTATTATCTCATTCATTTAACATCATCGTTAATAATTGTGTGTATACTTTTACATCTAAATCACAGATATAACCTACTTTTAATTTTGAAAGAAAAATTCCCGGAATTACTTTCTTTTATGTTATTATTTAAAGTAATTATTGTAGTTTTAACTAAATAAGGCAAATATGGGAAAAATTTAGGGCAAATATAAAAAGGATCTAAACTTATTATAAAACTTGGTTATCTAACCATGAAGTATATGGGTATCTAGTGAACACGCTGGATAATCGATATGGCCCAATTTCAATAAGCAGAATATTACTTGTTGTTTTCGAAAATAAGTTCAAAATATCATGCCTATTACCTCTATCAGAAACCTTTTTTCAGTATTTGACCTCAAGGTGTTGTGTAGAGAATTGCAAAGCACATTTACAATATGATTATTTAAATTCGTGAGCTAACTATAGTTGCATTCGAATGTTAAACGACGGAGAAAATTATTAAACCAACATTAGAACACAGTTCAATGCAGTTGAATTTTAAAATTTTCCTTTATTGCAGGAAAAACTATATTTAGATGTATAATTTAATGGAACTAATTTTTTTGTCGGCGCTACAAAAAAATCTTCAATTATGTATAAAAACAAGACATAGAGTTAATAATGACGTAGCACAAACTTGTTTAAATGCAGTGCCACTTTTAAATTGGTGTAGACAATTTATTTTAATTTTATCAATTTAGCGTCAAAGCAACTTTTAAAAAATATGATCTATAGATATTCATTCGGATATTCGCTATATCTACATAGTGGTTTTTAAGTGCCTAATTAGAAATTCACTTTATAATCAAAATCCGGGAAGACTCTACTAAATATACTCAGCCAAATTAATACTAATTTAAATAACGTAATTATGTCAATAATTTAATACAAGGACGATTAAAAATTTTAGTATTAGGAAAATTTTTAATAATAACTAAACAGTAATGAAACAATAAGGTGGTTTAACGGGTTTAACATAATTCTGTAAATTGCTCTAAAAACCTTTTGCTGTTGACGCTAAGTAACCAAAAATAAAAACAAAGATTTCATTTTAAACAAAATGTATATTTACCAGAACCAGGTGATGTTACAGGCAAAACCGATGCCTACTTTTCTTAATTATACGAAAAGTTGCTTTTTAAAACGCACATAAATTTATTTAAGAAAGTTTTTCAGATATTTGTTAGTTATCTGATGAAGACGTTTAATGTTTTCCATAATTCGTTGCCTGCGGATATCAGACATTCTGGATTTAGAAAAAAATATAACTATTTCTACTTTTTCAGAAACGTCTGTTTAATTTTCATACAATTTTACAAATTTACTAATTGTTTATTGTTGATATTCTAGGCTAGGCATACGACAGGCTCTTTTTAATTTTTTACATATTTTCATTTGAAATTGCAACATAAACTCTCCAGAACGGTGATTTCTTAATGGGGAAGAGTACACGACATTCGGCGGATGGCTAGCTCTGGTTTAATTCATGAGCATGGAGTGAGTCCGGGAAAATATAAACTTTACCCCTTCAGATATTATATATCAACCTACTTTTTTGAGGGTAAAGAGACACGGAACAATGAGATCTTAATTGGACGCCATCTGTAGTTATTGTAGATAAAGAAAAATGCCTCTTATCATGTAACCACATATATGTTTAAGGTAGCAGGGGGGGGAAAAAGAAATTCTATGGATGTATCACATACTCGATGTTGCTACTAAAAAAATTCAAGATGGTAGTCACGCTCAAAAACTATATGAAAAATAATTGTATAAAATATGCGAAATTAGTTCTAAATCAGATGTTCCAATTTCCAAATCAATAACTAAAACCGAGGGGTAAACCACCAGCCGAGATTTGTCCACTGATTTCCATTTGAACAAAATTTTCAAGTATTTCTTGAATTTCCTCTGAATTACCAACGTTATTACTTGTATTTCTAAGAAATACCGTGTATTTCTTCGTATTTCTAAGAAATACCATGTATTTCTATATAGTTTAAAAAAAGTATTATCAAATATTACCAATATTACTAAATATTTCTATGTATTACCATGTACTTCCAAACATTTTAAAGGAGTTATTACCCTATCTTAATAGGTGTGGAATTATTACGGTATGGCATATGGATGGATAGCTATCTAACTTGTAACTAGAATACCTTAACTGGTTCAATCCCCACCTGTGGAACAATTTTTAATTATCAAATATTACCAATATTACTAAATATTTCTATGTATTACCATGTACTTCCAAACATTTTAAAAGAGTTATTACCGTATCCTAATAGGTATGGAATTATTAATGGTGGCATAATGGTATGGATAGCGTATCTAACTTCTTTAACTAGATATACCTCAATGGTGTGAGTTCAATCCCCATGTCTGTGGAACAATTTTTAATTATAAAAATTGTTCCCAAGAAGCGGATTGGACTCCACTATAAACTTTGGGACCCCATCTCCTTTACTCAAGCAAATTTAGGTCTCCTACATTTCAGAGAGTTACTTAGATGTGACTCGCTTAAAACATATTTTAAACACATTTCTGGCATACAGGACTATTTGCGACAATGGTAAACATCGCAGACATAAGTTGAGCCGTGATGATGAATAGATTTTTATCAAAAAGTGTTTTATAGGTACCTTATTATATGAACTTTTATTACATTTCAATTTTAAAAAATAAAAAGTTATAACTCCTGCGTCGATTTTGGGACACTTAATAAATAATCTGATTTATGTAATAAAAACCGAGATGAAAACATTTAAACTAAAGTTTGCCAAGCATTTTCTAAATTTACGTAAAAAACTTACTATAGAACCTAAATACTCAAAAATTTACACATTGTTACAAGCCGAAACAAGTTTGTTGTTTCAAGATTATAAATACGAAATTTATATTTTTTATAATGTATTGAATCGGTGTAAAATATTTACAATATATTATATTTAATACTACCAAGTGGACATTTTTTAATTATTTTGATACCGTCTACGAATAAAAAATAGTAATCCCGTATTTTTTATTAATAGAATAAAAGTTGATTTCAGAGCATAGCTTGGTTGGCATTGGCTGTAATTGTACTGGTGATATTTACTGATATAAAGGTATAGATACACCAAAAGAGCAAACGAGAGCGAGCATGAGCGAGCGAGAATTCCTTATGTTTAATCGTTTGCAGTGTACAACTTTTCGCGCGAGCAAAGGTTGTTTTCGATGTTGTTTGCATACCTTAATGAAAAATCGAAACTGCGAGACATCAAAAATAAATAATCGTATTCTTGCTTGTTTGGTAGTGACACATACTTTTATCTTTTAATGTTCTCTGAACGTTGGTGGTGATAGTTCGAAGTGAAGTTAAATAATGATTTAATTATAAAGTTGATTGAGGCCTATATAGACAAAAAAATGTTATGGGATACGAAAGATATATTTTTTTAAAAATAGAAAGAAAAAGGAAGACGCTTGGAAAGAAATAGAAAGATAATTCACCATAATTACTCAATTTGCTCGCAATTCTACAGATCATCACGAAAGGAAATTCCCACTAGTAAATGACACACATTGTGCCTATACTTAAACATGAATAAAAATTAGTTACTACTAGCAAAATGTTTGCTCTTGCTCGCTTCCTTAGTGTATCTGTACCTTAAGTACACTCCCCGGCAAAAAATACCGCCACTCTAAAATTCTGGCTAAGTTTGACACTTTATTACTTTTTTTATTTTCTATCCGATTTGTGCGATTTTTTTTAACATTTTTTAGATACATTTATTACGATTATACTGCATTGTTTTAATATCGAACATTTTTCTTTGTTCAGATGGTGTCATACCGGGGTAAATCACAATGTTATTTTTTGTCGTAAGTTCAGAGCAACCTGTAGAAAATTTCAGGCACAGAGTTTGGTTTAAAAATTATTTACTGTAAAGTTGCGTGTATTCCTAATATTTTGTTTTTTTGCATCATCCCATTATCTCCTTTATTGTAGGAGCTGCAGATTTTTAAATATAACGATGATAATTTTACAGTATTTTTGTAAAAGGGAATGGCCCGCATATAGCCCGGTTCTAAACCCAATCTAGCATTTCTGGGATGAACTAAAAATAGCTCGTCGTCGTCATATGCAACCAATATGTTTGCAGAAGCTAAGGTTAGCACTGACCGAGGAATATCAGGTAAATCCTCAAGAAAAAATAACAAATCTTATTCATTCGATACTACGCAGACTGCGCGCTGTCATTGCTGTTAGATGTGAACATACACATTATTAAAACTTGTAAAAAAAATTGTTAATTCGTGTCATTAGTTTTTGTTAAGGTTTCAATAAAAAAGCTTTAAAATCATGGTTTTATTTAAAAATGTGCTACAATAAAGGAGATAATGGGATCACTCAAAAAAACGAAATTTTAAGAATACACGCAACTTTACAGCAAATAGTTTTTAAAGAAAATTCAGTGCCTGGAATTTTCCACAGGGTGTGTTAAAAAGTTATAAAGAATCAAACTTAGCCAAAATTTTAGGGTGGCAGTATTTTTTATCCGGGAGTGTATATTTTCCGAGTAGATGTGCTGCAATAAAGGAGATAATGGGATCACTCAAAAACGAAATATTAAGAATACACGCAACTTTACAGCAAATAGCTTTAAAGAAAATCAGTGCCTGGAATTTTCCACAGGGTGTGTTAAAAAGTTATAAAAAATCAAACTTAGCCAAAATTTTAGGGTGGCAGATTTTTTATCTGGGAGTGTATATTTTCCGAGTATATTTCTATACATAATTTAATTATTGAAAATATCACTTTTTGCACTAAAATTACATTTGTAAATTTTTTTATGATATGCTATAAAATAATAAATTTTTCAAGATCACAGTCAATTAAAATGATTGTACGACTATATTAATCATATCATTCACCCTCGTAATCACCTGTGGTATTTTAGTGCTGCATTATTTATCTGAATTGAATGTTCGAACTCTTTAACAAATATACCACTGTCTAACTGGCAAGATGTTTTATTTGAAGTCAGTTCTCATTTTTACTCACATTTTATAAATAAATAAAATGGCCACTAAAATCATATTGAAATCATATTTATAATAAATTGCTCTACTACACTACATGTTATCATTTTTTGTAATTGCTGTTTAATTATAATTCTTAAACTTATAGGTACCTATGAATATATCAATTTATACTTATGTAAGAGTATTTCCAAAGTCAGTTGAAACGCTATAAAAACGCCGACAAAGAAATTTAAACGCCCGACAACGAGATTTACTTATTTAATGGATAAATTCCTTTGTCAGTGTTTTTATATCGTTCCAACTGACTTTGGAATTACTATACTAATTATTTTGTTAAGACATAGATAAATACACTTCAAACCATTACAACCAATACTCAAGAGTAAGCACTCGCTCTAACAGTGATACGAAATCAGTGTCAGTTTTTTGTCGTTTGTAGGTATTTCTCTGGGTATTTTTATAATATTTCTTGGTATTACCAAAGTATTTCTCTATATTACTAGATATCTCTGCATATTACTAGGCATTACTAGGTATTACTATGTATTACTAAATAATATCAACTAGTACTAGGTAATTCCTTGTATCTCTTGTATTACTGATAATAATTTTGAGAAAAATTTAACTGATTTCTTCAGTGGTTGATTCCTCCACTAGAACCATTTTAGCAAAAAAGCTCTGGTTTCATTTTTAACAAAATCCTAAAACCATTTTAAATATCATACCATATTTAGTTTTTAAATATTTGTGACAAATCCGAGTATAAATAAAAAATAAATGCCTACTTCCTCACAGTCTTAAGACAACAACATGATTCAACATGTAATACGTGAATAGTTATTCTAACTAAATCTTTTTGGAAAAACGCAAATTCTAGGTGGTGGTACAAGATCATAGTTTGAACCAATCGAAAAACTGAAATGGTTATACTTTTGCTTTAAAACTTGGACCATTGAAATATATTGAAATATAATTTTGTAAATATCAGAACCATCAACGACTGAAATAAATTTAAGAGAAATATTTGAAGAGGAATAATATTGGTCTTCTTGACTTTTAGATCTCTTTGAATCATACTGAGAAATTTTTAACTTTCTACAAATGGTATACGTTTAGTAGATGTCTATTTCAAGTATACAATATACATATAAGCTTAATACAAAGTGATAAACCGCTAACCAAAAAAGGTATACTTCCTTACTGTGAAGTATTTCTGGATAATGTAACGTATTACACAATACTTTATATTATTGCGCTTGTATTTCACCAGAATATTTCAGTATTTATTGAGATTATCTTGATACTCTCCGAACTATACCTCAATATTTCATACGATTCTCGCTGCTTAACTATTACATATTCAAATTAAATTTGCTGGAAGGAAAAACTTTGTTCTGGGTGAAAATGCAATATGCATTTGCAGTAAACTGAACAAAGGAGAGCTCAAATTCAGGATATCTCCTGGACGAATCACTATGTAATTGACAAAGCGATAATGTTGAAATTTAATTTAAGAAGTAAATGGTCCTATTTATGGAAGCAAATCTGTTTCACAGACCCGCCAAGTACATCTTAACTTCTCTTACCCAAGAAAATGTATTACAATATTGATACGTTCAAAATTTGGACATGCCTTCTTAGCTCGTTTATTTAAAATTGGACTTTTTGCTTCAAATAATTGTCAAACTGATCTTAGGATCCCTGGATCTTCTTTGTATGCTGCAAATTCAAAGATTCTTCAACTATTATTTAAAATTATAATGTTCATGGCCCATTTAATTTAATACACCTGTTGTCATGTGGATCAGGAAAGATATACTATTAATTTTTTAAAAGAAATTAAAATTAAACTCTGGGTTAATGCCCTGTATCTTTCCTTATGTTAGTTCTCCCCGTCAAATGAGTTCTTTCTTGTATTGTCAGAGTTTATAATAATGTCCTGATCGACTGAAGGACGAGAAGTGTGTGTTCCTGTCTATACCTATCGTTCTTCTTTTCATTTGTTGCTATTTTTAAATTTAGGTTTAGTTAGGGTGGTTTAAAGTTACCCTATGATGACTGGCTACCAAAAAAATAAGTATTACATATCTACTACTTCCTTATTGCCTTACATACAATTTCCTTCGCGGTTTACTCTTCGCGTAAATCTAAACTGAACATAACCCAATAACTCAAGCACATCATAAAAAAAAATTCTGCTCATATTTGTAATTTTATATTCGTCCTCGCCCTTTCATGCCCAAAGGCGAAAAGTTACCTTTAATTTGCCAGAATATATTAACATGTTAACAGCAAATATATGCGCTGACACATCTTCAACTACACGAGGAGTGACTTTAACATCTTTACTATTTTTCATCCGATTGATGAAAGTGTACTCAAATGTGTAGGTATTTCTCCTTATTAGCGACTCGGTCGTATAACGGATAGTTGTGACTCCTCAAACGGCTTGGGTTCAAATCTGGGTGGAACTAAATCGGTGACGTTTAGTGGATGAACGGACTTATTTACACCACCATCTTTCGAAATAATAAATAATAGTAAATAAATATCAGGAATTACACAGCCTCCGAGTCCAAAGCCGAAGCTGTCTAGAAGAACATGGACATATAACCATTCCCACCGACACTGCTAGTGCCGGCGATGGGATTCGAACTCGCACCTACTATAAAAAGATTTCTAGTATCACTGTCATCGCACGCTCTAACCAATTATCCTACAAACCAAAACAGATGCAAAATAACGGTGGAGTGCAGGGGTTTCAGTAAAATGTTCAGGTTAGGGGTGCTCACACGAACACTGATGTGGTTAGATCCTAACGTCGATGACTGTCCCTAACGGAAATAGTCCAAGATTAACAAGTGA
Source organism: Rhamnusium bicolor (assembly GCA_029963845.1). Taxonomy (NCBI): domain Eukaryota; kingdom Metazoa; phylum Arthropoda; class Insecta; order Coleoptera; family Cerambycidae; genus Rhamnusium; species Rhamnusium bicolor. Next base: position 100,008 of record JANEYF010003482.1, on the reverse strand, counting down.
TTTAAAAAATCTCTTCTTATTGAATGTTATTGGATTTATACTAGTTTTTAGCAATCTTCATCAAAGAGAAACATTTATAGTATTTATGTTTTTAATTATTTTATAATTAGAGCACAATATTATTTTTTATTATATTCAGCTGTTAAATTATCTCCTAAAAATTTTATGCAGATTAAATAAAATCTTGAGGATAATTGACATTAGTTATTGACCTATGGTCTTGACATTTTATCATGACACATCTCTTTCAGCAACAGAATAAAAATTTTCCTGTAGAATGGAAACTTCATATTTATTTATTTAAATTTCAAAGATTATGGTAGCTAGATTAAACATAAAAATCCACTTCTCATAAATTTGTCTTCGCGCGATATTACAGAAGGCATAAGACAGAATAATTATTCAATAATTTTAATAAATATAATATGACACATTATGACATCATGTTATCTATAATTTATATTTACCTCTATTTATTATTGAGAATTATAATCTCGGGATACTAAGATGGCAGAGTTAATTTCTGTAATAATTTAATAGATTAGATGCAATTATGAAAATAAGTTAAATTCGAAGGTTCCATATTTAATAATTCATAAATTAAATTGCATGCAGACAGTGCGGTTATACATTGCAAATTTGCATTTAACTTCTTTATTATTATGGAGTGGTTTTCCGAGTCTACCAATTTAAACGCCCATCTGTTTACCAACACCAACCAGATGAAGATGATTACATCTTCCTTTTGATAGCTACAATCATTTAAAAATATTTAAATGGCGTGGAAATTATTTTTGGTATTTAAACGTAGTTTACTTATAATAGTATTAAAATTGTTTATGGCAGTATACAGTTAATTTTTGATTTTACTAAATTATGTATTTCGTAATTATTCACAAATAAAGGATATATACATATGAAGTAAGTATTCTTGACTATTTATTGGGAATGAGTTATGCTTTAATTTTTTTTATAATGGGACTTTTTATCCTGAATAAATATTTATATTTATGTAAAGGAAAATTAATAGCAATCCAGTCATTAGTCCATATTTGAAAGAGTAACAAAAACGTCCACCATAGATGAAATTTGACAGAGATGTTACCCATCTTTAAAAAATAATAACTGAACAATGAAATTGACTTTCGTTTTTTAATCCCACTTGAGATCTTGAATTACTTATAATCATTCATCCAATTTTTTGCAAATGTGAATAATTACATGAAAGCGATTTTAAATTTAAGCATAGTTCACATCAACAGAAAGTTCTTGATGGAAATAAAAAACATCTTCCAGAAAATTGGCGGTCTATAACATATAGGTCCATCTTAGGAATGTTTTTGAGCGAAGTTAAAGTAGGTACATGTGAAACACAAGATATAAGTAAAAACAAACAAAAAATAGGCAAAAAATTGAAATACTTATCGGTGGAATGCCAACAATGAAAATAGATAAATAACCCGAGGCGGCTTTGCCGGAGGTCAACTGGTCCTCGTCGGCAACAATTAGTTAAAATATTAAGCTCGTTTTTTTATGAAATAATTCTGCCAAATCTCATAAATTACATATTTTCTCTATTTGTCCTGATATTAAGCTAAAAGAAGATCCAGGTCCCCCTAGACTTCTTATTGTGTTATTGGAAGTTAAATGGACTTAACCTTTCCAATAATATCTAATATCATCAGATATTACCGAAAGATTTTTGAAGATATGAACCGAATTGCAAGTAAATAATAATCTTATAAAAGCAAACGCTTAAAAATTGAGTATGTAAACATCAAAGTAGGTATTTCATGAACAGATTTAAAAATTATAAGTGAATAAATAAATATTAATCTAAATAAGCGACAGCCAATTATAATACTATTAAATCATTTTAATATCATGGAAGCTGTGCATATTTCATTTTCTACTTCGTTTTAGTAGGTAGAAAGTTGCGGTTCATTTCATGGTTTTGCGGACAGATACTAATCATTATACTTTGAGCAAGCCATAATAAGTACTCGCAAAATATGAGTTATATTTCGTAAAGAGGGTCCATCGATTGCCGCTCAAATAAAATGACCTCGCATGCGAAAAATAATAATTCATAGAATTCTAGTTGTTTTTATCAGCAAATATAGTATCTGTACATACTCCTACATACTCCTATGGAGTACCATAAAACGGTTATTCGATATACTGCAATGTATGTAATGGGTGTTCAATTTGTTCATATATTGTTTTTCTTTTTCTAAATGAAAAAATATATTTGAGTGATCATTAATTTCAGGAATATTTGTTTCTCAATGGTGACGATTCAATAACAGTGAAACAGTGAATATAAGAACTCAATGTTGTAATGGAAGTTACAGAAAATGAATGAAATGACAATTTCGTTACAACTTCAAAGAGTTAACCACATCAAAGACGCAATCTCTAGTAGCCACTGTAAGAAAAGGAAAACAACCTACTCTTATGCGTTCAAATATATCTGACGACAAATTCCTTTTTATATATGTTATTTCCTGAGCAATCCAACCTAATGCCCTTTATTACACAAGGTATTGCTTCTCTTCAATTATTTGCAAAAATATCGTTTCATGTATCTACTCAAAATGATATTTGATAATATGTAGCTGTAACTGGCTACCCAGTGTATCTAGACTGGATAGCTACAGCGAAGTGTTGTACAAAATATCAAAACTGGAGGGCCAGGGTCATTTTTATGCGCATTGGTGGAGACATTTTGAGAGCATTGAGGAGTGCGCGCTAATATTCTTGACTCTGATGATGGTTTAGTATGAGGAAGGGATTTAATGCATTTATATAAGATAAAACAGTCATGAATTATAGCCAGCAAATAATGTTGCGTATTTGTATGAACATGGTAGTAACTGTACAAGATATCGTGATTATGAAAGTTGAGCTCTGTTAAATAAACAAATGTGAGGATAGGCCGCTCAATGGTTAGCTAATAACTAGATATATCTTAGATGTGTGGGTTGGATCCTTACTATGAAATAATTTTTAACTATGTAAAGTTACCCCAATAATTAGTTTGGTCTCCACTACAAATTGTATCCATTTCCTTTATTCAATAAATTTATAGGTTTTCTTGTGAGTTACTGGGGTGACTCAGAACGGGGTTATAAAACATTTCTCAAACAAACATGTTCCAAAGAAGTATGCAAAATTTGTTTTTCGTTCTTTATTACAGCTGAGAATATTTGCTGCTTTACATATTTGCCTGGTAATAAAAGTAGTTCATTTGTATGTAGGTCCAAGTCGTTCTCAGACTACTGACTTTTCGTTTAGTCTTTCGTCAATTTTAGAATTTATGTATCTTTGGAATGTAAGTTCCTTCAAAAAATAATCAAATATCCTCTAATAGCAATGATTGCAGTAATGTGTTCATCTATGACAGTTTCAAAAACATTACCTTGATTTTTAGGTATTTCATAGACAGTTATCTTACCGTTGCAAACTTTAATTGTCAGTGTTACTTTAAATGCTGCTATCACGACAAACTATTTTTCTGCACTACAAAATTTTATAATAATAATAATGCGCGCTATTTTCTTTATAACACAATTTATAATGCTATACATTATGTTAATGCAATAAAATAATAAGGTAACTAACGTATACTAATATTAGGGTATCATACTACTCAAACTACTTTACATACAGGTATGGTAAAGTCGAAGGTAAAGAATACAATGATATTTAATCCACTAGTGGTCATGGTTGAGCAAAATATTTGGCATCGATCAAAGCATAATGTTAATCAAATAGGTATTCGCAGTGAGCAAGGTGCGAGTGACGTAATACTACTGTTTTGTTTTTTTTTTTTTTTTAGAACAGCTCAGCTTTTCTATGCAGATGAGCACCTATTAATTTCTGCAATAACCAGCTTTAGCTAGATATTTATGACGTCATTAATTAGCTGGTCAATAGTGGTTTTTATAGTTGGTAAGTAAGAGGGGACCAACCACGACTTCGAACTGCAGAGGTCAACTGCTGGAGAGCCCCATAATAAAAATTCTCCAATGACTCAGATGGTCATATGAATGTCATTAAAGATTTTTATTTAAATATGAGTTAAATTATCCCATGTCGGTAACGAACCAGAAGTCTTTGAAAGTGGGGAGAGGGGGGTTGCGAAACTTTCTGATTACAAAACACAGTTTTTAACAAAGACTTCGCTTAGAACATAAAGGTGGTAATAGTTTGTTAATGTCTCTTTTGTGGATGCATAAATTAGTTTTACTGCATCCTGTAGATCAGTTTAAAAACCAGGTTCATACTGGAAAGATAAACAAAAACTTGTAGCTCAGGAAACTGTTGGGGAAATTGTTATTTAACAAACATAAATAAACCAATGAAACTGATATAAGATCAAACATGAATGAAGCTTAAAAAAAACGAAATTATACAGTAAGTTTTTTAATTTCCCAAAACTTTTCAGATTACGACTTATGTTATTTCACTATGATGATAGATCAGTGGCAACGTTGCCATTTCGCTAACTGGATATTGCTCTAGTGGCAAGTAGAGCATTCATAAATGATTAAAGACGGTACCTTTTTACTCGTGATTTTGAGTATTACGGCAGTTTCTAATGATTTTTGCACATGCGTATGTGTCTAAGGAATCGTTTTGAACCGTCTTTTGCTGATGGCACGACTCAACGAGCCTGTTAAAGGGAACTAATTGGTCACGTGGTTTTGATCATTTATGAAGATCCGTTAGTTGATTTTGCCTTTCTTAGGAGGGCGCTATAACTATAAACCATTATTTAGTATTATTAGTATAAAACATTAGTCCTTTATCTGTAATGCTTGCCATATTATAAGAATAAAATTAGCCGATAGTTCGGTAACTCGAAAATTTATAACGTGTAATGACATTACACAATATGACTGGATATTTAAACCACCGTAATGTGCCTCGCCGTATATTGTTACAAAGTTATAGTTACTAAAAATAATTTCCAAACATTGTTTCACAAATTTATATTCTCAAATGACATGAGAGTGGAAAATGTTTAAAGAACCTAATAATTCTATTTATTTAAATATTGTTAATTTTTAGGCAATATTGGAAAAAATAAAATTTGTAAATATAGATAACAACCGTATATTTATAAACTTCTCAGAAGTAAATAATATGTGAACTAATACTAATACCTCTTAAATTATTAAATATGAACTAAAAAATAAAACCCGTTTTATTTATAAAAAAAATAATACTCTCACTCTCTTTCAATAAATCTTCTTTAAACTGATGTATTCATTGTATTTCAAATTAAAATAGGGTGAAAATTTTATTCTACTCTCCACACATCGTAAAGTTTCTGGTGACTATATCGCCCCGTTTTAAATTGCTCCAAACAAAAGGACGAACCTATTCAGAGGACAATTTACAAGCCGTAAGATCTATGGGATTTCTTCAGGTAATAAACTGACTGCGGTTGCTAAACAAGTCAATAAAAAAGCAAAAGTTATAATATATTGAGTAAATGTATTATTACTGCCACACAATCTTAATTGTGGCAATTGAAATACTGACCCTACCCAAAATAAAAATAGTGCACAGTTAAAAATTTTATTCCTATCGGATAAAGAACATATTGTATCGGCTGACAGTTAATAATATATACTGACTTTTTTTAAGGATTTATTGTTCACTAAATAATATGTCACGGGCAATTGAATAGGATTTTGTATTGGAAACAATATACTCTGTACTCTATACTCATATTTTTAATGTCTATTGACACCGACTGATAAAACCAATTGCCAATAAATTATAGACTTACGCCAAATGCATGTTTGTAATTGTAATTGTTCTATTAAATTTTAAAAAAATACCTATAATAATAACTTAACCTATTACCCGCAAAGGTCCTATTTTTGGGACGGTTAGTATTGAGTCCTCATCTCTGAATTGCTTTGTTCAAAGCATATTTCTTTTAATTAAAACGATAACGATGTATGTATACACACCCACTGATGGTTAAATCTTAAGTTTTTGCCATAGAAGCCATATTATCGCTTATTCAATTTTTATTTGTTTTACCAAATAATTTTAGTTTAAAAAAATTATGTTTAAAATTAAATAATTACATTTCATATCACGGGCTAACTGGTGATCTTATAATCTACAGTGTTTGGTATTTTCTAATTGTTTTTATTTTATGAAGAAATAGATCGTATTTTTGGTGTCCCACAAATGGGACTTTTAGAAACCTAAAGCGCTTGATACATGCGGCAAAAGAAGAGTTTGAGATATGCCGGCGTAGCTCTGGTACTCATGTACATGGTTCTATGCATAGAAAACGTTTTAAAGACATCAAAAAGTATTTGTATCAATGATAACACAAAAACTACAAAAGATAAAATGAGTAAACTTTGGTCTTATTTTGATGAAATATCTAAATTTTTTTTGAAATTTGTGGTTTCATTTTTATCCCTCTATAGATGAAATGATGGTTTGTTATTTTAATATGGACGCCACTCAGCCAAAATGTTTATGACAAAAACCAATAAAATTGGGTTCCAAGGTGAAAGTATTGAAGATCAGTTGGAGATTCCTATTGTAAAAAAACTTACATCAGCTATACCACCTAAAGAATGCGAGAAGCACAAGCCATTTTTGGCAATAATTTCTTCAGTAGTCGTAAACTAATGTGCATGAAGTTAAAAGCGACCGTACGAGAAACGCGATTTGGATAACTACCCTTGATGGTTTCTAAACAAACTAAGATAGGCAAATATTGAGGACACTTTTGACTGCGGGTTTGATAAATCAAACGAAATTTTGGTAATAAAATGAAATGATAACAAAACAGATAAGCAAATTTCCCTTTACAGAACCTAAAATAAGTTCCGAAAAGTGGTGGTGGTCATTATTTACCCCAATATTAGACATTGCTATGGTAAATAGTTGCAGAGTTTTTCAAATAGTATGAAAATGTTTCTTTACTTAACGCAGGAAAATTGTTGTAGCATCTTTCTAAAACTACCCTTTCAACTCCGGGGAGACCAGGGCCACAAATATTAAAACTTGGAGGTTGACAGTTTGGATGTTACATTTGATGGAATCGGTCATAATCATCCCTATATCAACTAAGAGACGATGTTTGTGGCAAACGTGACGTCTCATTATATTATGCTTGCTTTGCAGACATACTAACTAAATACTTATTATAAATATTATCTGACAATTTCATGTATGCTAATATAAATGCATTTTCAATATATCTTTAATTTTATCTAAAGTAACCCGCCAACATCCCAATAATGGGGCGGCTATTGACGCTCCATCTATAGTATAGATTTTGAGGGTTTTGTGTTGTATAAATGTATATGTTAAATTATAAAATGAGTTTTTTACTCACTGCCGAGTTACATTGCGTAATGAGTTGAGTGGTGAACTTGGTGTACATGTTTCAGGTATTATTAATTAATTATTATCTTTTTATTGAAAGCACTGTATCAGAAATATTTTACTTCATCATCATCCGGAAGTCGGCCTTCTTTTAATTTGAATTTTAGTGCTTCAAAAACATAATAATGAATGCAGCCAGGACTAAAAGGATGATCTAAAACTTAAATTCACTTTCTTACTAAATATTCCAAATCCAGTGCTACTATTAGAGAAAAATAGAGCACTTTGCACTTGCCCTTGCGCTTTATAACTTCACAAATTCATGTCTTTCGTTGATTCTTTGCCTAGTATAATTTACTAGCAACTTTTTAGACAATTTTGTACCAAATTAAGAGTTCTAATGATTATTTTGAATTATTATTTTTTTTAACTTATTTTATTTCGGTAAAATGTTTTTTGGATTATTTTTATTTATGAAAAAAATTAATGAATGGGAACACTTTTTTATTTAACCTAGTAACATGGATCTTACGATAGTTCAAAAGTTCACAACATAATGTTTTACCAAACACAGTTGCTAACTTAACATAATTTATCGGTCGAAATGAGTCGGAAACATGGAATCATGTTTAATTTTAAATTTGAGTCAAATATCACTTATAAAATAAAAATAAGTATTATAAAATATCCAGAAAGTATAAGTTGTAGGTATAGTGAAAACGATCTAATAAACAAAATCAAATAAAATGTTGGTAATAACTTTTCTAGCATAGAAAATTTGCCAAGATGATAACACCCACCTTCTAGTATTTAGTCCTTCCTGAAAAAACTTCGTATGTATATGGAATATAGTTTACTTGATTATTTTAATTATGTGATTAGTTAAAAAAGAAAATAAGAATTATCTTTGATGAATTTTCACGGCCGAACTCTGTATAACTGTTGTGATAATCTTGATTGCTTCTAAACAAGAATAAATAATAATTTATAGAGCATAAATAAAATTAAGATAATTTATATATTGCCTTTACTGAAGAATTTATTCCTGGGTTATTTTGACATTTTAAATTGAAAGACAATATTACAAATGTTAATATTTTGAATTATCTAACTTAAATATACCTATTTGTCAATAATTTGTTTGCGGTACAACCCCCTGATGAGTTCAGGATGAATGAAAGTGGATATATAGGCTTTTAATTTTTGTATTGTAACTGTAGGAAATCATTTCTTAAGTGTACAAATTTTCCTTCTTTGATGAGTTAATATTTTTTTCATCTCTATTTTTTTGCTTCTAATACTAAGAACACTGTTACTTAATTCAATGCGTTCTTGCTTCTAGAATGCATAGTGCTTGACCTATATTACAAGGCACAAGGTGCCAAAATGTATTGCACAATAATTCACAAAACACTAAACTGCAGATTACAACAATTTTCTGAAAGTTACTTTCTGCAACAATGTACCAATGTAAACACTAATACAAACATTATGTGAATGTCGGTCCTCATTCTAAACAACCCTAATCCTTTGCGCAACTTTATATCACCGCCACGATATGTTTCAAGTAGTGGTTATTTTAATAGTCTATGATAAAATATATTGGAGGCATTGTTTTTGATTTATTATGCACCTAAAACATTTATATTAGCACAATCATTTAGGAAGGACAGTATAAAATGCAAAAAACTATAAGTATTATTATCATACTAGGTTTGAAAGAATGCTTTTGTCATACCCAATAATTATTTTATTGTTTTTTCTAGAAATGCATAAATACGAAGCTATATTGTGTCAGATTTTTTGTGATTTAACTATGGAATGGAATCCTCTGCTTGTTGAAAATATTCATCCTAGTAGTATCCAACTACTGCTACTGTGTTAAATTAGGTTGCGGTGGAAATTGTATGTCAGGACCAGCTAACTTAAAACTTGATATCCGTTTAGAGGCTTTCAGAGGATGGTCAGACGCCAGGTTGCCAACATAAAATTTCACTTTGCTGTTCAATTGTTTCTATTGATGAAAACGAAAAATGAAAACAAATAGTTCATCTTAAATACCATGTGGATTTAAATATAAAATTACAGACAATACTGATGGGTATTTTTTTTATTAATAAGAAATACGACATTTTATTTGCTGTCATTTTATAAAATTAAATAATCGTATTTCTTATCAATAAAAAAAATAATCATCAGTACCTGTAACTTTATATATTAAATCTATATGGTATATAGAATGAATTATTTGTTTATCATCAATTAGAAAATAATATTTAAAAGCAAGTTATAAGTTTATGTTGGCCACCTGAAGAAAACGTCGCCTTACCTGACATAATTATTATTAAGTTGGATTCATAGTATACGTACCATATGCTGTATGTTATAATCGTACGCCGTATGATGTAAATTATGGAAAGTATATTCATGGTTTGAGGACCATTAAGTTGTGCGCATGCACAGTACGATGGGCCGTTATAACAAATTCCGTAATAAAATCTATATCAGTAATGGTAAGAACTGTTGTATTGACATGCATATGATAAAGAAGATGTTATCAAGTATAGCTGCATTGGATTAAGAATGTATGTTTCTGCTGGTGCGTCTTTCCTTGGTGATAGTAGTTACTAGCTGTTTACACTCTGTCTATGGTGTAATGTTTGCGGTCTAAGTCTTGACAATACAGCATGTCCAGAAATGAATCAGACAGTTTAACAGACGATTCTTGTCATGAAAATAAGAAGATTTTCTTAATAAAAACTTGAAGACCAACAACGTTCCGTACCTAAAATTCGAGGCTACAAAATGGGGTTCTGAAAATTTCCCTTTTGTGATATTCAAAAAAAACACATGCCCTAGACAAACCTTTAACTTGGAAAATCGGTGCCAAAAAAATGTAAGGCCATAATTAATCATGTAGAAGTGGCATACTGGCGCTCTCTAGTAACAACAATAAAATAAATAAGTCCATGAAATTCTTTTTACAGTTAAAATTATAACCATATCAAATAACACGTCGTTTTGTCTATAGTTCCTTAATTATCGTAAAAACAAAATTATCTTGAGTCCAAGATTTTATTAAGAATATTTTCAAACTTTTATGAAAAGAATGAATCTATTACTCACTAAGTTCTTATTTGATTCTAAGAACACTTTTACACAATTTGATGCATGTTGTTAACACGTTGAAAAGTCACACTTCTCAGACTAGTACATAGTTGATGACTATTGCGATATCTCATAATCTCCCATCGTATATGAGTCACACCGATGTTGATAATTAGTAACGTCAGTATTTTTATTTAGCAATCAATCTAGGTGGGGGTCTTTAACCGCAAGGTAAACAGACCAAAAACTGGCCAGGGATTAACATCAACAGTGAATCATTTGCGGAGGTGTGAAATATATCACAATGATGTGGTGCTGTTGAGAGCTTAGTGAACAGACCACGACGTCATATTCATGTTAATGTACAAGGTAGTTTCATTTTTTAATTCACACTGTTGGCATCTTAGAAATAGTAAGAAATATATCGTATTTTTAAATCATTTATTTAACGTTAGCTATTTCCTTTTACCGAGGCTAATCAACGACACCAGGAGACGATCTACCCCCAACCTGGAAAAGTTCCCGAAGCTCTTTGTATAAGAGTAAGAATCTTTTAATTGTCTAACATCGTATAGACAAAGGACCGTCTGCTTTACTTTCTCTGTGAAGGCCCAAGATTGCATAGCTTGTGCATTTTAAGGTGGTGTACAGGCCGCTAGAAGATGAGCGAGCCTGGTGTGTCTCGCTGGACTAATTGCCCACCCAACTACTAACTCAGTATCTGTTACTTTAAGTATCGAGTTCGACGACTCGATCTTATAAAATATTTACTTCGTATCTAGTTATTTGTCACCTTCCCAAGATAAATATTTGGCTAAAATTCAATTTTTGATTTAAAGAATCAGAGATAACGCAACTTGTCTCATTCTCGTGGTGCGATAATAATTTTTTTATGAATGCCTTATTGATTTTTTTATAAGCTTTTAACTTGTCATTCTGCTGATCGTGATATCTTGTCAATAGTTTTGCCCTGAGTTTACCTTGAAAATAGAAAAAAATCTTTATTTGCAATTTTGTTGACTACAGCATCTCAATATTCAAAGAAGCTATATTGTCTTTGGTAAATTGTGAGATATTTAAAACCTACAGTTGAAACTGTAGCCAACTATCCATTTTCGAAAGGTCATATCAAGTAACTGAGGAGTTATTGAATATTTCATAAAATGTGATCCATCTGTTTTCACATATTGAGTGAGAATGAAATACCTAATTTAAAAAATTTAACGGACCTTTCATTTTTTACCCTTTTATCCGATTGAAATTAGAGAATCCGCAAGATTCAGAAGTGTACAAACGACTGAGGTTTTCTATATCTGTTAGCTAAAGCCTTATGCAATGAATGGCGAAACTAATTGTAAAAGTGAGGTGAGGTCCTGTAGCGAGTGTTGCATGCGTGTTCAGAACACGGCATATTCAGAAGCACACACCTTTGAATGAACATGGTTTTCGAGAAACCATTTTGATATGAAAAAAATGTATAGCTATAATATTACAAGACGGTTAGTCTATATTGTCATGATAGTTTGTTTCGTGGGCTTAGAGTAGATTGTTATTTGAAAATACTAAAAATTGATCACCTGTATTGATTATCCTTGGACATTATTCACTATTTTGATTATATTTTTCTTCAATTTAGTGCAATTATTTTATTTGTTATTTATTTACGTATAGAATGAACCCCTTGCAAAAATGTAATAACAAATATTATAGTATTAGAAGATAACAATATCACATTTAACATTAATATTAGTTATAAAAACAAGGCATGTATTACTGATATTTTTAATTAGATATTTTTAATGACTTTTTAAAATAATTAAAAGTGCAGCCCAAAATTTACAGTTCATATTTATTAATGAAAGATACAGATTTGTCAATAGGTGATTGTTTGCTATAATTAATGGAATGAAATGGAACAAAATAAATTTTGGTTTCCAAGACCTCTGTTGAAAGCATTAAAATTAGCATATCGGGACATACAAAATTACCATTTGTTAATTTAGGTGTGAAACATAATTAAGCTAATAATTATACATTGATTTTAACAGGTTGAGTACATTTAGTATATTGAAATAAATATGATTTACCAGACAATGTAATTTATATGCACAGTATTTTAAAAACTTGTTTTGAATTCTTTCAAGAGTGTTAATATGAATTGAACGCAGATGAGATCAAATAATAAATTCATAGCCCATATACGATACTACTAATAATATATAAACCCTTTAAATTGATACAGTGAATAATTCTGTACTATGGTAGGGAAAAAAACTTAATATTTTAGATCATTTGATATATCTGCTATTGATATGTTCAATAAAGTTTAATGTTTTATTAATTATTACTCCTAGGCCTCGTACGGAAGTCACGTATTTAAACATGTCATTCTTTCAGTTTTTGTTACCTTTAAAAAAACTAACATGACAGGATTTATTTATATTAGGAGACAGATTATTAGCAGCCCACCATCTAGCTAATTTATTAATATCACTCTGTAACAATATTTGGCTTGTATATGAGTCAATGCTTCTAAACAATTTTAATCATCTGCAAATAGTAAAAAAATCCTAATTATTAGCGTAGCCGCCAGTATCATTAATAAAAATATTAAAAAAGAGAGGAACGCTGTGTGATCCTTGCGGTGCTGCTAAAGGCACCTTTATATCATCAGACTGAAAGTTGCCCATCTTTATTTTTTGCTTACATACTGTTAAAAATCTTGTATCATTTGATGCAGTGAATTATAAAATTTTGCCTTGTAAAAATCTGTCTAGATCGCATTTTATTTGAAATTTATTTTCCAAGGCATACAATAATTTACTCTTATGACCAAGGTATTAGCAACAGTAGATCTATTGAGAACAAATTCCAGGTAATCTATAAATGACTGTTTAACATTTCCAAATACGTCATGTCCGACTGAACGCGCTTCACCAACAATACATACTCTAAGGCCTTCTAAGTTTTTTTTTCTTATCTTATTTATAATAACGTCCTGGCGGAGTTTAACACAATGCTATTCCACCACTCAACCAGGACAGGCATACACACAACAACCATTCCCTCCGACATTTGCCCGATGCTGCAGTTGAGGCTCTAACTAAGGAGAGACAGATAGTGACTAGCCGTATTCTGCCATACAATAACGCACTGGCTATTGTGCTACCGCCTCAGTATTTAAAAACGTGATTATTTATGTGACCCCATGAAAAGAAGGCATAGGTAATCAAATCAAATGACCAATGAGGCCACTCTGCTGCTAATCTATGGCCAATATATCTATCGGTTTGGGAAAATCATATACACAATTTCTGACCGCTGCCTCTAGGTACACGATCTTATTGAAATCAAATATTGTTAGCGATGGTACCGGAATAAATCCAGATATTAATAATATGATTGTCGATCATACGCGCCCAAACATCAGTTTCTGTTTTCGCTGAGTGCAAGCTTCCATCATCCAGTGACGATTATCTTATGTCTGTTGACTGATCCATGTAACCTAAAAATGGCTTTGTCAGAAAATAAGATTTGCTATTACAACATTTTAATCTGTGGACACATATTCCTCATAATTTCGCAAAATTGAAACCTATCGAAATCATCCGTAAGCTCTTGCACTAAACGTACACACTTTATACGTATGGAATTTCTCATTTTTAAGTATTCTGAGAACATATCCTTGAGATATACCATAGTCTCGTTCCAAGTCATGAGTGGATAACTTAGGATCTTCTGCCTAATAAAATGTTTAGTGCCACCGATAACAGGTTTTGTTCGGCCTGATTTTTGTTTATCCTTCCTTCCCGTGTCTCTCTATTTTTTTTCACACAAACTGAGTAATCGCGGGACGGTTGGACTAAACATCATTAAATAATCTACGCACATCCTGTTGCATCATCATCTTCCTCTAACTGTTGGTATTGTATAAGCCATGCTCAGGATACTATACTATATAGAGAAGTAGACTGTATTTCCATCTGTAACTACCATCTATCTAATATTTAATGTTAACAAATTCAAAAATAGGTCGAAAACTTATTCAGAAAAAGTTGTTGAATTTCCTCGGTAATCCAGTAAGAATTATGGAAAATAAGGAAAAGGGGTAAGAGGAAAAAGGATGTAATCCTACTTTTTCGACACAATACCAAACAACTATTAAACACAACACAAACAATATATAATTTTAATTTACTTTCATAAATCTGACTTTCAATTTTCACACAAAATTGCTGTAGCTGCTACTAAATACAGCGGCCGGCGACCATATCACTAATAATACCCACGTGCAACTTAAAACTTTAATTTTGCCACCATGAAAATGAAAATAATTAAATTTAAAATCCAAATTAATTTTAAATGAATATTTTAAAAAACGCTTCACCAGGTATCATTATGAAGAATGTCAATGGGCATTTACGAAAAGGAACTCCGAGGTAGCTGACAGGTCAGTCCTGATTTTTAACAGTTTTCTCCGAGCGTTAGGTACATTTTAATAAGTTTATTATGGTCCATGGAAGAAAGAAGGAAAATGTAATTGAACTTTCTGCAATTTGCTGTATAGGGGGTCGATTTTTTCTTTGTATGTTCTTATGGACAAGGGTTTTCATTTATACTGAAAGTGTGGAATAAAGCATGATGTCTATCTATCTATTTATTTTTCATTCCCTACAACACTGCATTGGGCGCATTGATAAAGAAGCTCACAACTTATTTTAATGTCCTGCAGTCAGATATATTATAGTTGTGTGAAAAATTTATGTTTTCAAACTTGTTCCCAGTTGGTGGTGGCAGAAATCAACCTTAATGCTCTGACAAAATGTCGGAGTTAAAAAGGCGTACGGATTTTATTAACCTGGGCATACAGATTGGCTATTTGAAGTAGTAAAAAATACTCGGAGTTACTTTTCTAAAGCAATCTTTGAACTTGGAGAGCGCAAGGTGGCTTTTCGTAAACGCTTAATATATTATTGTCTGTCAGGTGTACGAGACCATTTCCACCAAACTCAATTGGCATCGATTAACTTTTAAACCAAAATTTAAAATGAGACGTCAGAAAGACGACGAAAAGATGACAATAAGCTGGGGCTAAATTTTTCCAAAGTTCACTCAAAGAAACTGAGAAACTATTGATAATAGCCAACTTATCAATTTTCCTAAATAACTATTGCTTTCTATTTTGTTTGAGTAAGATGTGCTTTATTTATATTAATTGTTACCTAGCTGTCATAACTGGCATTGGCATGGCTTGCTATTGGCTGGATGATCTATCTTACTACGTTAACAAAATTACTGAAAAATTAATTTTGTTAGAAAATTTTCTTATCTAACCCTATTAAAATTTTATTCTGCCTCATGCAAAAGAACATGCTGAATTCAAAAAACAAAAAGTATGGTTGCCGTAGCAACGACACCATATCGGATAAACATTTTTCAGGTCACCAAAATATAGCAAAAAAAAATGAGCTAAAAATACTTTCATTTAAACATTTTCTAATCTATACTTTGGTCGGACTAAATAAAAATTTAATAATCACGTCTTATATAGAAATCACAGTATTTTCAATTCTTTTCTGGATTATGATAGACTTAATTATGTCAGTAGCTAAAATACTAATGATAAATGACAATAGAAATACAAATATTTATTATGAAACGAATATTGAAAAATGAACATTTCAGTATAGTTTTTTACCACACGAAAAAAGTGGGAAATTTATACTCGACAATGAAGGACAAATTGATGGCTAAGTATAAATCAAATTTGGTATATAATATTCCTTACAATAATTATCGTGCAGTTTATATAGGACAAACAAAACAATTGCTAAAAACGAGGATAAATGAACATAAATACTCGTATAATGCAAGACATAAAAAAAAACAAAAAACCGCACTAGTAACACACCATTTTAATTCAAACCATGACTTTCCGTTCGATAAAGTTAAAATTTTAGACAACGAACCCAATTACAAAAAAAGATTAATAAGCGAAATGATTCTTATTAACAGACACAGTAATACTGTCAATAAAAAAAACGGAGACTGAAAATTTTAGCAGAATTTATAACAACCTAATAGAGAAATATATAAAATTATAGCCATCCCTTATACACATTAATGAACAACAAACGATTATTTTATTTTTAATTTTTTTTTAAATTTAATTTACAAACCTAGTTTTTCACCGACTGATATATCAATAAATAAAGATAACGTTTTTACAGAGTATTTTTATTTTGCTTCTTCAAGTTTTTTTTTTATAAATTAAGTACTGTTAATTTTTTCAAATCTTTATACATTTTTTTCTGTTCAGACCACACGAAAATATAAGTACTGAAATCCAACATAAGTTACGTTATTTTACTTTTACGATATTTAACGATGATGATTGTATTGACAAAAAACCAAATAACTTATTAGGTAAACGTGACTGATAACACAGCCCCACAAAAAAAATTTTTTTTTCTGACCTAGCGACGAGACGAGTATATCCTTATGTACTTTTGATCGCTGATTCCGAATCCGGGGTCAAAAAAAGTCGTACACCCCCAAAAAAAATTTTAGAGCCAAAAAAACACTCCCTGAATAGGGTATGAGATAACGCTCTGAAAATGATGTTATCATTTTAATCAATCGTTTTGTTTAATATTTTCGGGAAAAATTGAATGCATTACGATAAAAATAAAGGTAAGTTACAGCGTTCACCCTATCGGTATGAAACGCACCCCCATAGAGGGTGAGAACCACCCTCATCTGCCACCAAACCAATTGATAACGACAATGACTGAAAAACATTTAAAAATGTTTAAGTTTCGTTAGGTTTGCAATAAACTGACGTAAAATTCACGTAATACCCCAAAACTACCCCTATAGCGTTATGAAATGGAAAAACGATATCAAGGAAGATGGGACGAACACATGATAGCAGACTACTGTTGGTCTCTGAAAAGGGACACGAAAGAACAACACAAACGACAGTCAGTAAGAAGATCGTTTGAAAATAAAGTTAAAAGAAACCATAAAAAAAAATTAAAAAAAGAAGAATTAAAAGCTACTAACGTAAGAGTACTTCTCACCCCCTTCAGGGATGCGTTTTATACCCATATGGTGTTAAGATTGGTGACAAATGACTGCTAATATCCTAGCCACAAGGATCTCTGCAAATAAGACCATCCATATAATGAAATCGTTATCAAATTTTATGTTTTTTCCTTTCTCTTTTCTTTAATTGAAGTTAAGGGTTGTTTTTCATAACGCTATAGGGGTAGTTTTGGGGTATTACGTGAATTCTACGTCAGCTTATTGCAAACCTAACGAAACCTAAACATTTTTAGATGTTTTTCAGTCATTGTCGTTATCAATTGGTTTGATGACAGATGAGGGTGGTTCTCACCCTTTATGGGGGTGCGTTTCATACCGATAGGGTGAACGCTGCAATTCACCTTTATTTTTATCGTAATACATTCAATTTTTCCCGAAAATATTAAACAAAACTATTCAGGGGGTGTTTTTTGGCTCTAAAATTTTTTTTTGGGGGTGTACGACTTTTTTTGACCCCAGATTCGGAATCAGCGATCAAAAATACATACGGATATACTCGTCTCATTGCTAGGTCAGAATTTTTTTTTTTGTGGGGCTGTGTAATTTATTTATTTGTTTTAAAACTTTTTCAATTTTTTAAACTTTTAAATATTTTAGTTATTACACTTTTAATGTTTTACATTTACCATTATCTTTTTTTTTATTGATATATATAAGTGCGATTAGGTGAATTTATGAAATTTAAAAATAATACATTTTTTTAAATGTTAATATTTTTAATCTTTTAAGGAAAATTTTAATTGTGTGTATATACTATATTTCCAAAATTATATAGAAAATGTGAGTTATTTGTTGTAGTCCTGCAGAAGACAATGAATATTGCCGAAATGTCGACTTAATGAGAGAAAAAAAGACATGTAAAATTTGTTTTTGTTCAGACTACACGAAAATGTAAGCACTGAAATCCAACATTAGTTACGTTATTTTACTTTTACAATATTTGACGATGATGATTGTATTGACAAAAAACCAAATACCTCATTAGTCCTTAGGAAGACAATAAATATTGTCGAAACGTCGTCTTAATGAGAAATTGAGGTTTTATTACATTTTTATCCAATTCCGACAAAATATCAATATATTCATTATTTTCGGAGAAAGATGCGAAAAACTGAAAATAAATTAAAACTTCAATGTGCTCTCTCGAAAACTAAACATGTAAGTTTATATAACAAATCCATATTATTTTGGCGCATTTTATCGATTTTCTAAGTTTCCCGATTAAAATCTGGGCCACCTTGTATATTAACTGACTATTTATAATTACTTAGTAATTACGGAAGTGCAGATATTTTCGCAATGCATAAATTAAAAGAAAAAAATATTTATCTTTTTTCATTTACTTTCCATACATGTGAGATTTTACATACATGTGAGAGAAAATAACGGACAAATTAATTAGTAAATATAATCACCGGTTTACAAAACAATCTTCAGAATATACAACACAGAATAGAAATCTTTTTTTAGAAAATCCTTCAGTTCCTTGTCAAGTTAAAAATAAAAATTTCCCACATTAGTCTTCTACTGAGATAGAAAAGGTATATCTGAATTTGATAGCTGTATACACGATGGTGAAGCAACAACGTGGATCCAACAGGTGTATATATTTTGCTAACGTCTGCACAATCGAATATAAACCCTGTTGGGTAATAATGCGGGCAAGAGCAATGGCTTGTGACCCCAGGGCCATAAATATCCCCGGGAGCCTTCGGGATCGAGATACGGGATTGCGCTTCTTGGCTATTCTCTTTAGTTAGACATGTGTTTAGTTTGTTCCAGATGCATCTTAATGTGACTAATTTTAAAATAAGTAACAAGTACACTTTTAAAACTGTCACATTTGTTTCCGTTTCTTTGTTATATGTATGAATTATTTATTGTGCAATAGTGCATATTATTGTACACAGATAATAGGGCGCAACAGATGATTCCAATTTCCAACACGTTCCAAATAATTTTGAATGACTTATTTCAGTTGTTTATGTTTATACAAATTTCCTCGTCACTCAGAGGTGGAACTTGTTGCCAGGGTCTCGTGTATAAATAGGAAACAATGCATAAACAATGATTGGTTAATGCTGAGCTAATATAAATAATTAATAGTTTCATTTTATTTGAATTTAATATTTATGTTTTCTGTGAAATTGGTAAAAAATATATTTGATAATATTAATATTATTAAAATTTTTATTTTTGCATGCTTCACCGTCACCATACAGTGGCGTCTTCAAATGTAGAGCACAAGAATAAATTATTTAATACAAAACATGATATACTTTAAAATGAGCAAACAAATCCATATCAAATATCGGTACAACAATGTAACTAACCACATTTAAAAAGATTCACAGTGATGAATAATTTGTCTCAATTTAATCATCTAAAGTAACAAAATAAGTTAATTATTAATTTGTAAAGATGATAATAACGACAATTTAAATCTTTTATTTTTTGTATGTGAAATATCAACATTTAAATAATACTTTTCCCCAAATAACTGATTAGCAGCGTATGTTGAATCATGTTTGTTTATTGATACGGCTATTTTTATGTTCTGCAACACATTTCCTAAAACTTCTACCTGTTTCTCCAATATACATTTTAGGATAATGTCAGCTTATAGACTTATTTATTTTTAATAAATTCTTGATTTACAACTTGATTTAAAACCAACTTTACCATATTCATAATCATCAGCGATTCCAATTTTTCATTAGAAAGGCAATTTGTTAGTATACTTTTAATAAATTTTGTTAGAGCATGGTTAGCATGTCAAAAGCAGTGCTTTTCTCGAACATTACGTGTCCTCACATTTCAAATTTGTAACAGAAAAAATGAGCACATATGTGCCCCTGGGTCACCTTGTTTAGTTCTTGTCTGGATATTCTAAAACATAAATGTCATTAATTCGTTACTTGAATTGGATAATCATTGATATTTTTTTAATATTAACTTGATTATTTTAAAACGTTTCTATTATGGTATTCTAGAAAGGGGAATCGTACAGTGTTACATCTAAGGAACGTTCTATCCAATTTGATGCCACAATATGACAACACTGATAAACACATTTGAAAGTTTATTAACCCTCATCAATGACAAAATTATTTTAGTAAACATCATCTGGGTGTCAGCATCATAATATGTACGTATGGGGCCCAACCCTATTTAGATGGTTGTACCTTTCAAACTTCAAATTTTAGAATATATATTAATAGGAACATTTCATTATCAGAAGTTTTCTATAAAAATAAATAAAATGTCGAAACCTGTGGTAACAGTTATTTATAGGGTCTAAGTAAACTCTTTTCTAAGAAACTGTTAGTTACAACAGAACTGAAATACATTTTTGTGCATTTTTTAGTTATAACGGAACACATGATTATGGTAACATTTTTACAAATTAATAAAGATGTCTTCCTCAGAAATTGAAAGTGAAGTTGATCTCATTTCGCCCAGATTTTGAGTATATGCTTATCCAGAATTTATAAATTATGACAGTAGCCAACATAACATCTGAAACACTCCGCATAGTTTTAAGCGAAAGTTCCTTTAAAATGGAAAAGAGTATTTGTTTTGAATGAAGCCAACAATAATATAAAAGATAAAACAAAATTCCTAACGAAACATATTTTAGGATCAACAAAGATACAGTTTAAAATAAACTTAAAAAAATAGGTAGGAAATATTTAAAATAAAATTAAACTAATGGCAAATCATAAAATTTAGTCGACAAAAAAATATTTTTAATCCACTCCAAAATTATGTGGTGCCCCACCCACATATCAATGTCACAGTCATTAATATATGTTATGGTTCTGTAATGGTAATACATACGTACTTACACGCAATCGAGGGTCCAAAAGTGCGAGAGCAAATTCACAACTACAACTATATTCTACGATTGTACATTGTTGGTAGATAATTTAATGATTATCAATATTTATTTACCACTTTAAGAATACTGAAAATACACACAATATTAGATTAATTAATATTCAGATGCGTATATAATTATTTACTTATAGTATTTTCATTGTGTACATGCGATATTTGTGATCTATTTTGTGTACAATATTTCTACTGAATATAGTCAATATTATATTGGTGAGTCATCTAGTTCTTTCAATGTACCGACAGCTCGCTGAACATAAGAACAATGTCAAGAAAGGCTAATGTTGAAAATTTGCGAAGAATAGGGTAATATCACATGTTCTTCGCTTGCACCTAAGAAAACACATCTTACTTCTATGTTCTTAAGTAGAAAATTAAAATTTGCATGAAAAAGTAATTATGTATGCAGTCAAGCAACACCGGAATATTCGCCAGAACTAATAATTTTCTTTTTACACGAAACAAGAAGCAGGCATTTCATACAGTTAATTTAATATAATAGCATTTAATTTTTTAAATTATTTTATTTAATTTAATTTATAAAGATGTTTTTGCTAATATTAATGTGATAATATTTTTTTGTACTAATGAATTATTTATATTTATTTGAAATATTAAATAGTGTTCATGCTTTTTGCTTCGATTCCATAACTTGTACTTAGATTGTGCTTTCTCCAAATCAAAATTATGTAATTTTGTACATTAAAGTTTTGTCACTGGTTAAAGATTTTTTTTTGCTTGATTTTACAGTTGCTGATGTTATCTGCAATCTCATCTCAAAAGAACAATCATTATTAAATTTGCATGTAACACCGCATTGCAACTGTACCCATAGAAGACGTGGAATTATTAATCTTCTTATCATTCGGAATCAAATGAAATAAGATAGGATTTGTGTGGTAGGTAATACAATAAATTGGCCATAGGTATATGGTGTATATGTATCTTAATGAAGTAAAAATCTAATGAAATTTGATGCTAATCAAAACAGTATTCATTACTCATCCATACCTTTGATTTCATCATATACTTCTAAACATAATATAATATAATTCCTCATTTTCTTCTAATTTTAGAGCAGCTGATTAAGGGATAAGAACCACAAATTGTTTATATACAATTATTAGGGGCAGCATACATATCTTCGAACGAGGAGTTAAAAATTAAACTATATATCTAAGAGCTGTGTAGGGAAATTAATGTGTAATCAGTGCAATCGTATCAGAAACAAAACTCCGATATTTAGCACGTTTTGAGACCCGATAATCATTTTCTTATATTTTTGCATTAGATTTTTACAACAAAAAGATGCACTGCTTTCAAATAAAAAAGTTTAAAAACCCTAGTTTTTAATATTTAGTAACTGTACATATTAATATTTATAGGACATTTTTAAATAACAAATTAGTTGAAACATCTGCTGCAATCGGACATTTCCGACTTCTAATAACTGTAAGACTTCAGACCGCTTTATTAATATCTTCGTAGCTTCACACTAGAGAATAATATTCATACAAAAAAAATGTTTTGTCGTTATGTTAAAACTCATTTTTTTAGTTTCGGGGATACCTACGTTAAGAAATCAAAATAACTGATGTAGACCATTTTTTATAATTAACAATTTAAAATATGTTTGAAACAAATTATTGATAAGCTTAAAATAATTTACAGATTGTACCTATTATGCAATTTGTTAAACTTCCAAAAAAAATGCATCTTCGTTTTTGGTATATAAAAAATAAGTTAGAGAACTAAGGAAGCTTGTTGACACATTTTTTGATTTAAAACATTGATATACATTCCCCATTACATCCAAAACAAATTACCCATAAATGCATTTTTACACAATTTGGTGGAAAAAAGGTAAAAAGTTTTCAATATTGTAATTAAATAAGACGGTTATGACACCAGAAATTTTTTCGTCAAGTATTTTTCCTCCAATGGAAATAACATTAATTAAACTCACTATAAATATATTTATATTTTTTCCTTATTGATGATGTCAAGAAATGTTTCTTTTCACTGCTGCCTGTTCAATTTGCTGTGCTACAAATAATAATCATCATCGAAGAGCTCTTTTAAAACTACGAACTCTTTGTCTTTGAGAATTTGTAGATTCTGTAAAAAATGGATTTGCTAGTTTCGTTTCTGAAAAACCATTGTCTTCTTTATCATGGCATGCTAAATGGAGAAGAGTTTGATCTTCCTCATATTATCAATCATCATCTTCCATTCTTAGTGTGAGTTATCTCATTGTCTTCTTGTTGTGGTATTCTAAGGTTCATCATAATTTTACCATTTCCTGTTTTTAACTATTTTCTTGTGTTAGTGCCGATTCGACAAATTGTTTAAACCGATTTTTCACGTAGACGGTTGGTTTTAAGATAAATTATGAAGAGTATCTTTTTGTACTCTATGACACATAGAATCCTTCAATAATAAATTGTCAAAACAAGTAAGTACCAAAAATATAGGAGAGAAGTGTACTCCATCTTGCACCACGAGCTTACGACTGGAGTGTATTTTAGTTAGCACTATAAAATAATAGTTCCTATTAACTCTAAACCACGTCAAGTCTTACAGTTGTATTTCAGCGAATTATTGGAATAATTATAAATTAATTTTGCGTTCTATCTTCGAGAGAATGTAGCTCTTTTAGGAAGCTTTTGCATGTAGAATGAATTAGTTCCGTGTATAAAATATTTTCAATTTCATTAGATGTAATCCCTTCACCTTTTAATTAAAAAAAAAATTGATTATGTTTTTTGTGAAGAAAGTGTAGAATTAAGCATTCATTATTTTAATCTTCCGAAATATTCCAAATCCTAGAAAGTTGGACACTACAAAAAAGATTATCTAATCAGTTTGTAATCTATCTATCTATCTATCTATCTATCTATCTATCTATCTATATATTCAGCATAATAGGAAAAATTATTGCGGAGTAGAAAGCGTTACTTGTAATATAAATTACACAAGCCTGCAAAACATAATATATGGTGGGGAGTTTGTATTTTTTAATGTAACTCTGTAAAACTTTTTTATGCTGATTCCAAAAAAAATATATAAAACAGTTTTCTGATAAAATATGTTGAAATAATGCACTACAATAAAATACTTAGTATTCTTAACTAAAAAATTGCAACCAAAATTTTCAACTATAACAAAATAATTTTATAAAAAAAAAACTTTTACAATGTTTACATGTATTTTTGCGAATGAAAACACTTCCGCTCACTTTTGAAAGAACGCTTAGTTAAAGCTCGTTTTTATAAATTACCCCCCAAAGGGAACCCCTTAAACCCCAAAAACCCCCCCCCAACCAGGGGGACATTTTGTCGTCCTTGATGTCTCACTCCATCTCTTTAGTGTCTTGGTGAAATCTTTCACCCTGTTATTTACTTACCGCCCCGGGAGTTCTAGTAAAATAGTCATGATACGAATGAAGAACAAAGTTTCAAACTCATATTGCACCCCTTCATTGACTATATTCTTGAAATCAAGGGTCTCTGTTATTACCTAAAAACTTTTTGACCACATTTTTAAAACCAACCCGTGCAGCCTTTTTCTTCATCATTCTATGTTGAGTCAAACACTCTGTTCTTCACTAACTGTCTAAT
This sequence comes from Rhamnusium bicolor, assembly GCA_029963845.1. NCBI lineage: Eukaryota > Metazoa > Arthropoda > Insecta > Coleoptera > Cerambycidae > Rhamnusium > Rhamnusium bicolor. The sequence goes on along the minus strand of JANEYF010003482.1, from coordinate 74,902 downwards.
TTGCGGCCCAGCAAAAATGCCTTCTTTAAGCTTTGCTCCTGACAAATTATTGAACTTTGAACATAAATACTTGAAGCAGTTACTGTTTTTGTCGAGAACTTCATAACTCTAAAATTGTGACAAAACTGTAGACTCTCAAAATGCAGGCCTGTGCTATTAATTAAAAAGAACTAAATATTTCTACAGAACATATTGTGAGTCATTAATTGAGGGTTATATCCGAGTACATCAAGTTTAATCGGTGAAACTGTGTACGTCACATTAATTTAAAAATTTTGCTTAGCAAACTTGGGTGTATAATAATTAAAAATTATTATACACTAAAGCATTTGCTCAAAAGCACAATTTTAAAAACTTAAATTGAATTAAATTGGATCGAAAATAACGTTATATATAAAAAAATACATTTCCTGAAGAATTTTTGCAGTTATGTTCCACATGGTTTTTATCACATTTTCCTTATAATCTTTACCATCTCTCCATCTCATATTGAAAGCCCAGTCTTTAAGTACCAACGCATTATCTATGGTTGTAGTGGCTTCAAATTGGTATACTGTTTCATTACAAAAATCAGTAAATTGGCCCTATACCAATTTGTACGTTCATTATAGTGTTAATAGGAACGCTTCTTAGGATTTCTTTGTCACTTGGAAAGTGAAACATTTCCGAAACGATTGGCTTTATTACTTAGATTTATGATGAGGGAAATAATCTATCAAAAAGTATTTATTTTAAGTTGGATTTCGCAGTGAGTGAGAAGTAGAAGTTTTTTGAAGATATCTACTTGATTTTTATAAATATTTAAAATGGTTTTAGAACTTTGCTAGTATTTAAATGAATATTAATATAAAATGTTTTCAATTTTTGTTATAATTGATTTGTGATCTAAGAGCCTTACATTAGGAAATACAAGCAATGCAATAATTGCTATATTTTTTGACATGACACAAGTAAAATCTGGTTATGCAGAAAGACGTCATGAGGACGTTCATTTTTTTGCAGCGAAATTTAGTGAGATATTTAGTTAGTTAGTATTACCAATGTGGAACATTGGTGTGGTATTTGAATATACAGGGGTTTATTACTTTGGTGTGTGGTATAAATATTTAAATAAATATTAAAAAAATGTTACAGGAACTATTATATGGGGTTATCATAAAGTAAGAGGTCTATTTTAAATTCTTATATAGTTTTAAGAAATTATGCTAGTAGCAGAAAGTAAACAGAATCTAGTTGCCTCAATAATTGGATTTTAGTGTATCTATGGAAAACAAAAGGATTGTTGTAACAATTATTGATACAAGTGTCAAACGAAATAATCATAATTTAGAGAATTGTTCTCAAAATCAAACTCGCGTAACGTAAATTGTAACAATTTCAATATGGATCTGCAAACAAGAATTGGTTTAGTGCAAAGTTATTATGAAGGCGGTAAAAATTACACTACTGGATTACGAAGATTTCGTACGAAAATGGGTTTGAGAACAGGGCCGTGCAAAATGAAGGCGTATCGTAATTTGATTAGCAAATTTAAAAGAGCAGGGTCTGTAAAAGGCCTTCCGAAGTCAGGAAGACCTAGGATTAGTGATGTCTAAGTTGCAGAAGTTCTTCAGGAAAATCAAAACGTAGCCAATACTAATCCGCTAGCAATCAGTAGGGTGATTGCGATATCAAAACGATTACAAATGCCATACACCACGGTTTGGAAAATTTTACGGAAAATCCTAAAAATGTATCCCTATAAACTGCAACGAAATTAAAGGCCAGATTTTGCTCTCAGGTACGATTTTTCATTACACGTATTGGCTCAGATGGAAATTGAACCCGAATGGTTATTTCGTATTTTATGGACAGATGAGGCCCATTTCTCTCTTAATGGTGGAATTAATACTCAAAACTGTCGAATATGGTCAACAGAAAATCCACATGAAATCGTTCAGCAAGGCCTTCATGACAAAAAAGTCACCGTTTGGTGCGGTTTCACAGCTAATTTCATCATTGGTCCATACTTTTTCGAGGAAATACAGAATAGGGAGGCCGTATCTGTAACTGTTACTGGTGAACGGTACCTGCAAATGTTAAGGGATTATGCAATTCCACAGTTACAAAACGAGCACGTAGGAATTGAAAACATGATTTTTATGCAGGATGGAGCTCCTCCTCACATTTACCGACCAGTTAAAGAATTGTTAACTGCGGTTTTTCAAGATCGTGTTTTAGCAGACATTTTGCAAATTCATGACCACCAAGATCACCTGATATTAACCCAGCGGATTACTGGCTGTGGGGTTATTTAAAAAATTTTATGTTTAGAACATGGCCAACAACGCTGGAGGAATTAAAAGACAGTATTAGAGAGCAAATTCGTGCAATTCAACCAGAAATGTTGAATAGTGCTGTATACAATTTGGAGGAACGGTTGGTAATTTTACAACAACAAAAAAGAGGTCATATCGAGCATTTGCGGTAACTAGTGTTTGACATCAGAAATCCCATTATGTAAGCAACTAGATTCCATTTACTTTTTGTTATTAATTTGATTTGTTAAGAATATACAATAAGTTAAAATATATCCATTACTTTATAATCACCAGTTATACTGATAGGCACAAAGCGTAGAGCACACAGAAATTACCTCTAATTATTAACGGTGTTGGTGACACTTTTGAGAGAAATTGCTTGAAAAAATGTTATAGTGTAAAACAATAACTTTCTTGCTATCATTATTTCAATTGCAATAATTATTACCTTGCATAGCATTGATTGCCTAATGGAAATTGGCTCTAACAAAGTGTGCAAATATTTTCTTTGTCAGTCAGGTCAAAAATTTTATGTACAAAAAAATTTAACAACTAATAGTTTATATTATTATCATAGTCCTTAGAAGAATAGTAAAGTCCTAAAACTATCTTCAATTTTCATGTTTGGTTTAAAAATATTTTAATGAAATGAAACTGATGCTCAATGTGAAATCTTAACTTTAAATAAAATACAACATTTATATACAAGTAATTACAGGACTAAATATATGATGATAACATAACCTGAAAATTATTAAATAACGAATACTATACTGAAAGGACTGAATGATATTTTATCAATTAAATGTGTACGGGCAAGTTGGGGTATAATATTTGTTTACCTTACATTCGAAGAAGTAAATAAAACAGTCCCGTAACTATTTCGAATTACGCATTGATATATTTATTTTTTTTTATTATTTTATTTATAAAATATTCTATTTGTGCAAGGTTTGATGATTTATTATTAAAAGGAATTAGAAAAAAGTGTGTGAGTTTACATTTATAAAATAGTTTACAGATATAAATCAATCAGTAATCACTGAACTAATTTATATAATTTTGTTTTCTGTTTTATAGCAAGTTTTAAAGTAAAAAATAATTTGTTTAATTCGAAATGTTAAATAGTTTTCAAACACAGTATAACTAACTGACGGATATATTGCTCGAATTGTGTCTATCTAATATAAAAATTTAGGTGCAATAAATCACTGAATCTAAAATTGTATCATAACCAAACTATAGAGTTTTGTCAAAAAGACATAAATATTTGTACATTATTACAATAAACATATGCTGTCTAGATATCAGCTGATAGAACACTTGCTTAGTGTGGCTAACATGAGAATCAATAACCTAATGTTAACGATACTTTAATAGATGGTTACATTATTTTATTATTTTCGGCAATAAATTGTCTGCCCTCACATCATAAAATTGCACGTTAAAAAGTACGGTACCCAATGTACGTAAGCAATAACAATAAAATCTATGAAATATATAAGAAATGCATCAATTTATCCGTACATATATTACGTGACAAAATAAAAATGGTTTTTGACACGCTATAATAGTTTTAAAACAATGATCTAATGGTTTTAAAAGCATCTGCTATAAAGCACCCTCCTTTATTTTGTCCAACCCCTCTGAGTTGTAAATATAAGTCTAATCGTTCAGAGATTTTCGAGTTATTTGGCGGCATTAGCACAAGTGTTAGGGGTAATTTAATTATATATTCTAAAAATTATTGTTATTGAAAAGGGCTAGGTAATAATAATAGTGAGTGGTGAAAATTTCGTAATTCTATTAAAGAAATAGTTTTATTTTCCTTTAATTTTTATGAATTAACCCGTTCTTATAGAAAAAACTAGATATTAAATCTAATTACGTCCGATACTAAATTTTTGATCTAACCTTTGAAGATATCTTTTAACGTGTTTTGAAAACAATATCTCATCAATACTAAAATTTGTCAGCTTCTGTTTATAATTAATAAGTTCTTTAGCTACAACCCTTCGATACGATCTACAGCTGCCTCCCCCACATTCCGCAGGGTTAAAGACTGTAGATACCAGAATCGTGTGCCCTAAGCAGACGGAGAGAACCTAGAAAGACTTTTCCTGCATTCGGCATTCCAAACATTCGGATAATCCTTGTCAGGCTGGTGTGATCTTCAATTCCAAAAGCAGCATTCGCATCATACTCCCGAGTACACCGGTTATTAGGACGGTCATCCCCACTGAATAGCCTGGGTACTGCATTTGAAGCTCTCTTTCAAGGTTATGTTTTTCTCAGCAGGTGCTGAATACTCGATGACATACATTAACTTGAGTTGATGTTCAAGGAACACCATGTCAGGTTTGTTTTCTTGGATAAGCCTGACTGTCGTGAATGAGTAATTTCAATAAATCCGGCATTTCTCCTTCTCGACAATGGACTCAATATCTCTGGGAACGTAAGGTAGCACTGGTGGTCTACTCCGTACGAGTGCCTTAGGTGGTAATATGGCACTTGTAATGTCACGTTAAGTCGATGGATGCTGGCAGAAATCGCAAATATGAGACGTGCTGAGAGTATGTGCATGGACGATTCCGGCACCTGACGGCAGTTGTTATCAGGAACCTCAACACATCGCACGGGAGTACGGTAGACAAAGATGTTGATAACAACATCCTGACAAGCCACAACGAATCTCTTTCCCTTAGTCTCCGACTTACGCCCGGCTGATTTTAAAAAGACGAATATCAACCTGGTTCATAAACCCAGTGGTTCTTTGTTTTTAGAGAATACTTCTTGCTGGAAATTATTGACGTGCTTAGGAAACAGATTTCCATATTTCGCAACTATTATTTCGGATCTTAGACGATTCGGCCGAAACACAGTAACTTATTCAGTATCACCACCTCGCCGGTCTCCTCGTCAATCATTTTCGATTTATTTAAATGTGTTTACCCTACAAAGCAGAGGTTTATCGGTAGAAAATATGTAACTGTTGCAAGTGTTTGCTGATGAGTAATATCAGCCATTTTCTTCGGTACATAGCATAAGAGCAGTTCTATACCTGTAGGTAATAAGTTGTTTTATCATCTGGGGCAACCCAATTATCGGGAACCTGTAACGCTACTGAGAGTGGATGCCATTGGGTAACTCTGGAATAAAGAAATACATGTTGTTTTTCTGGCTTGGAAAGGTTAAATTCAATAATTGCCCACCAGTGTTTAAAACACTGTCAATTGTATAAGCTATTGAGGAGCTCTCCTATGTGAGTGTATCATAATTTCGTAAAGGATATTTTTTAAATAATCTTAAAACAAGGAAATCTCGTTATTGGCATAAACTATCCTCTGAAAGGAAGGGGATTTAAAATTCCAACCTTGAAACATGGGTCATAAATGTTGAACTCTATTTTGTACTCTCGTTCTATCTTACATTAAGTACGGAAGTAAATCGAACAATCGTGAGACTAGCTTACTATTAATTAGTAAAAATATAATTTTATCCTAGACATGGTTTTATCTTATCTGATTTACTTGACCAGATCTTAGCAGGCTTCTCAGGTCTTCATAGGACTCGCTTTGCACAAATAACACACGGAAATTAAATATATTATTGGAACAGTACGAGAAAAACAATCCAGTTAGAAAGGCACACAAGACTGTGATGGCCTGTGATAACACTGACCTTTACTCCTTCGATACACGGGATAATTTGAAATCGGCATAAATATTCCTTGTGTGTTATAAATTAAGTTACTTATGAAGTGTTTTATCGGAGCGGAGGTATAGATATAGGGAGTGGTTCAAAGTTCTCTTAAATACAGAGGTAGTGGTCTTAGTATACTGTCATAATTCTTCATCATATGGACCTTTCCATTTTCCAATGAAATTTGAATATAGATTTTTAGAGTCCGTTCACAATGTAAAGAGGCCAGATATGTCACTTTGACGTAGAGGAGCAGTAACCATTTTGCTATTCTGTCGTTGTAAATGTTTGAGGTAGCCATACTTGCTGCCCCGTAACTGCAGGCATCTGGCCTCTTTACATTGTAAGCGGTCTCTACCTTAATTACAAGATAAATCATATTTACCTCAGGATTTTGCCGCATGAGAAAATAATGAAAACAATTAAATGTTTGTTTAAAATTGGATATTAGTTTAAAATCAGACAATCTTGAGAAACACTTGCGTTATATGCAGAAATTTTACTCGATAAAATACGAAAAAATTTATTCTAATATAATGCTTATCCATATATAAGTAGGATAATCGTTGTCAATAAAGTATAGAAATACATACTAAAGATACCAAATCGTGCTGCTGAACATGAGCGTAGGCTAAATGAATGTGTGTGTAAAAGAAACATATCTGTTACTGTTGTTAAAAGTGTGGATGCTTCGACAATACATTTGCAACATATGTAAGATCTCGACAGTCCCTTCCTTGAGGCGTTTACTTTGTGGTGAAAAAATGTTTTTGTATAAAGAAAACGGTCATTCTGCATCAACAGTCGTTATATTTGAAAATTAAAAATATTGTTCAAATTCATTTAACTTGGTGCACACTTGGTGCACACTTATAAATATTCCGTAACCTAGCATAGTAGGGATTTTTGCTTAAAAAGAGTATGTTTCTCATAAACTCCACACATATCAGTTAGTGTCCACTGCTTCCACATCATTCACTAACTGAAGAGATTCGATTAATGTTTTCGAACGGTTTTGTTATTTGTCTATGGTATTGTACACTATTGCGTAATTGTTGCATATCTCTTGCAAATCTGCCTAAACTTGAAGAGTTTTCAAACAATTGTTGGCTCTCCCTAATTGCTGCTGATTCTTTACCATTGAAATTTAAAACATACTTTACTTGGACGGAATACTTTGTTTAATAATATACTGCGTTTATCAAGTTCCCCAGCAGGTGTAAATAGGCTGTGGAGTTCCAGGAATGCTGCGATTATTTTTATGAAATTCTCTTGTATGTTTATGTGATTTATGAAAAACTTCTTTTGTATTTACAATTAAATGATATACACTTGCATAACTTGTTCAAATTGTCTCTACAGTATGATGCAGACCATGGAGTGTACAAATGATGTATATCAAATTGGGATATACGGATTTGAGGAAATGGCCTCCTTAAAGCATGGTTATAAACATTAAAACTTCTTTAGAAATTTAAAATTTGTTTAATGTGTCCGTTACTAACTATTGAATTGCTTAACCAGTGCCTTCTTGCAAACTTTTACTGGTTAATAAAATGTTAGCCGACAGTTCATTCCGACGTGATAGACTCAAAGTGCATATCAAAGCGTTACCTATACTGTGTTTCTGGGAATCAGTTGTCTCCTCGACAGTTTTACCCATAATTTTTTTTTCGTGAGACAACTGTTAATAGGTATTAAAGAAGACCCCTACATGTCAAGGTCTTATCACTTTCTGGGATAGTGTGAATCGTTTGGGCGCCTGAAGCATAGCATCTTCGCTTTTGAGATGCTTCTAAGGGATGAGCTCCCTCGCACTGAGTGATATCCTGTTTTTATTATAAAATAGGAAAGAATTGACGAGGACGTAAGAGAAGTACATGGCTGAAGGCACAACGGGGGACCGGTAAAAAGGGCCCGTCTGCGACCTACTTGCCAGGCGTCAGCCTCCCCACCATTACCATTAACAATATTACAACTGGGAATTCGACAGCAATATCCAGTTAAGAGCAAATTTTGCTCAAAATTGGTGAACATGTTGCTTTCGAAGCAGATAAAATGGAATATTGTATACACTCAACATAACATTTAAATCAAATATAAAAATGACATAAGGTACATAATCTTGCTTATTTTATGTGTGAGCAGGACTAGTTATATGTCACTTACAATCTGATAAATGGTGAAAGAAAAACGACAAATCAAACATTTCCATCGTATTTTAAGTTCGGAAAAAAAATCTAAGTTTAAATATGATTAACATACGTTGGATACCTACGCGACATAATCGAAACAAAATACAGAAATCATACTTGTACCTTGTTAGATTAAGTTAGGTTAGGTTTGTTGTGAGTGGGTCTCAGTAGACCCTCCACTGTGGCCATCAGCAGACCTATTGTGGCTCACACCTAATTATATTTCACCCAATGAGTTCAGTCTCTTAATGAAACTGATAACTTTATTGCATGAGAATGTGTCCAGATCCTCTGGCTGTAGTTGCCTTTTGCCTAATATTGAGAATCGGATCTTCTCCACAGCGGGACAGGTGCATAAGATGTGGTCTGCCTTCTCATCATCCTCCAGGCATAGACGACACTCGGCGTTTTCCGGTAGGTCGAGTTTATGCAGATGATAGTTTAGTCGGCAGTGCCCGGTATATAGGCCTGTTAGAGTTTTCAGGTTTACCCTGTTTAACTCTAAAAGTTTCTTAGCTCTTGATTTCAAAGGGTATTTTAAAGTTTGAATGAACTAATCCTGGTAACTCTTGCCAATACTGGAGAGTTTGCCTTTCAGCCCAGGTTGAGATAGCCATCTTGGCAGTACTTGAGGATATGCCAAGTATTGGTTCTGGTCCGACGAATCGTGATCCCGCTCCTTCTCTGGCTAAGGAGTCCGCTATTTCGTTACCTTCCATACCAGAGTGGCCGGGTATCCAGACCAGAGTCATTTTGTTGTTTTTGCTCAAATGATTTAGAGCTTTCTGGGATTTCCATACTCGTATTTTTTCTCTAATAAGGTAATAAAATCCCAGTACAAATTTATTCGTTATTGCTGCTTCCGTTTTAAGTTTGATATTAAAGTTTCTGATATGAAATAGACCAACAGTTCGTAAGTATTTAATAATATAAAAATCTATTTTACATGATGCAAAATATATGGAATATAAATGGATGTTGTGTGAAGTGATATCGTGTTGGTCACTGTTTGGTGACCAACACGGTACCAATTTAATCTATTTGTTCCTCACTTACCAGAAATTGTCAATCATTCCGATATTATTTTCACTAATTATCGAAACTACTGGCAAAATGAATTAAAATGTGAGCATTCTTTAAATTAAATGTATTTCTTATATTGTTAAACATTGACGTGGTATTCCACAAAACAACAAGACACCATATTCTTCATTCGACACGGGTTTCGCCAATCAAATTGGCATCATTATTAAAACTGTTTTAATCATCTCCATATGATGCCAACTTGATTGGCAAAACGCGTGTCGGATACAGTATATTATATTTTATTGTGGAAAACCATGTCAATACTACCTTCACATCAAAGGTTTCAACCCACTTTAGGTTTATTATTAAAACACATGAAATTTTATTTTTTTATTTGAATTTTTTATTGTATATTATTTGTTTTTAAATTTGGTTAATCGATTGCATAACAGAGTTTTATTTAATATTTTACTGTAATTCTGGGCAATTTTGTTTTAAATATTTTTATCTGATTATATAGAAAAATTTATTTGCATAATACATAAATAAAGTGCTTTTATTCAATTCATTCAGTAGTAGTGTATTTTTGTTTCAGAATAACAAATGAAAGTGTTTTCGTATATTATTTAAAAAATAACAAAACAGATACGCTAAATATTTGAATTACTTGTATATAAAAGAATCGTATTGTATCAACACATGTATTTGTATTATAGTTCTCACATACCTGTTATAAATTAGGTGTGGTACATTTACGTTAAACCGATTTATATAAAACAATTTATTACTTTTCGAGATTTTAACGTAGGTGTACGTAATATACTTTAGTAATTTTAATTTCCAGTTATACTCACTTCTCGTCGTCTTTTAAATATAAATAGGCAATAATAGAACTGAGGACGTAAAGCACAGCAATATTAATTAAAATAAGTTATACATAGCCTATAAAATAAGCTTTTCTGCTGTAGCTTGTACTCATGATTTAGCGCGATGCATGCATGCGGTATTATTGATATTAGAGTTGTCGCTTCATATATTTTTATACCTTGTTACTCAAGTCCAAGTATTTTATACTGATTTTAAAGGGATCTTTCAGTCTTGATTATGATTAGAGCGTGGCAAATCAGACAGCTCTCACCAGCGTCCCTGTGAATACCTACGACGTTCCCGAAAATTGTGGTAGATGATGAAATAAGTAACATTATTTAACTTTTACGTGTTAAAAATTGAGAATAGCCGAAATTGTGCATCATCGAATATTCGCATTAGTAACACAGTTTTTGTTTTCGGGGTAATTTCGTCAAATTTCCTCGGCTATCAAACAAAACGTATGAATAAGGCAAGTTACTTGTATTAAATTTGAGTATATATTCAACAATTTTCCATCTTTAACTATAACATCGTGCCGCATCAGTGACTAACATCCATAACTGTGAATCTATACCAATTACGTCTGCGTTTGTGGAACAAGTTCTTGTACAATTTCTGCATTGACACTTTGTAATCCTTTACAAGAAAGTAAATATGGTAACGTGGGCCCACCAGTGTCTAAAACGAATTTGTCACATAATTTTCTTTTGGGTCTGTCGTCTCGTCTACTGTTATCCAATTTTATATATTTTTTATTTACTACCCTTCAAAGTTTGTCTTTTATTAAGCTTTTTATATGGCTCGCCGTTCTTCTTGACGACAATCCCAGTTCGGCACATACTGTTTCCAAAATGATCTAAACTCTCCTTGTTTCATTATATATAGTGGAGTATTACATACACAACACAAAAAATCGCACAAAAATGTTGCAAAAAAAAACTCGTTTATTTTATTTCGTGCGTTGCAGATTTTATGTCTTTCTCAGTTAAATGGAGCTGTAAGATTTATATATGATGTCCCAGCACTTTCATCTTCTTTCATCGTCAATTTCTGGACATCGTATATCCCCATGGTTAAATTGGTCGAGGAGAATCTCAGTTATGGCCTTTTTGATCACCAGATTTTAATCTTTTGGATTTTTTCTTTGGCGACATTTCAAATCATCAGTTTATATCACTTCTGTAGAAAATGAAGAGGAACTACCAACATGACTATTGATTCTTCTACTTAGGAATCACCCTTTATACAAGCAATGAGTTCCACAGGATCGTTTTGAGAGGTATACATACCATCGTCATTAAGAGTGTTAAAACTACAAAAATATTATTTGTGAATAAACTTAATCATAATGTTACCATGTTGTTGTAATTATTCAAGCTGGAACTTTGGTATTAATTCCAGTGGTGTTACCGTAGTGGTATAAAATAACTAATGTAGTTAAATATAATTAAACAAACTTACTCATGTCTCATTTCGTCCAAATTAAAGGTTAAGACAGCCCATTTACGTAATTGGACAAAGATGTAATATTCGCATACTCATAACTTATAGAATTTTCATCACTTAGGCATTACTTAATATGGCGTAGTTTCGCAAAATCTAATTTTTTATTTAAAACATTAAATTTCATTGCAGCTTGAACATCAGAAGCACCGGTTAAATTTTGTAGTGCTACATTTACGTTTTTAAGTTTACAAACGATTTAATTATGGAGGCAGAACTATCTTGCAATTGGTTAGTAGCATTTACATTTAATATATTATAGTTCTCTTGTATGGTGCGTATCTCCTTCGACTTGTGGATTTTAAACTTTTGTACATTCCTAGATAGCTTCACCAACACCTCCTAAAATACAGGAATATAGGAGTTGTTGTCTGTACTCCTTTAGGTCAAATTAGAAAACTACAGATTTAACTGCGTCGAAATGTTTATTCTAATAAAAAGCCGCTCTATCCAATTTCTACATCTTGTTAACATCGCCTGTACAGGTTCAGAAATTCCTGGGCACGATTTGTGAAATTATTTAATGCGTTGTGAAGATTAAGAAAAACATGTTTGTATTTGATATTAATTTGTCGACATCCTAATAACTACTTCAAATATTTTCTCCCACAGGGTAAAAAGCATGAAGTAGATAGGTTATTTGCAATAAATGAGCACAAGACTCTTTAAGTGATGTAGCTACTTTAATCATATACGCAGCCCCGTCTGTCAGAAACATTAAAATATTATTCTTATGTATGTAAAAGTTCTCAAAAGCTTGTATTACTAGCTGTTGAATTGCTTCAGAGTTGTTTTTTGTAATCCTGTACTTGCGATAAATATACCATATTGTTTTGGTGTTAAAGTGCGTACTAAAACATTTCCCACTTTGTTGTTTTTTGCATATGTACTTTCATCAACAGTTATCCATAGTTTTCTAAAACGGCAAGAACCCCGGCCGACGTAACATTTTACAATAGTTATATCATCAACATGCATCGACGACCATCAAACAACTTATACTTGTGGTGTGGACTCTTGCCGTATCTCCTACGCTGACACTGCTACCTGCGATAGAGAATTCAATCCCAACGTTCCAGCTTTAATAATAAGTTATAAGAATACTCATCAGAAATTTTGAAACAAATAATAAAAAATATTAGTTTTTAGTTAAAAGAAGAAGTTAGTTTAAAAAATAGTTTTCGTCATATTGCAAACCATTGTTTGCTAAATAATATTGTCTGGAAGAAACAGAATATGTAGTAGTGCAATTGGTAATTTTTATTTGGATAGACAAATTTGTTATAATTGTAACAAAATTAAACAAAATAGGCAACATTATTAATGTTATGATTACCTAAATAAAAACCATTCACATAAAGTGAAACTAGATTCTGATATTGGATTAAAGAGTTTTAAATTTGAAAAAGATATGTAATTCAACCCATACATAAAATTAAATTTAATTTTAAACAATTGTATTATCATTTATTGATCTTTTTATAAAAAGCATGCAATTAAAATAATCTACTCCATCAATCACTAATCAAAGCAAAACAAATTATAGCTCCATTCGAAAACACGGCGACCATTGGCATCGACTACTGAGCCCCACACAAACATGTAAGAGAAACAGAAGATTAAACCGACAAGTCTATCAATCAATTCAATCGCCTTCGATAATGTTTTGATTGAGGAAATTTATACTTCCCTAGAAAGTTTGATTTATTCCAGTTTATTATTGACACTTCTCAATAAATTTGCAAACAAATAATTTAAAATTTCCTTTTATAATATAACATATGTTAAATAAGAAATTTTTACCAAAACTATGCCATAAAGGAACTTAATCCTTACATACTTCTAGTACTTGAAGCCATCTTCGTGTTGTTTTATCTCAGTGCTTAAGCGTTTTTAATTAGATACAGTTGGTTGACTGAGGTATTGCTATGTGGTTGTTTCTGTTTACTTTTTGTTCATGTTTGCATTTTAGTTGAATACATTGTCTGTTTTATGGGTAGTAGTTCAAGATTCTTTAATGTAACAAATAAGATTTATCTTCTCTATAAATTAATTTAGAGACGAAAGATTAAATGTAATTTTTAAATCAACCGTAATTGACGTTCTAAAATCGCTGATGGTAACAGTTTGGTTATTTATTAAGTAGTTATCCACAATTAATAGCTATAGTGAGGGAAACTGATATAGTGACGGGACGTGCGGGATAAGACGCTACGGAACGCAGAGTCGGATTTAACTGTATTGTTCGCTCGTTTACTTTTTCAACGTAGGTTTTTGTGCTCAGTTTAGCTAGCAACAATTTAACAATTGTGTAAAAAAGTATTAACTGGAAATAAAAGTACTGAATTTAAAGTATTGACTATACGTACAGCAGTTACAGTATTCAAGTTCGCTTAATATAAATTGTTACCACCCAGCAAGAACCGTGAGGTTATATGAGCATTTCTTGTCAGGAAAGGATAGGTGCAGAATATTAATATAGAATAATGAATTATTAAAAAGTAACAAGAAACCTTAAAAACAAAAAAAAACTAAAAATATACTATCAAAATAGTAACAGAAACAAATATTTTTCTCAATAAATAAACTAAAAATAAATTCGAATATTAAAGTTATTACTATAATAAAAACAGAAAACATTTTTATTAAAAAACAAAAATAATAAAATTAATATTTATTAATGTAATAACTTCCTGAAAAAGAATGTTTCTCAAGCACTACCAAAGCACAGAAACGGAATTAAATAATGCAGTTAATATCACAAAATTCACTTCTTCACTTCACATCACTTCTCTTTACCTCATCTCACATTTCTTCTTCCTCTAAATCCTCATCCTTTTCACCCTCTTCTACATTTAGCAATTTTTTAAATAATCATCCTCAATTGTATTTACTTTCCTAATTCTTTTTTCTCAATCTTCCTTGTTAATATTTGACACCTCATTTTGAATTAACTCTATGACTTTTTTATTGAATTTCGGAAAAATATTTCCTTTTCTGACATTTTTCTTTAATTTACGCCTAATTAATTTAATCGGGTTGAAAATACAGAAATATGGCGGTAATCTCAACACTTTGTGGCCATGTCTCTCCGCTATAGTGTCTATAATATACTTTTTCTCATAATTTTTCGTTTACAGGACTTTTAACAGTTGTGCTGTATTATAATTTTCCTCTTAATAGAGATCATGTTCCATTAAAAAAAATTTTAACCCCAGCTTAGTAGACCTCTTGTTAGGAATTCTGTACAGTTGTCTCGAATGGTACTTCGCATTGTCAAGAACAATAATGCTATTCAGTTTTAATTTTGGAATTAGGGTATTTTCAAACCATTCCTCAAATATTTCTCCCTCCAGTTCTTGTGGTAATCTACGTTACAGTCTTCCATATTTTTTCTGCACAGTTTCAATGCACTATCAACCCATCCAACAACTGATTCACAGTAAATATAATCAACCGAGTACCTTTATTAGGGGGCAATGAGATTAGTTGACATTTCCTATATCTCTCAGTCCATTCTTTTTTTACGGTGTCATGAGTATCATACCAAGTTTCATCTAGATAATAAATTGGTCTATTCTCTTGTTTTATCTCTTCTAGATATGAATTTTGTCAATCCACTGTTCCATAATCGCCATGCGTTTATTAATAATTTGATATTTAAATCCAATTTTTCTCAGCCAAGTTCCTAAAGTTCTTTCGATTTATTTTAGATGATAATTAATTTCCTTTAATTTTCTGTCTATCACGTCAATAGTTGGGATTTCATGTTTCTGATACTCGACGAAAACTAAAGTTCTTAAAAGTCTTGCTAACGATGGGTTTTCGATTGACCGGCGTCGGATCGTCGTTTTCTTGGGAGGGCACCTTCTTTCAGAAGTTTATGTATTGTGGGACGCCGGAGAACATTAGTCAGAGATGCTGTTTCACCTAGTACATCTAAATCATACAAATTAGGGTCAATAGCTCGTCGCTTCAAAAGATTATTGTAAACATTAATGCAAATTTGTTTCGCTTGCTCGTTCAAATGTAGTCCAATTTCTTCTTACTGAAACCACTAATGAAATTTGATTTTCTTTATCATTTTGATTTTCTTTATCACTATAATCACTATTACTTTTCAATTTCACAAACACAATAAGATGTAGACATAAAGGCCTCCCACGGTCGAAACATTTTTAAATCAAATACCTTCTTAAATTAATTTCTAAAAAATCATCTGCAAATAAACAGATATAAAATAATTTTACTTATATTACACTATTACACAGCTCACTGCAACACGAATACCTTCTTAAGTTATTTGCAAAAATGCACCAGGAAATTAACAGATATAAAATAATTATTACTTATATTACACTATTACACAACTCACTGCAACACGATAACCTTCCTAAATTATTTTCAAAAACACGCCAGCAAATAAACAGATATTAAATAATTATTATTTATCTTATAATATTATACTTACAATATATCCTATAACGCACTGCTAGAACGAATGGGTAACAAAATTAAGTGCGGCCTTGAAGTATCCCAGCTCGGTAGTGCAGTGGGCCAGAGCGTTAAGTGGCAAACGTAGCTGGTTTACTGCCTCTCGACTCCCGGGTTCAAATCCCGGTTTCTATTGTGGCAAAGTCAAAGGGTTTGGTTGTGTGGGTCCGCGTTTTTTTTAACTGTGTAACCCCTGTCCGAGTCGCTTCGGCTTTGGTTTAGGGGTTATCTAATTTATGTGGTATGTTTTACGTTTTTTTTATGCAAGCTAAACTCCACCTCGGTCGCGTGCCAACAAAGACAATAATCATCGTTCTCGCTTTAATGTAAGCGGTATAAAAGATGGAAGGATTATGGATTATCCCTCTCCAATTGTAGTGAAAACTGTCATCATTATTCCACATAAGAAATCTACACGTACATCATTAGGTGTCGGGAATATTTACCATTATTCAAAGCAGGCAATTATAAAAAAATATGTAAATATAAACACCCAAAAAATTCATGTGGTGTGTTTATTGATATACCTATAATATAGGCAACCAGTATAACCAGTATCAGGGCAGAAAGTTGTATTATCCAGTATAGATGTTCAAAATAATAATTTAACAGCCACGAATGTAAAATTAATATTAGTTGTGACCATGTATTATATATGCTAATATGACAACAGACTTCAGACATTCTAAAAATAATACATTGTATCAAACGGTATGTATTTCATTATTCATTTTACAATTTTGCGTTTATTTGTCTACGTGTTCTTCTGTCAACCATGAGGCAGTAGTAGCTACCGCTCCTGGACCCTTATCTAGTTCCCTTTCCCCGTACATCATTTGCTTTCCTTTAACGTATGTTCGAGTTGATTCAGCGCTCGCTGTATACGGTTTGTCCCAAATTCGATGCTCACCATTGCGATCTCGGAAACCATAATTGCTACAAAGTCGGTTAAATAGGATAAGTTTTAGAAAATTTTATGCTGATTCCAAATCCATTATGAAATCACGGCTAGCTAAACCCGTTTTGGGGATTTTCCAAAAAAAAAAAAAACAAAATTTTGTTATTTATCTTTTTGGTTGTAGCTAAGTAATCTTTGGTCAGACAGGTTTTAGACTTTTACCTTATTAGGGCACTTCTTGGAGACTAATATTTTGGTGTAGAAACAAATATTCTATATTCTTTTGTTTTCGAGATATCCGAGGTAACTTTTTTTTTTCTTATGGAAGCCATATTGGATTTTTTCGTTTTTCAGATTGCGCTTAAAAAGAGCTTTCAAATGATTATCACATACTGAGGAAAAATTGTTTTTCAAAGGATTAATTTAAGAAAAGTTATCCATTGCTTAACAAAACAAAACAGTGGGCCATGGAAAATCAAAAAGTTATTTTGATTTCATGGATATACCCAATACCCAATACCTTTATAAAAAATAATTAAGGATCAGTTGAATGTTTAAAATTTAATTTTCTGTTAAAATGCTGAACATAACGACATGGAGACAATTTTTTAATAACATCAATATGACCTCCATTTAGCTGAATACATTTTTGGCATCTACTCCTAACTGAGCTCAATACTCTTCTGATAGTATTGGCATTTATTGTGCCCAAAACGTCCCTAAATCTGTCCTCCCAAATATCGATAGTTTCCATTCTTTCAAAATCATACACATCATTTTTCACTGTACCCCACAAATAAAAATCAGGAGGGGTTATATCAGGCAAGCGGGGAGGCCACAAAACTGGTCCTCTATTTGAAATTGTGTTGTTACCAACATTTTCCTGCAATATCCGTCTAACATTATTAGTATTATGTGGAGGACAGCCATCTTGTTGGAAACACAATTCGTTTATTTCTTGTTCTGTAAAAAACTGTCTTATCTTGGGTAAAACTTGATTTTCTAGAAGTTCACGATAGGCTGCTCCCGTTAAATTATTGTAAAAAATAAATGGCAATCTAAACATGATAATTAAGGAAATGCTTATAGGCAGATCATAGGAGTAGAATAGGAAGAGAAAAGTTAATACCTATCATGCCGCACCAAACATTGAAGTCAAACCTATCTTCTTTGCGTATTTACATGCGGATTTGCTGTAGCCCAGTAGTGAATTGTGGTTGTTAACGACTCCACAATTTGTAAAACACTTTCATCGTCCCTATAACTCTCGATTGAAAATCAGGCTGTTTTGATTTTCCATGGCCTACTATTTTGTTTTGTGAAGCAATGGATAATTTTTCTCAAAATTGTCCCTTGAAAAACAATTTTTCCTCGGCATATGATACATCATCTGGAAGCTCTTTTTTAAGCGCAATCTGAAAAACAATAAATACTATATTGCTGCCATAAGAAAGACAAAAGTTACCTCGGATATCATGAAAATAAAAAAAACTATCGAGCATTCGTTTCTAGTCCAAAATATTAGTCTCCAAAAAGTGTCCC
Organism: Rhamnusium bicolor; assembly: GCA_029963845.1. Taxonomy (NCBI): domain Eukaryota; kingdom Metazoa; phylum Arthropoda; class Insecta; order Coleoptera; family Cerambycidae; genus Rhamnusium; species Rhamnusium bicolor. The sequence continues at coordinate 56,372 of JANEYF010003482.1, read as the reverse complement.
AATAATGTTAAAGTCTTAAAACCTGTCTGACTAAATATTACTTGGTTGCAGTTTAAAAAGAAATCACAAAATTTTCGTTTTTTTTTTTTGAAAATCTCAAAAACGGTTAACCGTGATTTCTTAAAGGATTTGGAATCAGTATAAAATCTGGTAAAACTCCCATTTAACCAATCTTTTAGCTCTTACCGTTTCCGAGATGGTGAGCATCGAATCTGGGACACATGGTATAGTCAATTAGTAGAGTAACCCTTCTGGTTCCTACATACAAGTATTTATATGCCCATAGCGACAGGCCGACGCTGAGCATTTTGATGCATTGACGACGTGTTGTTTTATACTTCATATTATTAGTTTTGTGAATTAGCATTAATAATTTTAAGTTAGAAATTGGGTTTATAACAATAAGCCATGCAATATTTTCAAAAAGTAAGTTTTTGGCGCCAACAGGATAGAATGTAGGTAAAAGTAGTTGGAGGGCCTTATTTAAAAGTAGTGATTTATAACTACAATTCAAAAAAAAGGAACTCCTAGAGGACCTACGTGTTTCTTTTTTTTATATCTACAAAAAGTTATTTAATAACAGTTGCTATTAACTAAAGATAATGTGATATTCTAAAGCTAAATAATGTTATGTTCCAGAACTAAATACATGTACAATGTTTTTTTGGTGGGTAATTATTATCCAGTCCAGATTAGTTTAATTCACAAGATATCTCTACAGTAATAGTATAAGCAAAAAAAGAATCATTAAACAATTATTACGTGGGTAGTATTTAAAATTATCAATTTGTTTAAGCTGTTAAATAGCGAATAGACTGTGTTGAAAGTATTTTTTATTGTTATTTTAAAATGGTCGGCGTGCACTAAAGAATGAAATTAATTTCCTACAAGAACTGCTAAACATCTTGACAAACAAGTATAAAATATGAGCTCCGTGAAACGTCGGTGCTGCATATATAAAATATTTAATACCAAAGCAGTATTGCATGCTATATAGGACTTTTTGTTATTCTGCCGGTTCTGACTTTTGTGCGCCATGTGATAAATAAAATGAAACTTATTTTTTATTACATGTGACTAAATGAATACAGAAACACGTCACCAAAAGATAGACTTTAATTGAACACGAATAAAGCCGCTCAAAAATGTCCTTCGTCCGATAGACGGTTTAGACCTACCGGGCAGGCAACACAAAATAAATCATCAATCACTCGTGCCTTTAAACAGTTGAAACAAAGCGGTATAAAAGCAGCGGGAAATACGAACTATAAGATTCTAACGAGACTATACTTAGCGAAAGATGCATTGTGTATCGTGCTTTTTATTTAATACAAAAACTATTACTACAGATTTCATAAATAGATGATGGATTAGTTCTTGCAAATGGTTAGCTGCTATTGTTTCATTCAATGAAACCAATCTAAAGTTATATAATATCGACGTAAATTAAATATTAACCTTCTAAAAAGCTTTTAAAGGAAGTAACAATTTTACAAATGATTTCTAAGAATTTATTTATGAATATCACGTTTTCGGTAGCTAATGATATATGAATTGAAACTAATGAACGTATACAAATTACCTTTAATTTAAAATTACTTTAGAAAGTGTTCATTATACTGTTTCTGTATTTAATTTGTTTATTTATATTCCAAAACGTATCGTCAAAAAGAAATGCTTTATATCTAGTTATATTCGACATTTGTTAAGTTGGGAAAAAATTTTGCAACATAATAATAGAACCAATGTGAAGATTCTGAAATCCCACAAATTTTTTAATAAATATGTCCAATATTTGAAACAGTCTGATGAAATTCGTGCTAATGAACCATTAGTTATGTTTTCTTTAATCTAATTTCCATAATTACAAATGGTTTGACATTAGTGCTATTAATGCAAAAATAAGATACTATATTTATAACATAAATTTTGTTAATGAGCTTATAGTTTTATGATTCATTTCAAGTTTTTGTTTAATAGGAAATATTGCATTCACTTGGTAATCGTATAATTTACACTGATATGCACAATTGTTAATGAAAATGTTGATGGAAATGTAAATAATTGTAATTTACCATTAATTAATATTTTTAAGTTATTTGTATAAATAGTTTTTCTTATGCTAATAATGATTTACATGCCTGTTACAATATACAAAATTGATTATCAAAAGTATATTCTGAACATTGATACAAACATTTTGTGTTTAATTAATCCAAATTAATTGTGCAAACTCAAATGACAAAAACAGAATTGTGAAAGGATTTTGATTTACGATATTCAAATACTAAAAATTATCAAGCTTTTAACAATTCACCCTCCAAATGCGATGATCGTTTCTAAACTTAGGGGTGAGGGAGGACGCATCAGAGAGGAAATAGACAGACAGATACAAATGGATAGAAAAATTATCAGAGCATTTCTTATTCGATCCAAACACTATACAAACATTGCATTAACTCGTGCCAACCTTCAAAATAAAATTCTTTTCTAAATTGTCATTCACCCCTCGAGGATTTTTTAATAGACAACTGACATTGCATTAAAAAACCGTTTATTTACTATTGAATGCAGTTCTAATATTATTAAATTTATTCCATTGCTTAGCTAAATTTATAATGGAATATAACGGAGCATACATTACGAATCAATCATCATTTATTTTAAAATCCAACAGTTCATGTACTATTGTTGAGCTACAATAAGTTCGTGTTCAAATTTTATGTTGTGATCCTAAGGATTACTTTACATACAGTTTCGCCAAACATATTTAGTTAGAAAAGAAATGTAATCTAAGTAATTATGCAACAGGTTAAACATTATAATTATTATCAAGCTAATTAGAATAAATACCTAAGTTAAAATTTCTGTGTATCAAATAATCATGTAGTTTATAAACAAATATATCTTTCTAAAAATAGAACGTGTCCAGTTAATCTATTAAAGTATAGGAGCTGTTCCTGTTATGAACATTGACCGCTTTTTCCAAACAAAATTTTCACTTCTGAATGTAATAAAAAAATGGAAAACTCTTGCTTCACAATCTTCAGCAAACACAATATTTTCTCGTCTCATTTATTTTAATTCAAGCCATATTACTATTACCGTTACGTGGGCAAGTAACTAACCAGAGAGAAATGGTTTATTTGACTCAAGTTTCAAAATGGCTGAATATTGATAGACTGGTCGACAGTGATTTTGTTAACTGCACAAGTTTTGGTGTTTGTTATGTCTTTGGAGGTCCTGATTCTGAATATCACATAACATACCACTGAAATTAGACAACCCTCGAATCCAAAACCGAGGCTGCAAGTGCGAAACTTACACTTATGAAAACGATCGAGAAATTATCTAGTCACACTTGCCTGAATTTGAAAGCAGTAACAATGTAAATAAGTATTCATCGAACCCCTTACTTACTTATGCTGCTCATATGAAGGAATGGTACGAACATATCAAAGTCTTGCTAATCTGAATACAGTATGAGAAATATACTTGGCATATCTGTGGAGATCTTAAGGTAATAACTATTTCATTTGGACAAAAGAGGCAGGAAAATCCACTACATCAGAAAAGAAGAGGCCAAAGAGAACGGGAAAGAAGAACGTTAAAATTGAGCCACTTGTATCAAGAGAAAAAATTTATCTTTCATCTTTACATATCAAGCTGGGTTTGATGTAATATTTTGTAAAAGCAATGAATCGGAATTTCTTTTCTTGAAGGACAAGTTTTTTAGAATAAGTGATGCGAATATCAAGAAGGACATATTTGCCGATCCACAAATAATGAATGATCCTGCATTTGACGAAAACTGAATGAAGCTTAGGCGGTTGCATGGATATCGTTTTAAAAAATGATAAAGAACTTCCATGAAAACCATAGGGCGGATCATAATAGAGAACTTCTTAGTGAGCTCCTAAAGAATAGACCTCATGCACAAAACTAAGTAAAAAGTTAACGGCATCAAGATTTTTATTGAAAACATCATAAACAAATCAATAGGCAAATTTAAAATTAATTATTTAAATAGATAGGTACATTGTTAATAAATAGTATCTTCCCCTTGTCACATTAAAAGTTTATCTGCCCTGGATCAGATTAAACGTTGGACATACTTTTCTAGCATATTATTGCAGTCCTCTTTGAGCAATTTATTTATTATTTGTGGATACTGGTTTAGAATACGTCATCCAAGATAATCTCAAATGTAGCGGACAGTCCTGAGAGGCGATAATAAAATTACTTATTTTTATAATCTTGATTTCACAACAAACGAGCCTTCTCGAAACACGACAATAAACACTTATTTAAGTGTTTCCCAATATTTTACACTCAGTCTACTTGTAAAAAAAAGAAAAAAAAAAATAGGGCCTTGGAAACACAATAATAAATAATTATTGAGGTTAACAATCGGGGTTCTCTAATGGTGACGTTTTTAATTCAACCTAGAATGACTCGCAATTTAACAAGGTATCAATGATCGCAGTAAAATAAGGAATTTCCGTTCATCGCTTTCAACCCTTTTACATAAATACCATTACCTGACTAACACATAAGATAGTCTTATCACACATCTCGAAATAATACATATTACCTATGTATCTTTACGTAATTTTCATACTTGTTTTGTTTTCGCTAATAAAACATTTTCTTCTGATTTCAAGTTTTATTTACTAGCATCAGCACTACATCAAGCATGTTCAATCAGGTTCATATAGGTACTTCTCGTTGGCCGTCTTGTCAATTTGGTATTGCAATAAGAAATTTTGAACAATCATGGCCTCATGTACTGACGCATTATTTTGCATAAAGATAAAATTACTATTGTCTCTAAACCAGAACCATAACTTCTTCAATATAGCGGGCTGCGACCAGAGCCTCATTTTCAATAAAAATCAGTTCAGTACGACTATTAAAAGTGCTACCAGCCCAAACTATTAAGGATTGTCGTTGAAACGGCTGAATAAAAAGCAGAGTAAATGGAGCGTATAGCTCACCTGGTCTTCTCCAGATACGCGTGCATCTGTCAGAACCAGAAATAAAAATCTGGACTCATCGGTGAAAAGTACCGTCCACCATTGTTCGATATCCCAGTTTAAATGTTGACGGGAAAAATTCAGATGAGCAACACAATGTTCGTAGGTTAGTAGTGGTCTAGTTGCTGATCTTTTATTGTGAATCCAGATTCACAGATTCTCGGTCCGATGTATCTACGCTTGTCTGACTTCCAGTAGCAATATTTGATCTGGCTCTTACTTGCCTAACATTTATACATCTTTCATAGCTTTCTGTTTGTCGAAATCTTGCTATATCATTTCTAGACGTAGTTTTTACTATTTGCAAAAAACGGGATGCATAACGCAGGCTTCTTCTATTTTGAATTAAAGCTAATGCTTGAGCAATTACTTCTTTAGAAAGGAGCATACCTTTTATCGCAAGTTTTTACCAATCTTGACAGGTACACAATTCGTTTGTCACAATCATAAATCATAGCCAAATTACACGCCAAGAAATTATTAATGCTAGTTGTTAAGTGTTTTAGTAAGTTTGATAAAAAATATTTAACTATTAAAAATAAAATGATAAAATAAAAAACAAAATGTTAAGAAATGAATGCATTTGTTTATCGTAAAATAAGAAAAGTTAAATTGCTATAGAACGATGTGAAGTGCGATCCAGGGATCTAAAGTTCCGGAGTCTAGCGACTTGGTTACTTTGCCACCGGCTTGTTGCAGATTAAATATTCAATCCAAAGCTTTATAAGCTGAATGCTGAATTTTCCGAGGCATATTTTTCGGACATGCTTTAGAGGTGTGTCCTATTATTTTGACAAATAGTTGTCTGTATTGTGTACTCAAGCTCACGAAGTTTGTTCGAATCAGAGACTTGAACGTCAGATCCTCCCGTTGAAGGTAAATAACCAAAGGTACCATACTCATCACTAGAGTTGGCAGAAATGTGCGGCGGGACATAGGCGTGCGCATCATAATAAGAGTCATAATAGAAATTAACTAGTAACAAAAGAAATAAACTCGTACATTTATAACAATGTATGCACAACTTACCCTCTTAACTAACTTAATGAACTAGCTTAGTTATCACAAACTGGAGAAGATCTGTACTTTGAGGCATCAGGTATGTTTCTGAGTGATGTTTACTGTGGTGAAAAAATATGCTTATATTTTGAGAACGACCATTCGACATCTATTGATGTAATACAGGCATACTTAAAATAGTCTTTGAAAAGCACTTAATGGATCTAGATAAGCAACATCAGTACTATCAGAAATTTGTCTTAATCTGGTAAAACTGATGTTTTGCTTTAACACACGTGCAAACTTTTCACTAACTCGCTCATTTTTTGCTTCACCTATAGCGTGTAGCAGTCGATTTACTTCCTCTACTATTTGTAGTGACTCCTCCGCTAACGACAACGCACTATTTTGTAAGTTTCTGATGGCGTCATGTAATCTTGTGAATAGTTTTTAAAGCTGTCAACGGAAATATCTTCGAATTTTGTCTGGCTTTCCTTAATAACTGCAGCCTCGTCAGAATTGAATTGTAGTATCACAGCTTTTATTTGTTCAGCATTTATTCAGCATAATAAAAAGCTGCCTTCAACCATGATCCTCAACGTGTAAGAATCGGCTGTGGTGGTTCGGGAATACCGGGACACGGAGAAATGCGTGAAGGCGTTTAGGAGGTTTCAGGAACACCTTTTTCTGCCTTAAGATGTAAAGCATGCATTTTACACGTGACATGTACCAACCTACAACCATGTTCTTGAAGAGAACGGCCTACCAAACGCATTGTTGCGACACCATCGGTCACAAATATCAACACATGACTTGTTGACATCAAATTTGTCTAACGTTTCCAGCACCACCCGCGTAATTGTTTTGGCAGTACACTCAGTTAGTCTTTTGCTAGCTAGAAATCGGTTTAAGAGGGTCCAGTACACGTACTATAACATTTACAATAGAATTCTTTTACGATCTGTGGTCTCGTCAACACATAACCACAGCCGTGTATTTTTTAATACACATTTGATCTTATTTACAATGTCTTCGCGTACAGTTGTTACATAGTTACTCAATGTTGCGCGACTTGGTAACGGCACCTGAGGATTGTATTTATTCCAGAACTCCCGAAATGGTTGTTTATCGAGTATATGCAGCGGAGTATCACAGACAATCAGCATTAACAGTAAATCGAACATAAACTGTGTTTTCGAAGGCACGCCATTTTGTTTAGTTTTATGTTTCACAGTGTTTACGTGACGTCTACAGTCATATTCATCCCAGCACATCAGGTCTGTCTAGCACACCTTATAAATTATTGCAGCACCATTATAGAATAACTCCGGGAATTCACAGATAAATTTATTCACCTTGTCAGCGTATGGCCGTTTTTTACCCCTGCGACCGTCAGATATATTTTATAATTAAATTAATATCAACAATAAAATACAACGAATAAAATTATCAACAATATGACATAAAATAAAACGGAGAGGAATAAATTAGCGTGGAAACACTATGACACACAACAATAGACTAGTCTCGCTGCTTACCTTGATTTGTCCGCCGGCAGGTTATTGCCTCACCAGATATCTATCTACCTGCTGTTGCACCACTGAATAACCGCACGACTTGCCAACTTGACTCGTCAGTTTAAAGTTAGCACCTCACGAGATGCTCTCTTTGTAGCATTACCTGTAGTGAGGAGTGCTAAAAAGAGAGCATCTCGAAAGGTGGTGACTATAAGCTGATGAGTATTGTTCCTCTCAATAACATTTAAGAGTCCTTGTCAGTCGCAGTTCTGTGAAATACACAATTTTCAAAAACAGATTTATCCCCTTTGATGTATAAAATAATACAAATTTTATAGTAGTTGCAGAGGAAAAATTTAAATTAAAAGTTATAATTTCTTGTTTTTCGCGTTATTCTTATAATGCCACTATAAAAAAATGGGATATTAGAACCATAATAATTTTCATTTATATTTCTTTATTTGAACTGTAACTAAGTTTTTCTTCTGAAGGAAATGCACTTTCTTGAAAATTATGAATTTTTTCAGCTAACGAGAAATCATAAACAATTTTTTTAGGGAAGTTAAATTCTTGCATTTCCTTTTTGGCAAAGATGCTACGTTTTCTGCTCATTTAAAAATAAATTTTCTAAGCAGAATTAGGCGGGTTCTAAAAATTTAAGAGATTGCAAGTTAGTAGAATTATTTCTTGTAAGAAACACGACACGATTTCCCCAAAAACCGCTCAATTTGTCAGTACGAAAAAAAAAATACTGCTAATAAATAATAAAAAAATAAGAAGGTAGCATGCTATTAAACTTTTTATGTTCTTATCGTCGGGTAATAAATATATTTGTGCAATTTTAAATTTATTTTTGGCTTTAACAAGCCATTAAGAATACCTTAAATACTTTAAGGAATAGTTCCACAACAATAATTCCCACACGTCAAGTTTTCTTATGTAAAATTTATGTACCGACGTCGCATAATTAGAAATTGATTAATTTTTATGTTTAGCAAACGGCTTATAAGAGTGAACGTTTACAGGCTGACACAAAAACATGCTCCCCACAAATACCAGGTATTAGAAAAAGCTTTTTATAAGCCACTTTTCAAGAGTGTATAGGTTAGGTTTCCTATCGTATATTCAGTTATTTATAATCTGGAATATTTAACTACAACTGTTTGTAATTTACGAGGTCACACAAAGATTTATGGCACTGGATTCTTATACGTTTCGGATTAAAACAGTCTCGAATTTTTATATAACCAAACAACAGGTATGTGAATAAATTATTACTTCTCATAGTAGCATTTACTTTTAAAAGAAATATGCATATTTATATTTTATTAGGAGAAGCGACAGAGATTGTTATCATCTGATTTATTATGATTTATGATTAAGACAAAATTATCACTGCTAAATATATTTAACCATTTGTTTCTATTAAAATCTTTTTCAGTATCATCCACCAACCTTAAAAACTTATACGATTAATTAAATCATACTACTATTTTTTTTCAACAATTAATAAAATAAATGATAGAAAATTGAATAATATTGAAATTTAATAGCAAGTAGTGTCATGTGTCATGGCTTTTGTGGATATTTAAAATATGTACATTAGTAGTTAGTTTCAGCTCCAAGATATCACAATGATAAATTGGTATAGATCGAATAATAAATAAAATAAAATATATAAGGCATTCGAAAGCGATTTAAATTTATAGCAAGGAAGATTTATTACCCCTAAAATAAGTCATTAACCCGCTAGGCTATAGTTATACATCAGTCACGCAACTATAGCAGTGTCAAAATAAAACCTCAAATAGCTAAGTTCAGCACTAAAATTGTATAATATGTATATATTTTTTAAATAATACTTGTATGTGGAAATGAATTATGTGTTTTCGAGTTATGTTTATTTCAAATGAAACAGGGAGCAATTTTCTCGTAAAGACATTATGTCTTCTATTGCAGAAATCAATTCATTTTTATACTCGTTTCACTAAGCCATGCGCAATTAAAATTTTGTTTTAACCCGACAAAAATGTTTACAAGGGGCTGTAAAAATGATCCACCATTGAATCGTTTCTCTATTTTGAAGTTTTCTCACTTTTTAAATTTTGTGTAAAATATTTTTATAACAAGTTTAGAGCAAAATATAAGTTTTATACGTGATGCTTCAGCGGCATATATTAACATCTAATTTTAATACTTAAACCTTTTTATTGTAATTTTTTTACCAGTCATTGAAATGGGGAAATCAGTTTATTACATTGCTAAAATTGGGGTGCCCCACGTTCCATTTCTTGGACCTCTGTTACGCAACACATTCATTATTGCTATTGTGAGAGTTATCCAAGTTTGTTGTTCACTGTACTCTAACAAGTTTAAAATCTTTTCCTCCTTTGGAGAACTACTAGAGTTATTCTATAAATTAATCGGTATTTTCACCTAACTTCACCTTTTGTACATCAAGTCACTATAATCTCAGAACTGACTAATAAAGTGTTAATGAAGTATTTTGATATATTACTTATTTCCTGGAAAGATTTTCGCATCCTTAGTGAGGTTGAGAGCTCTTGAAAGGTATTTCAACAATGGACTGATTCACATAATATCAAACGTGTTCCATAGGACTAATATCTGGTGAAAATGGTGGCCAGTCTAATATTTGATGTGATATCTTCTAGCGCTAATTGTAGTCCTCTGGTGTGATATGGTCTCGCCCATGATAATTTTTTGTCTTATAATGTTCTGTACATAAATTTGTTCTGTTATGGGGCGCATAATATGTACCATCTCTCTTCGATAGTTGAACATGTTACTATCCTAGAACATTTTTGTCCCATTTTAAGCAGCCTGTATGGCTGAATTAATTTTATGAAACGTCCTGTCTTCCTCTAAACCCTTCGGCTTTCTGTTGACATATTTTCTATGAAGAAAAGGATCGTTGAATGGTCCTGAAGAAAGAAACTCCCCCAAATCACTGTGTCTCTTCTTAACCCGCCCTCTAACGTTGATAATCGATTCCTTTGGGCCTTTTGCGCCATACAGCTATCCTGTTTGTCACGCTCAGTTTGAGTTTCGTTATGAATTGTTCCCTCCTCTTCGTGTCTGTAAATACATGAGCTAAGAGTACTGTGAATCGTTCTGTTATTTGATGATCAGAGAGGATTTTATTCTCTTATGACAATAGCATTGCCGAATTTGGAAATACCGCACTTGGTATTTTATCACATTTTAACCATAAAACAAGTATTTAAAAGATATAATAATTTGGACACATTTAAGAAATTGAAAATTTTATTGAGGATGGAAAACAAGCCTGTATTAAAAATTATTATAAGGGCCGATCTTTCCATCTCCTGTTCAATTTATTTGGTAGATAGTTTTTGTGGATACAATGGTATTAATAATTGTTTCCATGGAACTTATTTATCCCATTAAATCAATGGGAGATTGAAAGATTGGCCCTAAATTTAATAAAATATCTATCTTTTGAAATGTTTATGTTTCTAAACTTAATGTCATCGGCAACGCCGGAGTATACTGTTACAACTACTTTTTCTTTCAGTAAATTATAATTATTCTTGTAGATAATAAGCTTTTATTTAAAATATACGACAATAACAACATTTTTATTTATAGAACTATAAACGGGTACTTTGGAAGTGTTTAAAAGGAAAATGTATTATCATTAAGATAATTGTTTATAATAATTCTCGCAATATTTTTTTATTATTTACATCATTAAACAGCTTATCTCTTTACAAACAAAATTAAAAAATCTTTCCTGACATTTATTAATAGCTTTTAAAATAATGTAATTAGATAAGAACCCACATTTATTATATCGATACATTCTGTAATACATAATATATACAATTTACTTAATAAATAGCAGTTAGACTTAATTTTTTATTATATGAATACAAATTTCTCTTAAAAATATTAATAACAATTATTATATCATTAAAACTCTATTAAATTTAATAATTTTGAAGTCGTTTTTAATAACATAACGATATACATTTTGTTATGGTTGATTTCTGTTTAATTTTAATTCAAATGTCTGCAGATTAGTAATTAAATCATATTTAATTATAGATATTAACACTTGTTTCTAAATATATAAATGTTGTAACATAAAATGTCGCACAACATAAGAATAGTCACCGACTTTCAATTTCGTTAAAGTATCAATAAAATAAATTCTATAAAAAGAAAAATTTAGTTAGATTTTTTTATTTTTTTTTTTAATAAAAAAATATGTAGTAGAAATTACCTAAAACAAAATAAAATTAAAAAAATATATATTGATGTTATTACTTCAATAACTCAGTTACAGATGTTGATGTTTTGGAGTAGTTGCTTCTCATCGGTGTTTCGAGCTATAACGAATTGAGAGGAATTTAAAGAAATAATAAAATACAGGTAAAAAATTGAATACGTGGTTTTTAATTCGCCTTCGTGTTTCATATCCTTACTGTAAAAAGTTGCGTTAAAACAGGCAAACAAATAACATAATATGTAATAAAATTTAAAATAAACGCCTAACTAATAGATTCTCAATGATAGTTTAATAAACTGACATGTTAGAAAAAAAATTTATATATCTGACCAAATATTCCAAGAAACACTATGATATATTAAATAATTATAAGGTATCAAGAAATAAAAATACGGGAAATCAATGACGAATAATGAGTAAATCGTGAATAATATCATTATGAAGAAAATGTCCTTAAAAAATTCAAAAATAACTGTTACTTTTTATTGTATAATTAGTATGTGCCGGAAATATTTTCCACTTTACAGAGCCGGTTGTTATAAAAAATATAAACATATATAAACACACAATTCATGTGATGTGTTTATTTATATGCCTGTAACCTATGTAACAGTATCGAGGAAGAAAGGTGCAGGACACTTCGGAAAACCGGGATACTCCTAGTTCTAGGTAATCTTATAGGCAGATTGGAACTTTTACCCCAGTTAACTTATTAACATGAAAGCGTGCCATTATTTTCTTGGTGGTTTAGTTCTCACATAAAACTCGCTCAACAAGGCAGAATCACTATCGTTTGTGCATGAGCTACAAAAAATTATTGAAAACAACGATGACTTTAGAACAAATGGTTCACATATTCTGTGTACTTCATGCAATCCACGTTACGTATTTCATACACGCCGTGAATGTGAAAGATATTTAAAATCGGCTATTAATCGATAAAATATTGCCGGTACAGTTACAAAACAGGAACTTTCTTTATGATTCGTGTCATATTTTCTGCATGTAGTCTGTCTTGGAACGTAGTCGACAATGCTAAGTTTAGATGTTTCTTTGCAAAATACGTACCAGATTTTCCTTTACCTAATAGCCATACGTTGCGTAAAACATATCTACCAAGTGTGTATAAAATATTTTGGGGAATATTATAGACGACGCGACGTACGAAATAAATTTTTGTGGGTGACAGTGGATGAAACAACTGACTTTTGGTGTAATAAGGTTGTTAATGTTATACTAAGAATTTTTAGTGTTTAAGAGGCTTTGTCTCTCAGCTAACAACAACAACAACAAACTAAAAAATATTTTACACACGAACCTGGGATACAAAGCAAATTCATAAAAATTACCTTCGCGGTTAATGCCTGCCCATGTGAACTATTTAGAATTTGCACCATTAACCTCGGCAGATGTGGAAAGTTCATTTTCCTTGTACAAACTAAAGCGCTCAAATTTTAAAGTCACTTATGCAGAAAGAATATTAGTTGTGATCATGTATATGTTAAGGCAATGGCAGACTTCAGTCATTCTGAATAATACATTAGATAGCTTGATAGATAGGTAGATAGATAAATAGATAGAGAGATAGACAGATAGAGAGATAGATAGATAGAGAGATAGATAGATAGATAGATAGATAGATAGATATATTTATTACCCATAAGATTCTAATAAAGAATATACACAGTTCAAAATTTAACGGTGTTCACATTTACCACTAAAAATATTGTAAAAGTGGTGTGAAAATTTACACATTTTGGTGTAAAATAAAACACCAATCAACATTGTAAAAAGTACACTCATTTATTGAGTAAATCTTACCATTTTTTGGATTAGAAATGATATTAAAAACTACATTTTCATATATTATACACCATGCGTAGTGTGATTTTACGTTTCTGCGAATGCGTCAAATATCTGAAGCATAATAATCAGCAATCAAGTAACAGTTGATGATTTTGCAATACACAGAATCGTGCCCTGACTTAGTGCATTTGGTAGATATTTTATATATTAATATTATCTTCAGTGGCGGTTTATATGCTGAGCTGTAGAACACAAAGGAAAACAGAAAAATGAGAATAGTGATTGGATTATTAAAATCTATTACGGAATATGAATGACTTAAATATACCTAGTTGTCATTTTAAAGTTTTTTTAGTTCAAATGGCAATGTACTCCATAGTGTACAGTGTACAATTAATTGAGTTATCTGAAATGTGGCATTTACATTTAATAAAATACATGACATTTTCACATTTTTGTAGTTTATTTAAAATTAGTGTGTTTTCCATCCCTTAAGAATATCACCCTTTAGAAAATTTGCATTTTCATTTTTCAACAATTATAAGGTTATAATTTAATCAAAAATAAAGTATAATTTTACAATTCATAGGTGTGACATTTTGCACATAATAATGGTAAAATTTTACACCGTACTATTGGTGTTATATACACCTACTTGGTGTGTCCATATGTACCCCGTGTGGTGTAATTTGGTGTGAAATTTTACCCGTATTTTAAACTGTGTAGGTTTGTCAAATTCTATTATTAAATTTTATATTAAACGTTATCATTAAATTGTATCAAGCGTATGTATTTCATTATACATTTTATACTTTTGCTTTTATTTGTCTACGTATGTCATTCTATCAACCATATAAAGAAAGTCTCTTTCTATTTTAAGTTTCACATTAATTTCATTGTTTATTTCTCTTGACGATCTTAATTTTTTTATCAAACAAAGAAGTTCGAAATGTTTCTGATGAAAATCTGTACGGCCTCATTGCTGTTTTGGCAGAACATCGACAATAATCTGTTTTTAGTATTCATTGTCCGTCAAAATTCAATCTCATCAGGATATTGTCTGTCAGTATGTCAGTATAATCAGTATACTGTAATAATATGACCAAGAAGTGTGTTCTCAGTTTTTGGGGACTCTAATTATTTAAAAACCATACTCTAGAGTGCAAGCATCAAGATCTGTAAATATGTTTGGGATGATTGAAATACGTTTCTCCATGAACTAATATTCACTCACTCACATTCTATTATACAATTATATTCTACCAACTTCCGGTAAATTATACACTAATGGTCGCTCAACATGTAGCGTTTCATTCAATCCAATAAATTAGAAAACTAGGTTTTAAAACTATGTATGACCCCGAGAAGCAGTTTCTCAAAAAGGTGAACCACTTTTTAATTTATCGCAATTTTATCATCGTCATAAACCATCAATGAGGGAGGAACAGTTAAATTTCAAAAAAGTTACACAAAGTTACATTACAAGATTCCTTCAAATTTAACATAATTTTCTGAAGAAACTGGACATACTAATTTCTTATTCATAGAGTTTTTATTTATAAACCGATTTGATTGACATTTAGTACCATGATATTAGAAAGTGGTAATAGTGGAAAATTCAAGGGAAAATTCAAAAATGTCAACAGATATTTTCTAAGCTTAACCGTTTTTAAAATATTCTGAAAGAAGTCATCATGGAAAATATAAAGTGCCAAAGGAACTTTCCTTGGTTACTTGTTATAGAATATCGTTATTCCAAAACAACTTTTGTTTTTTCTTAGGGACGTTATATTGTCTTTTTTAGATCGTGAAAAATACAAGAAAATACGGAAATGCAGGATATGGAGTTTTTTACAGAAAAAGTAATATTTGTCCTTAATCATTATTATTATTATTATTTTCTCTTTCCCAATGCTGGGCAATCCCACTTTTATAGGGATAACTATGGCCACACCTCTCATCTCACAGGCCAAGGGTTACTGACTGTACATTTCAGATACAAGAGTCCTATACAAAAGACGAGAGCCTAAAGCAACGGCCTTCTGTATTTTCCTACCAACCACTCACTCGGTTGATATTTGGTATGACGTATGGCTTTCAAATCGTAAAGTAGCGTCACAACCATAATATAAAAAGAATTTATTATTTCGTCACTCTAGTCTACATAGAGCATACGACTCTGGAAAGCACAGTCACTAACACAGCGGGATGTGTAGAGTGGCTGTAGTTAATTTGTCGCCGCAATTTCTATGAGATTTGGAGACCATGACTGTCCGGCACCGGGAAACCGAAAATAATAATAACTAGATATAAAGAATACTTACTATTTTTGTAAACATGTCGTAACTGTTTTTTTTGTGGGGGGCGCGAAGGGGGGGGGGGGGAAAATCAAAGCTCATGGATCGACTTTTGCTTTCCTCATCTAAAAGTAGCAGGCTTAAGAAATTTCGGACTTACCAATACTCTGAAACTAGTAGGATTAGGAAATTTCCACTGGCATTTCTAGATTCTTCATGCTGACAAGTTTCTTCCAAATCGGTTGATAAATAAAAATGCCAAGTATTGTGTAATTTCTGTCTTTCAGAATATTTCAAAAACGGAGATGTGTATGTCAAATCTGAAAGTATATTTTTGGTAAGAATTAAAAGGTGCAATTTTTTTCCAAATTCCGTTTATCTTACTGTGTATGAAGTCCCAATGGTGAGGAATTAAAAGTGTTTCAACATGTATATTTCAATTAGCTATTATTTACTATTTACTGTTTTTATATGCTTAACAAAAAATTATACAGATCAAACCAAGAAGGAGCGACCATGATAGTAATATGTTCAATTAATGAGTAAGCCTGGCCAAGCGATGGTAGATTCAGGGTTGGGCGTTTATGATGACGATGACATGACACACTTCAGTTGTTATCTGTCGGTCGATCCATAGAGTACTAATAAATAATAAATAATGTTGAGCGTAAAGAGTAGAAAACGACCGTAAGCTGATAAAGTGAATGAATTTATCGGTGAATTTCCCGATTTATTCTATGATGGATGTAAAATAATTTGTAAAGTTTGTGATCAAGACAATGTGCTGGAATAAATACGGCTGCAAATTTCATGTCAATAGTAACCGGCATAAAAATAAAAAAAATGGCCTCAGTTTATGTTTGATTTACTGTTAATGCTGATTGTCTGTGACGTTCCTCTGCGCATATTGGATAAAAAAGCATTTCGGGAATTCTGGAATAAATACAATCCCCAGGTGAATTTACCAAGTCGTTCATCGTTACGTACATATGTACCAAGTGTTCGTGAAGACATTGTAAATAGGATTAAATATGCACTAAGAAATATACGGCTGTGGTTATGTGTTGACGAGACGACAGATTGTAAAAAAAAATCTATTTTAAATATTATAGTACGTGTACTCGACCCTGTTAAACCAACATTTCCACTTTTACTAGCTAGCAAGAGACTAACTGCGTGTACTGGCGAAACAATTACGCGGGTGGTGTTGGAACTTTCGAAAAATTTGAGCTGTCAACAAGTCAAGTGTTGATGTTTGTGACCGACGGTGCTGCGACAATGCGTTTAGTGGGCCGTTTTCTTCAAAGAGACGATTGTAGGTTTTTACATGTTACGTGTAAAGTGCATGCGTTCCATATTGTAGCAGAAACGATTCGAAAATATTTTCCAGAGGTAGATGCATTAATAGCAAATACAAAAAAAGTATTTCTCAAATCTCCTAAACGGCTTCGAGCATTTCACACACTGTGTCCTGGTATTCCGGAACCACCAGAGCCGATTCTTACACGTTGGGGAACGTGGTTGAAGGCAGCTTTTTATTATACTGAATATTTTCAACAAATAGAAGCTGTGATACTACAGTTCAACCCTAACGATGCTGCAGCTATTAAGGAAAGCCAGACAAGCTTTCAAGGTGTTTCCCTTGAAACAGATTTAAAAACTATTTATAACAATTATAGAGGACTACATGACGCAATAGAAAAATTGCAAAATACTTCGTTGTCGTTAGTGGAATTGCTGCAAATAGTGGACGACGTAAATACACAGCTACAGACTATAAATGACGCAAAAAATGAGCCCGTTATTGAAAAATTCGGGAGTGTATTACGGAAAGATCCTGATTTTACCAAATTAAGACAAATTTGTGATGGTGCATCTACAGCTGTGTTAAGCGAGTTCACGGAGTGTTTTACTTATGCCTGTATTATTTTCGTAGATGTCGAACGGTCTTTTTCAAAATACAAATATATTTTTTCACCACAGCGAACATCGCTTACTGAGACAACTGTAGTAACATATCTGATGCTACACAGTTATCATAGAAGTGCTCCAGTTTGTGATAACGACAACCAAGCTACTTCATAAATCTGCTTAAGAAGGAGAGTTTTGTACATATTTTTATAAAGTGTACTAGTATTAATAAAATTTATTTCCATTTATTTTATTTATTTATTTATTTATTATTAGTTATCACTTGGACATACAATGTAAATGTGTGAACGTCATTTAACAGTTTAATAATGATGTGCAGCACTAAGCTTACAAAATATAAGGAAATACATAAAAAAAGAATTTAAAGCGAACGAAATAGTACAAAAACATACATCACAATATATAAAATATTTTTGTTTTTATTATTGTACTTATTCAAGTATTATGATATGATGCATACCCAGTACGTCTCTGTAGGATTAATGACCTTGGCCAGGCTTATTAATGAGTGGCCGAAAGCCTTTACTACACGTACGAGACAATTTCAAGGTTGAGTCTCTCGTGTAAACGGCAGCACTCCAGAGACTACACTAGTATAAGTTGTGGTAGAGTTTTGTCTGGAAGAAATATTATTTACATATTTCTGGACAAACGTAAATTATACTAATGCCTTTGTGTGAATATGATTTTTACTGTATGATTCAATTTCAATTGGAAAAGTTCTATGCTGTAATTTTAGATATTATGTAGCAAATTTTATGTGTACAAAACTTATACATACAAATACAGGGATCTCGGAAGAGCCTCTTAAATTCCCTCAAACCTCTTTTTTTCAAATATCCTGATAACTGACCAACATAAAGTGAAATATTAACACACACAAAAATACACTTCGACTTTATCAGAATCGAAATCGATATCTGAACCCGAGAGTCGATAGGCAGTAACTAGTTACGTTTGTCACTTAACGCTCTGGCCCAATACTTTGAGCCTTCTTTGTGTTAACCTTGGATATTACCGAACTCGCCAAAATAACCACAATGTAAGATAATTGTGTCATATATGCATGAACATATTATTATTATGAATAGACTACATAATAAAACTGAAAAAGTACTTAATCATTTCTCTAAATAAATAAATTCTAAAGCAGTGTACGTGCGTTATATTATTAACGCAACAGTTCGACTATGGCATATCTCCAAAATCGCCGCGGTCTAGTTATTGCACGGAAATGGTTCGATTCTGGAAATTACTGTTTTTTTTTTCGAAATATATGCATTGCTGAAATCGGTTACTAAACAACAAGTATTAAAGAAAATTTAGGAATGTAACTTTTATTTGCCCACTCTGTACAATTAATTTTAGGTAATCGATGCAAATATTTCAGAAGCGCTTCTTGTAAACAAAATCGGAATGATAATTTTGATGAAATTTTTATCATTATACGTTTAGCGCTAGATTTATTAAACTTAACGATCTTGATTTCACTTACCCCTTACCCTCGTAAAAAAATCTTGTGTATTAAAAAAAAAATTATCACCACAGGTAATATAACCCCCCTGTATCCCTGAAGGTACCTGAAGTGAGAGAGGGCTACATATTTAGAGACAATGGGCACACACCCAATGTCCGAATATGCTAGTATTAATTTCTGGTTTTGAAAAAATCCTAGCTCCTCGCCTTGTAAAAAAAAAAATTTGTAAAAGAAAAATCTGTATTTTATCCTTTTTATTGGGATATATTGCAGATTATATATTAGTACTATAATTTTATATTACTAGTAGATAATATATGTACAATAATTAATGTGTTATAGAAAAGTGTTTATGATGGTTTAATGATGACCTCAATATTGTAATTCTCTCCAGAGGTCATCAGACTTGATGTCGAGATGGAGTGACAAGTGAAAGACAGGCGCGGGAACAAACAACTTTATATCAACGAGTCCGTCACACATTCAGCTAAACGCAAAATAAATGTGATGATAAAGAAAAAATGTAGGCGGGTGAAAATACCTACAATTGAATTGTCACTTTATGATAGATTGATTTTAGTGTATTGTTACGTTTAAAAATATTTTTACTTGAATTAAATTATGATATCATAAAATATTTTATATTTATTTCTGCATGTTATGGATGTATTTATGACTTATATAAGAACTTTGTGTAATTACAATAATGTAAATATTATTATATACAAATTAGGGTGCACAATAGAACCAATTAATTTGGAAAATACTATTAGTGAAAACGCGTTATATAAAGTAAACTAAGGAAATTTTAATTCTGATGTCGCAGTGGTCAATATATCTATTAATATTGTAGTAATCAATAAATAATTCTTTCAAGTTTTCAGGGTAGTACACCAAATATGTTTGGACAGTAGTATTTGATGCTGGTATGAGCTACGTTTATCTAACCTCAAATAATTTTTGTATTACACAAACGGTTTTTGAATACATGTAGGTTTCTAATACATATAGTGCTAACATGAAAACTAATTGCATTGGTAACGAAAGAAATTACTAGTTTAGATTACATATACCGTTGTTTCCGCTACTGGACTGATCCCAGACTAGCCATTCTGAGAGGCGTAAAGTGGGGAATGTTAAAGCATACGTATTACGAGCCTTTTACTGCATTCAAAAGTAGCTGATACAACTATAAGTAGTTCCATCCCATGTTAAAATTTATCATGCTAAGATTTGACCACAAAAATTTAAATCATTGTGGGCAGTGCCTATTTAGAATTTTGTTGGTTTAGAAACTATAAATATATTATAATAGACCTTTTGCACGCATTTGCTATTATCCAAATTGAAAATATCGTAAATAGGCATTGTTCATGTCCATATGAACATTTTGGAGGCCAAGATTTGTAGCGATAAAAATTTACATAAGGATGGACTATTTATGTATATTTAATCTATGTACCTAGACCGTTTGCTGATGCAATCACCTTAGGCTATGTTATGATAAATATACTTGAAAATTACGTTATTTTGAAATCAGTTCTCAGACCCAGAAACTCATACAATTGTATGTGGTATCATTCCTGACATATCTGGCAATGAAAAACTGTTATTGAAAGGTCTGCAGTTTTGCGTTTGTTCCCTTGATTTGCAAAATTCGAAGGTTGAGTTGGAAAGAATAGTGATGTTGATTATAGGAGGATATTTGCCTTTTTGTTTTCCTGCCAAGACCCTTATTGGTGCAATCGAAATCTTTAATAAAACACAAGGACTTCTATTCCGATTTTTATGCTGAAAAAAGGTGGAACCTTTGATGTGAAATTAATAAACAAAAGAATATTGTGCACAATTAATCCTCTCCAGATGATGCTATTTCGGTTGACGAAATGAGTGATGAGTTGAGTGTAGTATTCACTGATTTGATTAGGGAAACTGTTTGAAAGTCATTACCTATTGTCTTTATTTTGGGTTGTTTTTGCATCCATTAAATCGTATTCCGTTGCGTATCCAATAAAGATTTGTATGGTCTGCCAAGACGAAAATGTTCGTTGTTTCTTCATAACAAATCTGTGTTATAAATTGCTTATTGCCCAGAGAATTGTTGTGTTCATGAGAAACCAAGTCCAATTAAGGATCTTATTCTCTGTGTATATTTGTGCATATAATTTCTTCTTTCAAGTAATTTACATTATCTTGCTACTGGATTGGTCAGATGAAATTTACCAGTCGAATACTATTTTCTTACACATTGGATAAAGAAGGCTTCTTATAGGTCATATCCACTATTCTTCCCATACCATTCCTCCAGAGGCTCTCACTATATGAAATAAATAAAATGAAAACAAGTTTGAACCTGTCAGATCCTCAAAACCTTGACTTTAGTTTCCTATTCTACAAAAATTGTAGGCCAATGGTTTTTGAAAGAGAAGTAATTTTATTTAAAAAAAAGAGATATACTGATATACAAAATACATTTCACTGCAACTAAAATATTAAAATATTTTTTGAAATTGAAAAACAGCAAACAGATCTATTCTAGAATTTAGAATTAATGTCAGAATATATTCGTGATCGAGTAGTAATGACACTTGTCTCTCACTCAGGAGTCCCGGGTTCGATCCCCGGTCGAGGAGCTAAGTTTTTGTCTAACCAGTAATTTATCCTAGTATACATTTTCTCTAAATGTATAGCACCCTCCCACACAAGTACCTTGAGGTACCTCCAGGGATACATGGGGTTGTATTGCCTGTGGTGTGTGTGGTGTTTTGAAAAAAAAAATAATACTTTATATTAAAAAACATGCCGGTACTACTCCTAGGTGTTATTTTAAAACAACCGTATTAAATACATTCTTTAAATAAGAACACTGGTTAAAAAATAGGAAACGGTCATTCAAGTAATTTTAAAAAATAAAAAACTTTTTTTTTTTAAATTTTAAGGGGGGAAAATTTCTTAAAATGCGCGATTCTGTGATAAATAATTTTGTAACCTTAACCCCCCATCAAAGTTGAATAAATCACCATTTTAGAGCTCGGAATTTAGGTATAAATGACGTCAAAACCAGGACTGGCTGTAGGTCAGCGTGTGAATATGTATGTCCAGGCATGTATGACACAATATAACTCCTATAATTTTTTTAGAGAATTCCGTAATATTCAAAGTCTATAAAATTAATTTATTATAAACACACTCGAAAAGGACTGGAAATATTTGGGGATATAACACTTAACTGACACACTCACATTAATATTTTTTACTACCAATTACTTACAAGAGTAAAAAATATAACTAATATCTGTTCCTAATGTTTTAAAGTTAAATTAGTAGATATCTTGTCATTTGGGCATGGAAACTTTTTGAAAACCCTGGGAACTTTCATTTGTATTATATTCACCAATTTTAACTGTAAGAGTCTCTGTCAGGATATACCAAAGAAAGCCGCCGGCCAGGCTAAATAGTTAATTGGTTGCCACCAGATATGAACGACCTTGAACTATTTATCTGTAATCAGCCTCTCCATATGGCTCCCATTCTAGGGCCCCTGCTTACGGCCCCCACACTAGAGATCTCCGCCCAAGCACGAGGGCCCTAGTATAGTCTAAGCAAAGCACTAATAAATTTAAGTACAATTCACTTAAATATAAGTTTGCTGAATCATTCCATATATAACAAAAATTTACAAACAAGAAACGCATTAGGTATGGGGTTGAAACCCCTACTTTTTTTTGTCATACATTTTCCGATAAAACTAGTTTACGGTGTAACATTTTAAAATGAAATAAAATTTATCTGAACGCTCTTTAATTTACTGGAACTGTATTTTTGTCATATCGAAGTCAATCAATATACTCGACGCTTTGTGTTTTGTATAAGGTAAAATTGAGGTATTTTCTTCATCTAGTTAACTGACCATTCTATCTATAATTAAAAATTTAGGAACCAGAAGGGCATTAGGTACGGAATTGAAGCCACTACCGCTGAGGAGCTCATAACAAGGAGCCAATCTAATGTCGTTACAGAATTTATATATCTCCAGCCGTTCATGAGTTATAAGGAAAAATATAGTGACGTCAGCCACAAATTTCTGTAATGTAAAAATATACCTTTTTTTGTTTCTTGTCATATTTCCAATAAAACTAGTTTACGTATTAACATTTTAAAATTAACATGAAATTCATTTTATTGAATTAATGTTTTTCTGTTGTTTGAGAATGTTTTAGTAGGTATTTACAATATAATATTATGTCACTGGAAATGGAAATAATTAATTAGATAATTTTTGATTTTCTTGTTTGGTAAAAAATCGTTAAAAGGAATCCTGAAGAGATAACTATAACACTAAAATACTTTCGACCAAAAAAAAAAAAAAAAAAAAAAAAAAAAATTTTTTAAAAAAAAAAAATATTTTTAAAATAAAAATAAAAGAAGGTTTCTTAATACCCAACGAATTTATCTGTTTGTTTCCTGTTATATATTTTTTTGTACCAAGAAAACTTATAAATTTCCCTGAGGATATAATAAAAAAAAAACATTAATAATAAGGTGATTAAAACAGAATTTTAATCATTTGGTGTTTGTTCAAATTACTTCATCATTAGTATTTAAGAGGAAATTAGATTGGAAAATCAAAGAAATGAAAAACTGGGAAGATGCTGCACAACTAAACAAATCACAAACATGTGAAAGTGATGGATAAATATTATTGAAGGAAGTGTCAACTTTGACCAATTTCAACAGCAATGATTAACGTGTTAACCAACTATCCAATGTGCATCAATATTCGAAAATATATACAAGGTGGAGCAATAGTGCGTCCAACTTCGATATGTTGAGTTCTATGATAGCTAGAAGCTTGATTTAAAAACGTAAACGTAAACTGACAAAAAAGTCTATAACCGGAAATTATTTTCGAATATAGAAGATAAGCCAAGATAATTCTACAAGGTCAACTAACATTTATTTAAATGGAGTGCCATGTATATCATAACAGTTTCTGAATCCTCTTTGTGGCCTCCTTTCACTCCTGTATACCACTTCCAACCACTTGGATATAATGATTTTTTTTTGTTGAAATTATGCCATTTACGCGTATATATTAAAAAAAATTACTACATTCACAATTATCGATTTTAAGAAAAAAATATTTTAGTACCAGTTATGAGACATCTGTGTAATGACACTCAGCCATTTTCACTTCCTAAAAATATACAGCGTGGCCAAAAATAATTTTTAAATTTACAACTATTTGAACTGAAGTTTCTCAATATTTTCAAATGGAACACCCTGTATATTTTTGGACGATGCAATGTAGAATTGAAAAACGAACATTTTTTTGTACCAACATCCCTATGACTATTTGCAACTATTTTCGATTTATTGAACAATCGCAAAATTCAACAATAAAAATTAAAAACATTTTCTTTTTTTTGTAATTCAAGAGAAAATATTGTAAAAAGTGCTCCAGATGTTGCCCCTTTTTGATTGACACACATTTCCATGCGTTTGTGGAATGAGGTTTCTACTGTTCATAAAATTGCCGGATTTATTATCCTTTCCTTTAAATTTTGAATTGTTGTTGGTGTGATGTTTTTATGGGCATCATGTAGCATGCTTATTATAATACCTTCTCTTGAACTATTTAAAAAATACCTCATTTTTAATTTGTATGGCTAAATTTTGCAGTTACTGTTCAATAAATTGAAAATGGTCACAAATAGCCATAGAAATGTACGTACAAAAAAATTTCATTTTTCAATCCTATATCACATTTTCCAAAAATGTTCTATCTGAAAAAAATTGAGAAAAATCAGTCAAAAAGTAAATTTTGGGAAGTGAAAATGGCAGCGTGTCATCACACAGATGTCTTATAATTGTTACTAACATATTTTTTTTTAAATCGATAGTTGTGATTGTAGTGATATCTTTAATATACACGTGTAAATGGTTTAATTTCAACAAAAAAAAAAAATCGTTACATCCAAGTGGTTGGGAGAAAGTCAATAATAATACAGAAGTTACAGAAGGTTACAAAGAGGTTTTAAAAAACGTTCTGATATGACATTTCATTAAAAAAAATTACTTGACTCCTGTAGAATCGTCCTGACTCACCATGTATATTCGAAAACAATTTCCGGTTGTAGACTTTTTTTGTCTAATTCACTTATATTTTTAAATCAAGTTTTTAGCTATCATAGAACTCGAGATGTCGAAGTCGGATGCACTATTGCCCCACTCTGTATAATCACTACAATTCAAAATGAACAAGAAATAAAACTAAAATTTATGTAATACCCTTTCTAATGACTTAGTTCATCGGTGACAGACTGATGCGAATAAATCTAACCAATTAGTCTGTTAGGACCATTATATAAAATTTTTAATTTTTTCCTAGATGTTTTGATTAAGTTAGGTTTCATTTAGGTTTTTCTACATATTTCAGTGATGGAGTTTATATTAAATAATTAGTAACAGACTGACGGAAATTTTGAGACTTGTTAACCATTATTTTCAAGTTTATAACGATGTGAAGAAACAAAATGTTGTTTATTCCAACCGGATCCTAATTTGAACTATATCTATTCTGTACCTGAGAATCATAGTCCATAACGGGTTAAGGCACAAAACTAAGTTTTTAGCAAAATGCAGCTAAAAGATTTCATTTAGTTATGAGTCGACTTAGAAAAATCCATGTTATAGAAACAAATAAAATTTTTTTTTTTCATAAATTTATTTAATAACTAATATATTTTACATAAAATCTTTCTCACAATGTAATTATATTAATTTAAAAGACAGGGTATAAAATTAGAACTATTTGTTTTAACTCTTTAGATAGAAATATAAGAAAGTTATCAAGAAGATTTTATTTATTCTTTTTTTTTTTTCGTTTCCTTTTTTCTGATTTGGGAGGAATCTATTTGTATCTATTATTTAGACTTAAACCATATTCTCCGCCAAATTATACATTTAGCTATTTCTGCTCTCCTCATACTAAGGCCTTATTAGACTATAATGGATATAACAAGTGACTTTAAACCAATACATTTTGTAAAATTTTGACTTAACCCGTTATGGTTTTCAGGTACAGATATGTGCCCTCGAACTTCTAAAGCTTTTATAACAGAGCGGAAATATACTAGGTTATTCAGGTTATGATCGGGTAATATTTATGAAAATCACTATGGTCAGTGATACCAATATATTTGCCTAAAGAAAATAAATTAAACCATACTAAGCTTTTCTTCTGTCAGTTGTATTGAGATGCGCTTTAAAATGTTTGTAATAAAATTTATTCGAATTTTATACAGGGTCCGTGACTGAAATAACTTGTGTTCTAATATTATAAGGCGTTATTCAGACCACTTACATTTTTCCAAAAATTTGACATCTCCCAATTTGTTCTTAGTTGTTGCAATTTTTCTTAACTACTAAATATTTATTCATAGGTTAATATACCAAAACGGTTTTGTCATTTTTATTTTAACGCCATTCTTAGTGTTTTTTTTTATTTAGGCGACTTTCTCACCAGGTATCCAACATAAAACTCTAAATCGCTCTTATTTTTATTCTTTTATTAAGAACTAATAAATCAAACAAATTTTAAATAAAATGCAGATTTAGTAGATTAAATTCTAGAAAACGTGAACTCTAAATTATTTTATTTGTACGATATAAGAATGTAGTGATTTTTAATTACTATAGTTTTACAAAAATTACTTTTCGTAGAAATAAAATAAAATTAATTATAAGTTTCCTAGTAATTTTACCTACTAAAGCTATATTTTATTTAATGTTGGTAGCGATTTTTATTTGCAATTATTATGAACAGAAAAATAGACACCTATGCAAATTCAGTGTCGTTGTATAAAATTTAATTTTGCATTAAAGAAAAATATTATTTATTTTACTTGTAATTAAATCTGCGTTTTGTATAATATGAAATATGTTTGTTGTTATCTATTCGAATCAAAATTTTATATTGAAAACCTGGTGAAAACGTCGGCGTCGTGTTAAAATAGAAGTCATGTCAGCATTTTAATTCTTTTAGTTTATGTGAACATTTATAAAAAAATTAGTTTTTAGTGTAGGAGGTAATTGAATACCTAACAATATCTAGTTACAGTTATTTGGTCTTCCAAAATTAAAGGAAATATTGCTTTTATATTTTTTTGTAGAAAAAAAGAATGCCATAGGTTAAATAGACATAGTAATTTAATATAAGTAAGGAAATACAACCGCGAAATTACTATTTAAACCAAAATAGTTTACCAGTTTTTGATAGCGAATCTAATCCTGTGACACGTCAGATGTTTTCCTTTACTTTACAGAACTAATTGCGTGTTTTACTAACATCTATCACAGGTTTAACTTACAAGAACTAAATGAATAATGAACAATTCCTGACTATGTTTCATACCTGACAAACTTTTGTGCGTAAGATCTGATTTATTATAAAAATTATAATAGGAAATTTTATAAGTTACAAAAATTTAAAAATTACCTCTTGTTTTGTATTCAAATAAATGTTAGTTATTACCTAAAAATATTCAGTAAGTTTAATTTAGCCCAGAATGCAAATTCCAACGTTTAAAATTGTACAGTGTGCCATTAAAGTAAGCATATTGGGACTATGCTTGCTATCATACAGAGTGAACCATATTGAAGTATGACGTCATCGGTATTTTTTTAATGGGATCCCTAGTATTTCTTAAATTTTTGGATAGTGCATATTATTGCAAATCCAACCATACCAGGTTTGGTAGACTTATCCTAAAGGTTGCAGAGTTATACGTAACAATTCTCTAAAGCACTATCCATTCAAATTGTTGCTACATCATAACCATAGATTTTTTGCCACAGTACGTGTATCGTCTTCTAATTTTGGCCTGTAAGGAATTAAAACGGTACGCCATTGAGTTATAGATTCTACAAAAAATTATAAGTTTTGTCTTTTGCCACAGCATACTTAACAATTCTACAAAATTTTTGTGTGTTTCAAGCTGACAATAATTTGTTGAAACTTCACTAAAAATGAAACTGACAGGAAACTGAAAAAATCGAAATTCTTATCATGAGTGAATGCTGCAATAAAACAAGGACCCAAAAAGTAATAATAAACATCACATTAGAAAATAAATTACACGTTCTACAGTAAGCAAGAAAATAGAGAGACCGGTTACGTGAAAGATTGGCCAAAAAGTGGTAGACCAAAATTAGAACTTTCTACTGCACGTTAAAAAAATCCGAATAATTCCATAAGACAAATTGGTATGGATAATGCATTGGTACACCCATAGCACAGTTGCCAAATTTCTTAAGAAAGAAAAATCGACTATATGAAATGTGTTTGGTTCAGGAACTAATGGAAGATGATTTTGACCGCATGGTCGAATCTTGTGATACAATGAGGAAAAGATGCGATCATGGAAGGTTTATGAAACATTTAATTTTTTCTAATGAAGTAATATTTCATATACAAAGACTAAAATCACCAAAACTGTAAACAATAATCTCCACTGGATGCAGGATACACATATTCAATGCCCATAAAATGTCTGGACAGGAGTTATTTACAACCGATTATTAGACCTGTTATTTTTCGAGGGTGCATTAACTGAAAAACTCTATTTACAGTTTTTAAGACAACATCACTAGTCTAGTCTTTTTATGTAATTTACATTTTAACAAAGATCCAAATCGTCCTTCAAGTTACCAATGGTATCAATGAGATGGAGCTCCACCACATTGTTTCCGAACTCAGTATTTGATTGAAATGTTCCTTCAAAAGTGGATTGAATGAAGAGGAACAGTTAAATGGCCCTCGAACTGGTCTGCTGGGTCCCCCGAACTTACACCTTTAAATTGTTTCTTTGGGTTTATCTAATTTGTTGCATACTTAAGCGACGTACTGTATAATATAAATTTATACAACTCAATCTTATTGCAAAATGATGGTCTCCGTATTTTTCTCCCTACAAGTGAGAATTTCTGGCGTTTTGAGTTAGTATTCTACTATATTTTTACTAGAGTTAAATTTAATACTTACACACTTTAAGAACGCCTAGTACAACATTGAAAAACTCAGCTTGGCAAAGTTTCAGCAATTTTTAATCTATCTTACCAGTTCCTGACGCACCAAAAAGTACTAAATTATTTTAAAATTTTATGAAGGATCCCCAGAATCCCTTGTCCATTAAGCTTTACACCTGTTTCATTCATCTCATTCATTTGACTTTTTACACAATCTGCCTCATTTTCCAAAATTAACTGAGAACGGTCGGA
This sequence comes from Rhamnusium bicolor, assembly GCA_029963845.1. NCBI lineage: Eukaryota > Metazoa > Arthropoda > Insecta > Coleoptera > Cerambycidae > Rhamnusium > Rhamnusium bicolor. The sequence continues at coordinate 26,751 of JANEYF010003482.1, read as the reverse complement.
ATACTCCAAAATGTCTTCTGTTTCAATATCTATTCCATTCTCGTCATCTTCGTCCAATTCATATACGTCCACAATAATCTAACAAGATTTTCCCTAGCAGAATCCGCAAATTACTGAGCAACGTAAGCATGCTTTGCAACAACTACAACCTGTATTGCAACTTTTGGCGGATTTACAAGAAATGAGTTTTATAAACTCAGCGCGTCTTGTGGATCAGTAACAACTCATTTTTTGAATTCTCGCATCCCCAGCCTAAAGGTTATTTTTTATATCCATATTATTGCTAAATTTGGATATATAAGTGGAAAGAATGCAAGAGAGCTGAATCTTATTAATTGGTGGTAATTATACTAGGTTTGACAAACTTTTGGCGATATGTTGTACGAAGCATTGACTTATTTAATGATTCACCATTTTTCGCTCCATACAGGCGAAGAAGAAATTGTTCGCCTAATTTTTGGGTAAAGTGTGGTTCAAAAATCCAATATAGCACATATTTGGACGCCTATTACTTCAAAACAAGTAAACGTACAACAAAAATGTAAAAAAAAATTATTCATGCACTCGGCTAATTTAGATGACCTGTCAATTGGCTTAATTGGATTTAAAAGTAATTGATACAAAATAATTATTTTATCTATTACATCTTCAAAGTATGACCACCTTAATATCAACTATTCTTGATTTATTAATAATACAAAATAATCTTGCCTTCAGCTCTTAAATGGCTAGAATTTGTTTACTTTAAACAGTATTATCTAATTATTTAAGAAAAAATGTCCATAATAACAAAATAATGAAAAATAGTTAATAAAACTGTCGTATCTCTCATGTAAGTACTTTATTCCGAAGAGTTCTTGACTTATTAATAAGAAATCGATTTGGATTCACCCTCTTTAAGAGGCCGTAACTCCATAGGGATTCAATTTTATTTGTACATGATTTATGCTAAATAAACACTTTCTATGTTTTCTTTGTTTTGTTGTTACAAATTGTTTCCCTCGTTGAGATTATCGACATTGTTTCCTCACAACCATCATGAAAATTGTATTGTTTACATGTACACAATTAAATGCATTACATGTTGTAAATTTCTCACCTATCTCTTGAAAGAGTCTATTAACTAACAGGGAAACGGACATGCAGAGGGACATATCGACGTACCATTTGATTTGTATTAATCACATACTTTTTGACCATGAAAATAAGTAAATAAATAAAATAGTTATAATTTGAAAGAAATTGTGTAAGTAACGAACCACAAACTTTATTCTTAAAATGACATCTCATATTACGTCAAAAAAAATAATTTAATATTTACATGAGTTGTCTCTTTAAATATTTCTATATCAAATATATGCTTTTAAGTGATTATCTGGACATTTTACAGTTAGATAAAAAAGAAAAGCATGCCAATCATACCGTCAGATATATGATATGTGAGGTCTCGGTTCAGGATGAGTCGCGACAGCGTCTGGAGTTATCCTGGAATGGGAAACATGGGGAATCTGTCAGATGTTGTTATTTTACTGAGAATGCTAGAAGTGACAGTCAAACCATGAATGCCTCTAACCCAGGGAAGGGACAATGGCACTTTTGTTCGAATCGTTTTCAGATCAACTCGATGCCTTCCTCCATTTCAAAACATTTTACTTACATTTTTTATTTATATTAGGTTGTGATTGTATGCTTAGAATATATATTATCAAAGTAATTACATTTATTTTGAAATGAAAACGATTTTTTAAAAATGGTGCAATACTTGTTTGAAAATATTACATTGCCTTTTTAATTAATCTAACTTTAATAATTAATTTGATTATTAAAACAATTATATATTTACAAAATTAATGAGTTAGTGTTTCGTAAATCTTATAAAAACATTCTTTTAATGTTTCTCCGTTCTTTAGATGCCACTAATAAATAACTATAGGCAATATACTTTCTTGAATATTTATTATTTTCAATAATTATTTATTAACGCTGTACTTTCGCTATAAAAAATGTGACTATAAATCATGAAATTTTCTAGAATATAAAATTGTTTTTTAATAGCAGTAAAGTTTATTTCAAAATTATTTGCAACATAAAAGACGTCGGCTTCATTAATCCCTTTACCACCATCAAAGAAGCAGACGTTTTTTATGTTGCAAATAAGTTTGTAATAAACTATACAAGTTAATAGAATAATGCACTAAATGCCGTTCAAAATAAATAGTTTTGCACAATTTAATAACTATATATTAGAAAAATTGGTAATATTACTTGTGATGTAATAAAATTGTTTCAAATACAAATTTGAAAAAACGTTAGAGAAACCAGAAAAAATATAAAGATATATAAAGGTATGTTAACTCTTTAACATATCAGACATCTCATACATGCTATTATGATGACTACAGTTCTGATATTCTTAGGACATAGGCGAATAGTCTGTGTTAGCTTCATGCTCACTACTGATAAACATAGACAACTTCATATAATCGTTCGGTATAATGAATATGATATGATAACTTGTCCTATCTTAGATCACTGCTGTTTGTTTGTAGATAATGTTTATCACATGTAATTAAACAGTGTTTAATACAGAAAGATACGACAATTTGTCGTATAATATGCAAGAGTGGCTATAAACTTAGAACTGAAAAGTCCAAATCGCCAGAAATATTAATACATATATCGTATTTTGCAAAGCAAGGAAACTACATAGAGCATTAAACTGGGAAAGAGAACTATTTATATATACCTGTAAAACACCACGTTCAGCTAGGTCACATGTACAAGAGATGATTCAAGAAAGAATAAAAAAAAACCCTAATCGAGTCAGTAAATAGAAAAATGTATATCTATGGAATTGTATTACCTATTCAAGAAAAACACAAAAAAATTGTTTTGATATTTTTTGGTTTAAATAACACTGGATAAAATATATGTGAAAATTCTTCAGTAGCGATGCAAGTTTGAATAATATTAATGTAATTTAATGTACAGAATGCAGCCTGTTAATTACTATCAATTAACAATAAAGAATGACGTAAACACGTGTTTAATCATTGTAAAAATGTCATATGAAAAAGTACTTTTTTATCGTACAGATTCAAACTTTATTTTCATTCGAAAGTCAACAAGAACCAGAGGGTTTGCTAGATAATTTCGATTATTTTTTTCGATATCCTCATGAGGTACGATGATATTTTATTTTTTTATATTAAATTGTGATGTGATAATCTCTGTTGGACAGATCATACAGGAGCTAATTCGGCATATGTAATTACCCCGAGGGGGTTATTACATATGCCCCCCATATTACAGTGCTAAAAACCATTCTTTAGTTTATGTGATAGATGTTACTGTCTTTTCATTTAAACTTATTTTACTAAAAGACATTATTTCATCGGCATGAAATTTTAATGTATAAAATACTATTCACGGAAGAGTTATCTTATGTTACTGGTCAGGCCGGCCATTTAAATATTAAATTTAAAATTATATTCAAAAATGGAATCTACTTTACATCCGCTAATTAAAATTTCCGTTAATAGATGACCCCAGTGGTATCATTTTAATATTGTTCATTTTGCGATAAAGAAGCAAAGTATTTTTAACTTTTTTGAAAAAAATAAAAAAAAAAAAAAAAAAAGGTTTAACTAATTATAGTAATTATTGTTTAGTATACATTAGATTAATCTTTTTTTCCTATTGTCCCCTTTCCTTTATATCTAAGAAAAGTGCAGTGCATTGGTGAATCCCATTTTTTTTTTTGGTGAGTAATAATTAATTTGTCCATGCTTTGTAATAATCGCTTTGCTTAATAACAATTTTACAGTCCACAGAAGTAACATAATTAATAGTACATTTCTCTAGCAAATATCAAAACAATTACATTGAAATATATAAAAATGAAGCCGTTTCTGGAGTGTCCTAAAAATATCCGCTCTCTCTGGTTGGTTAAATCAATTTAATAACATCTTTTCTTCTTTAATAAAGCTCCAATATTCTTCATATTACTATTTTACTATTATTGAATAAATAAAAGTGTATTAGGCTTACTTCAATAATGCAATTAAATACTGTCACCAAAAAATATTTTGCATATTACATTTATTTAATTTTTGAAAATTGTTTTAAATGTATTTTTTATGGAACAAAATATTTACACGTCTCTCATTGAAAACATTTATGTAGGAATTTCATTTAATTATAAAACTTTTTCTAAAATTTACATATACGTCTTGGACACTTCTCTCGTACTGGTTATAATTTATTGTGATGTATCTATTACAGCTCTTTTTAAAAATTATTGTTGATTTTATTCTTAATTTGCCAAGCTAGTGAGTGACTTGTAGCTGGCTCCTTGCCTGGAAATTGTTAAAATGTCAATTGGATAATGCCAAACGCCATGCAGCTTTGAATCGCGACCTGATGACAAGTTTTTAAAAGTGTTATTTATAGTGTCCATTTATTATTTCATTATAAGTTGTTTAACTCGTTTGTTTAAGAAACATAAAATAGTTTTAAAAATCGATTGTTATGACAAGATATATGCTCTTCAACTTTTCTTGTGATTCTGTTATCTTTTTCACTATATAACAAATTTATTTTTCTAGACACGTACCTAGATTTTTTTCTAATCATAATTAATTTCAAATATGTACATATGAGATATTGTATACTACCCTAATCGATGGATAAACATAATAAGTTCACAATGCATATTTAGTAATTCAAGAAACAACATTCTGTGATTTTAAATAAAACGAAATTTTTTCACAAAAAAAATTCACTTATTGATAAATACTTTAGATATATATTAGAGTAAAGTGAATTAAATCTACGTATAATAAATATTAGCAATTGTTTGTTGTAAGTCAGAGTTATTTAACAGTTTTCAAAATGTATATCCGAAATTTTGAAAAATGTTAGTCTTTGTCTTTAAAAATTAATTGTCTATTACACATTTAATTAAAACGGCTTGATTACAGTGAACACTATTATAATTACAAATTTAGGAAATTTAGTATATTATTCAAAAGGTTCATCTACAGCAGTACACACAATTGTGTTAATACAGGGTGTTAGGGTGTGAAGGATATTAAATCGAGAAATTGTCAGATGATTGTTTACAGGGTATGTATTGGTATGTGCTAAAATGTACAATTAAAAGTAATAATAATGTGTATCAAAAAGGTGGAACCTTTAAATGCCAGCTATTTTGTTAAATTTCCGAGGCACATTATTTGTGAAATTCTGTATTTTCATTTTTTTCCAATCATGAAAAATTGACTTCTGTAACAACGAAATATTTTACCAAATTTTCTCGTAGACAGTTAACACTTGAAGAACTCTTATTAATTTTTCAAATTTAATTTTTATGCGGCAGAGGTTACTCTCCAAGTTCCAGTCACCAAAATATGAAACCAAATTAAAAATATATAGTAACTCTGCCTCTGTTATCAAAATCATCAAATTAATAAATAAGTTGCAACCAAAAATAATCAATTTGCCAACTGGATGTCTTCCATGTATGAGATCATTTTATTGGTAGATTAATAAAACAAGTTTTTCTCATAACTATTGATTTATTATTCTCAAAAGAAGAAGAACATCATAGGTTTTGGGACTTTTATAATAGTGTCATCTTCAGATCAGCTAAAAAATATGTTAGAGAATATATTCCTTAAATGAAAATTAAATTTTTCGTATCTTTCAGTTTAAATAAAATGGTATTTTATTATTTGCAAAAGAATCAGGTATGTACATACCTTTTAAAAAATTTTATCTTATATTTCGAAATTGATAAAATAATCGAAATGACCTTTTAAAACTACTGAATTTTTTCGGATTTAGTCTTGTATATTATTGATAACTACATCCTCATACTATACGTATTTTATCATTTATTTTATTAGGTAGTAATTCACCACTTTGTGTAAAAAAAACAATATGTAGTTGTTCGGGTAGTTTATTTAGTTTGACGAACCACTATAAAAATTGTCTCAGCAATTTTTATTGACAATGACTTCATTCTCTTTACATTATGAAGTTTTCATATTTCTTATGATAGACATTTTTTAGTCTAATCGTAAATAATGGCTAGACCTTTAGTAATTATTTTTCGATAATTTTATGCAAAATTAAAAATCTGTTCTATTAACTAGCAAAATATTTAAAATTCAATTAGGTAAATATACATACTGTCCTTGGTGAAATCGTGCTACATTTTCTACGAACAACAAGAATTAGTTAAAAGCGATAATTTCAATTTTAAATCCAGTAAAAGTGTTAGGAAGGACCTTGGTATAAACTAAATAAAAGAGTTGTAAATCGAAGCAAAAGAGTAAGAAATTTGCATACATAAAAACAAGGTTAAACCCTTGCAAATATCTGTAACTGACACTCGTCGTGTTACCTCTAATTTATTACCTATTACCTTTGTAATAAATAATACCTTTTTGCTTGCTGACATATTGTATTTTATACAAAAGAATTTAGAGACGAGAACAATTTTAACAAATTGACATTATGCATTTTTAACATTGTAAACGTTATTTAGTCTTAACTTGCATTTGTATACCCTTTTTAAAATAATAAATTTCTTCTAAATGGATGACAATTTTTCAGGTTGGTAAAATTATTCATGCATTGGTTAGGTATCAATGCACATGTTTGGTATGACTATCTATTAATGGTTAATATGTGATTCATATTTAATTGATAAAACTTATTTGCTTGCTTTAATCGCGACCAAATATCTACGTCTATGCCCGGAAAATTGATGCCTACCGCGGTAGAGAATGTGAAAGTTAGTTTTGATTATGCTGGATGCGCAGGTATTAATCCGTAATATAACCAGATAAACAAAAAAAAAGCAAATTTAGTTATTTTAAACGGGAAATGGAGATACTCAGCGGTTAGCGTACCATGTAATTGAATTTCCCTAAGTGGTGAGGGCTCGATCTCAGCTTACTAAATAATTTTTCACAAATAGTAATAAATACTAAAAATTATACTTAAAAGGTACAGATGCTGCAACATAAAGTACTCCAGGGAAATAAGGTAAAAATAAAGGCCATCTGCGGAATGAGGCCGAACAAGCTGAATTTTGCAGAGACCTTCGTTTTGATGTTCCAATGAAGCACAAAAAAATCTCATATGCCTACCCTTGTGCGTTTTGAGATATCGAAGGTCAAAGGTTATGAAAATCGGTTTTTCGTGAAAATCTCGCTTCCAGTGCATCTGACGTCGTAAAAAACCCATAACAAAACTTACGTAAAATAGTATTCTCTACAAAATTGTTCATATACATTTTTTTCGTACGACCAGCCGTTTGAGAAACATCCCTATTTGACTCACTCGGCTCAAATATTTCAAGCAGAAAACTGCCCGCCAGATACAGTATTTCAGAACGGAAAGTGTTTTCTGTTAGCTATGTATGGTGCTCCAAAAGATGAAGTAAACCTTGACAAATTTAGATACACCCAATTCATTAAGGCTACACGACTTAATAGACCTGTTAAATTGTCATCCCTTCCACCTACCAGTGAAGCAACTCGACAGCATATTTATCGGGTCTACTACCAAGTACAGATTTGGCTAGGGAAAAATCTACAACCCGAAGAATGGGGTTGGGATTTAAAAAACGACATATTACAGCCGAAAACAACACTACTGCCACCTGCTCCAGACGAACTATTAAATACAATATTCTGTAATTGTAAAAAGGGTGTGGTGCGCAGTGCGGGTGTAGAAAAGTCGGGTTGCCATGCTCCAAAGTTTGTGGTCAATGTCACGGACAGGCATGCCTGAACCCGTCAACAGAGTTGCAAAACATCGAAGACTACAGTGACTTTGAGCCAGAAGAGGTTTTGCCAACAGACATAGAGCCACCAGATATAGAGGAAGCGTCTGACGAAGATATTGTGTTGATCGAGGTGCTAGTGGAACCCGACGAAGACGAGGAGGAAGGCAAGGAAACATAAGGAGTGGTGTGGAAAAGAATGTATTTTTTGTTGTTAATTATTTATTATATATTTTTTTATAAATAAACAAATTTTTAACGGCTTTAATAATGGGAATTTAATTTTCCAGTCTAACAGATTAAGAAAAGTGCTTTTATATTTATAGCTCCGCAGTATAATACAGTATTACCTATTACGAATGCGCGCTCCCGCTTTATCATGCTATATCTCGAAAACGGTTGGTCGTACAAAAAAAATGTATATGAACAATTTTGTAGAGAATACTATTTTACGTAAGTTTTGTTACGAGTTCTTATGACGTCAGATACACCGGAAGCGAGATTTTCGCGAGAAACCGATTTTCATGACCTTTGACCTTCGATATCTCAAGACGCACAAGGGTAGGCATATGAGATTTTTTTGTGCTTCATTAGAACATCAAAACGAAGGTCTCTGGAAAAATTCAGCTAGTCCGGCCTCATTCCGCAGAGGAAGTTTTATTTCTCTGGAGTAAAGGTTTCCAGGTCATTTGTAATTTGAAAGAGAACTTGTATCCTTTCTCTCTTCTCTAACAAATAAAATCTAAAGATAGGAAATAAATTACTTCCCTCCACATGACCCGTGTATTCAATCAAGTAAACATATATAGTCCAGCAGCCAAGCTGCGAAAAAAATTATTTATAATTTTAGATTGGAAATCTTTATGTTGTGGTAGCTGTACAAAGTCGTAATCCTCTTAGTTTACTTAATTAAAAATTAAATGAAGTAGCGAGACACATAACTACTACTTTCGTTGTGGACTATACATTTCTTGATGATTTATAAACTTTGATCATCGAGAAAGTGCTTAAGCTTTAATTGCAATTGACCACTAAACTCTATTCACTTAATCTTTGCAGTGTTGAGTTGGGCTTATGTGAGTGTAACGTCCAACTATGACCGATGCTTACGAAATAAACTAAACATGAAAGTGAACTACTGCAGATTTAGAAAAAAATTGAAAAGAGGAATTACTGATTCCTGATTTTTCTTTATAACTTTTTGATTATTTTTCAAATCTTCAGAAACAATCTAACTTTCTCTGAGTGGTTCTGATTTTGTCATGAAATTCAGCAGAACTTTCCCCATTTAACTGTTTCAGAATCAAAGAGAAAAATGCAAACAGGGTATTCCATTTAAAACAATAAAACATAAGTTCATCTTTTTAAATTGACAATCAATTGTTGTTCTTTTTGAATATTTACAGTTTCCATAAAAATATACACTCATTTTGCCACTCATTCCGGAGTTATGAGTTCGATCACCAGTCGAGGAGCTAGGATTTTATCTAAAGCAGAAATTAAACCTAGCATATTCGGATATTGAGTGTTGTGCAAAACCCAATGCATGGTAATGAATAGGGCTGTCAAAAATGTTCCGTGGGACAGTGGCGTATGCGAAATTAACTAATACGAGAAACAATAAACTGTTACAATTTATAACAATGTATGTAAAACTTACCCTCTTAACTAGCTTGATGAACTAGCTTGCTTATCACAAACCGGAGAAGATGTGTAGCCATTTTGCAGCATCAGGTATGTTTCTATGGTTGTCTCTATGAGTGATGTTCACTTTGGTGAAAATATATTCTTGTATGTTGAAAACGACCGTTCGACATCTACTGATATACATGCATATGTAAAATAGTCTTTGAACGCACTTAACGGATCTGGGGTGCACCATCACATATTTGTCTTAATTTGGCAAAACTGGTGTCTTTATTTAACACACTTGCGAACTTTTCTTTAACGCGCTCATTTGTTGCGTCACCTTATAGCGTGTAGCAGTAGATTTACTTCGTCCACTATTTGCAGTGACTTCGCTAACAACAACGCACTGTTTTCTAATTATGCTTTCATGTAATGGTTTATAGTTCATCGCAATGTTTTTAAAGCTGTTTCAACGGAAATATCTTCGAATTTTGTCTGGCTTTCCTTAATAGCTGCAGCCTTATCTGGATTGAATTATAGTATCACAGCTTTTATTTGTTGGAAATATTCAGCATAATAAAAAGCTGCCTGCAACCATGTTCCCCAACGTGTAAGTATCAGCTGTGGTGGTTCAGGAATACCGGGACACTTGCTATGAAATGCAGAGAGACGTTTAGGAGATTTAAGAAACCCTTTCTTTGTACTTGCTATTAATGCATCCATCTCTGGAAAACCCTTTTCGAATAGTTTCTGCCACAAGATGTAAAGCATGTACAACCTTGTTCTTGCAAAGAACGGCCAACCGAACGCATTGTCACGGCGCCATCAGTCACAAACATCAACACTTGACTTTTTGACAGTTCAAATTTTTCTAACGTCTCCAGCACCACCCTGGTAATTGTTTCGCTAGTACACTGACTTAGTCTTTTGCTAGATAGTAACAGTGGAACTGTCAGTTTAAGAGGGTCCAGTACTCGTACTATTACATTTAAAATAGATTTTTTTTTACAATCTGTTGTCTCATCAACAGATAACCACATGTGTATTTTTTAATTCACATTTCATCTTATTTACCATGTCTACGTGTACAGTTGGTAGATAGTTACATAACGTTGTGCGACTTGGTAACTTCACCTGGGCGTTGTATTTATTCCAGAACTCTCGAAGTGGTTGTTTATCGTGTATGTGCAGCGGAACATCACAGGCAATCAGCATTAATAGTAAATTAAACATAAGCTGTGTTGTCGAAGGCACGCCATTTTTTTTATTTTTATGGAGTACACTATTTACGTGAAGTCCACAATCACGCTTATCCCAGCACATCAAATCTTTCTCGCACGCTTTACAAATTATTTTAGCACCATCATAGAATAAATCCGACATTTCACCTATGAATTTATTCACTTTGTCAGCAAATGGCAGTTTTCTACCCCTGCGTATGTTTGCCATGCTTTATTATTAAATTAATATCAACAATACAGTACAACAAATAAAATAAAAACACAAAAACAATATGCAATACGCCCAAGTGATTTAACGTGTACACAACTCAAAAGATAATAATAGACTGGACTGGAGAAAGAGTTTCGCGGTCAAGGTGAACGCCGGCGACAGTAAGTACATCTGTACTCTACGACCATGATACACAGAAACGATTTGCAGCTTTAGTAATGAATGAGGTACCTTCTACAATGTTCACCATAATTTAATAGACAATTTTCTAAGTGATTTGAATACTGATTTAATACAGATATAGTTAAGGTATATGTATAATAAACTAATAATCTAGGATTAAATCAGTGCATGTTGTTACTTCCTTGAAATTTTTCATTCATATCCGCAATGGAAAGTATAAAATCTCTAAAATAAGTCAGTTTAATAGAGTCTATTAATACATTTATTTCAAAATTTATACAAGCTACATATTTAATACCAACAGTAATTGAGAAATACATATTTATAATTTTCTTAACCGTCAACACCTAATTAATTAAGTTCATAAATAAATTTACAATATTTAATAAGTTACAAATTTGGAGAACAGTTCATGAAATAAATACTAATAAAATTGTTTGAATACAATAGTCAACCACATCTTCTGGTAAATGCCACTAGGTGGCTCTAACACATTATGCCCAAATGGAATTAAAAAATCTTTTCTTGAACAGAAACTAAACTTCATATAGTAAATTGAATCTGGTAGATTAAGTCAAAACTTTTTAATTTCATTTATTTTTTATCATACAATTTAGTTCTTACAACCTCATTTAAACATATCATCTGTTGATATTTATCAAAACCAGGAGCCAATCAACTAACTAGTATATTTAACCAATTCTTATAAAAGGTTTTCCAATAGGAAGTGCCATTTTAATACTTTAATTAAAGGCACTACTTATTGAACAATTTTTAACATTTCTATTGCATAGTAAAATATAAACGTTACAGTTATGTCTTCAATATAATATCACTCAAATGTCCTCCTCGATTCTGAGAAAAAATGTTCAGTTCTTCGGCAATGTTGTTCATCACGTTTTTAATTGTGTTAATCCTACTCAATTTCTTGAATAACAGCTCGAATATTTTCTTTAAGGTTATTAGGGAATTGTTAGCGAAGACATGTCCCTTTACATAGCCCCAAAAAGAAAATAATCCTGAGGTGTTAAATTGCATGATCTTGGAGGCCAATTGAGCCACTGCGAGGGACAACACGATCCGAAAATTTTAAACGCGATAATTGTATTGTTTCACAACCTGTGTAACATGTAGCGCCATCTTGTTAAAGGTAACGATCGCCCAAGTCTACTTCTTCCAATTCTTGCCATAGAAAGTTATTTATTATGAAACGATACTGTCCCCCGTTCACTGTAACTGCATTCCCTGCACCATCTTCAAGAAAATAGGGCTCGATGATACCATCAGCCTAGAAACCACACCAAGCTCTCACGTGTTGTGAATTCAGCGGTCGTTCATGTATTACTCATGAATTTTATTAAATTCGGCATTTTACTTGTTAACATAGTGGCTACTATGGAAGTGAGCTTCGTACCTCAGGATGATCTTCATAAACTTAAAAAAATCTAGATTATCAGAAACCAATTAGTGAACTCATGACGTTGTGCGTGGTCTGTCGGCTTCAGTTCTTGCGTCAGCTGAACTTTGTAAGGGTGTAAACCAAGATCTTTACTCAAAATTCTATGCAGGTTAGTTTTTGTAATGCCAACTGTTGTGAACGTCTTGGAATCGAAACCTTTGGATTATTTACGACAATTTCTTTAACTATGACTTGACAGGTTTGCTCAAATTTTTTGATTAGGTTGACCAAAAATTACACTAATTTTATGATTTGTCACAGCCATATTTTCATCTAATGAAGTTTAACAATTGTCTCACGTTGTTCGAGCCGTATAGCGCTGCAGTTTTTAAATCGCGTGGTTACTAGTTGACAACTGTATAATCAATCATTCATGGTTAATGTTTGACAATTCGCAAATGGCGCGAAATTCTAATTTACCTCTCTTGTTGAAAAACTTTTTTAGTAATAAGATATGGCTTAATGTCTTGGTCAACATTGTGCTTCCCAAAAATAATTCCTCATTTAAACAGTTGAACGCCACAATTGAGAAAGGTGATATCTACAATATTCTAAAATATTCAAAAGGTAAACAATCGCCGTCATGGCTTGAGGTGGTCAGCATCGAGCGTTCGTGATTGAGACTTGAATTTAAAAAATGCCGATTCTGCCATGTCAACGATTATTTCGTACGAAGTTCAGCTTACTGGTTGCGAATTTCAGAGACGCAGGTTCGGCTTTAAAAAATAAACTACCTGATAGACCTCACAGCGTTCTAATACCACAGAATGTCCAACCATTGGACAGGCCGTTCGTTACCCAATCTCTACGATTTTCATCCCGTAGGCATTCTGCCGCTATGGGAATTTCTGATCAGAGTGTGAGGAGAATTTTACAGGCAGACATTCACTCCCATCCGCACAAAATGATGGTTGTACAAGAACTTAATGAACATAACTGAGTCAACTGCAGAGCATCTTGTTAGATTATTCCTCAAAATATTCAGTGAACGCTATTGTGCTCTCAAGTGACGAACCTCACTTTCATTTATCAGGTTGCATTAACAACCAGAATTTTCGGCATTAGACGGAAAACAGTCCTCCATGATCTACCTCTCTATAGCCAATGTGTATATTTCCAGTACGAAGTTTCTGTGGCCAGCACATTCACCCGATCTCGCAGCTTGTGACTTCTTTCGTTGAGGACACCTGAAGGCTGAAGTCTAGAAACATAGGCTGAGGACAACCGATGAAGTGAAAGCTGTTATCCGACACGAAATCGCGGAATTATCACCGAAAATTACCAGAAAAATAATGCGTAACTTCAAACGTGTATATAAAAAATGCATTTGTATGATTTTTAAAACAAGGTGAAAAAAATAGTAAACATTCTTTTGCCAGATTGTAAAATTAAATTTTGGACAGTATCTATGATGACGCCCTTTTTAGTTACCTTCCAAAACTAGAAGTTATTTCTGCCGCACAAAATAATATTTAATATACAGCGCGTTTCTAAAAGGTCTCTACAAAAGCTACCAGATATTTCCGAGAACAAAATAAAACCAAAAGTGCTCCGTTAAGTCGCTATTGAGGGTCAGAGATTTTAGGTAAATTATTATTAATTTTTTAAATTACAAATTTTTCCAGCTATTGAGATTCAATTTGAAACGTTTATCTGTAGCCAGTGAATATTTTTGACGTAATCTTTTTAAAAATCGTTAGTACTGTGTAAGTGGTCAAAAGTTGGTAATCCAGTTACAAAGAAGTCCAAATTTTTTCAACAGTAGTATACTTCATGACAGATATCTCAAAAAAGAACAATAACTTGCAGATCTGCAGACATCAGTATATAGATAAAAAATATGTTCCTTATTACATAATTATAAATATGCAGGGAGAACTAGTGATGTGTGGACTGTCAATATATCCTCAATTGATTGAGATACGAAAAAAATATTTCACATAAGTATTAGGGATGCGCCGAATTAATAATTTCCCATATAATTACTTTTGTGACTACGTCGAAAACTCTTATTGTTCCGTAGGAGGGTCCTTAGGGGGCGTGTGCATGGACGTTGGGAAAGCGGAGGAGAGCTGGGATGCTTTGACCAATACCATAGACTTAGTTCTGGGTATTTGACCAATGCGTGCTATAGACATTGATGATGATGTTGAGCATGACGAGGATGATGCTGATGTTGATGAAGATGTTGAAGATGATGATGATGAAGATGACGATGTTGATTTTGATGATCATCATCATCATCATGATCATGATGCCAATCATCATCACCAACGCCATCATGACCATGATCATCATCATGATCATCAAGATCTTTATCATCCTTCTCAACATCATCATCAACATCAATATATATTATCCTTATAATAACAATTCACATTGATCAGATACATAGCTCCACCCTCCTTAGCCATTATCTTAGGTCTACGTCTATGGTATTGGTCAAAACCTTCTAGCTCCTCCTCCCCCTCTCCCCGATACTAACCTATGTGATCTAGGATGCCCACGTACATGCCACCTGGTACTCCTCCGGAACCACATAAATTTTTGGGTAGTCTCATAAGAAATTACATGGAAAATTGCGCTCATTTCGGTATATCCCTACTACTCAAATAAAACTTATAGAAGATCATGAGAGCCGTATTTTAAAAGTATTTACAACACAGGGTGTTTCATATAAATGGTACAAACCAAAAGCTTATTTTTAAGAGAATGTCATATTTTTTACAAATTCTTATTTATCTCTTATTTTCTTATCCATATGTGTATTATTTTTGAAATTGCATTGTGATGTTGCCAAGTTATTAAAATTTTTCGGAAATAAAATGATTTACAACCAGCAACAATAAAATGCACTCGTATTTTTATAGATTCACTTTATTTTTATTTTTAATATTAGTAAAAACCATATAATTTCTCGGTCTCTCCAATTTGAACTCAGTTCAACAGGAGGGTGTTCTCCACTGTGGTTGAAAATTTCACATTTTCGAATAGCAATAGTTCAATATTTTCCAGCACCCTGTATATTTTTATTTAAAATTTTGTGGTATTCAATTACCTACACGCTGAATCAAGAAAAATTGGGCATATTTTTAAACAAATTCGAATATAGGCATCACTGAACAAAAATCTTTTTAGTATAAGGTATCAATACGCCCCTCTTGATATTCTATTATAACGTTTATTTGCAACATTTTTTCGGATCTCAGTTGGTTGAGGATATATTGACCATCCACACACTTGACGCCCATCCTATACAGGGTGCCTCACCAGAAACTGCATCGATCGATATAGGAAAAAGTACGCACCAGAAAATTTTTAAAATTCAGGTAACTACTAACGACAGTGTGGCTAATCCAACTAAAATAATTACAAGCCTCTGTCACTTCCGGTTATATCGGAAGTCGGTATCAACTTGCTTATTATAAATAGAACATTCTATATATTTTAGCGTTTTCGAAAAGAGCATAAAATTCTGAATCAAAAACATGTAAGATACCCTATGCCTAAACGCAGCCGTTTCAGACATAATTGACATTTTAAAATAAATTTGACAGGTGTAATGGTTTACAATAACCTTTATAACTTTCTTCGTCTAAAAGATACTCATTTGCTTTTCGGCACGCAGAAAGAGCATAAGGTGAGTTACGCTCTATAATTTAAAGAAATTCAATAGTAGTATACCAAGTGTTCCATATTTGACGTTACATTTTGTAAACTTCAATCCACGACAACTTGCTTAAGTCAAACGGAACAACCTGTATTTTTTTACATCAAGTTATGTATAATTAAATTCCTTTATTTCTGAGGGTTTAAGTTACAACTTTTTGAAATATTTGCGATTTTCTTAGAAATTCAAGATTTTTAGTAACATTTTTATCAAATTAGCCATGATTAGCAACAATCAGTAATGTCAATCATTCTCTTATGTCAAAAAATGCAGTAATTCCTTAAATTTTCAAAATTTTCTGGTGCGTACTTTTTCCTATATCGACCGATGCGGTTCCTGTTGAGACACCCTGTATAATACCAAAATGTATTTTTTTCCGATTTATTGTGTTTATTTACTAATTCCTTTTTCTCCTACAAAGAAAAGTATACTATACCAAACCAAGCAACCACTGAATTGATTGATTTCACGATAATTGTTAGTTCATTACTCCTAGCGTAAATTAAATTCGTCGTTTAATGCGCTTAGAATGTGAACTCGCAAACAATCGTTCTGTTTAACAATTATTATCTATTGCAAATAATACGCTAATATATCAACAATGAGATAAGACAAGCTATTCTCCGTTTTTTTCTGTCTTGTCGAGTTTTTTAATATTTAAGTGTAAAATTTTGTATTATACACATTTATGATTAGTGTAATTAAAATGAGTTTTTTCTAGATATAACTATATTTAAAAGATAATTAATAAATTTGATAGCTTTTAAAGGTTTGGTTGCAACTAACGATAGTTTTGTTCTACATAATAAATATTCATGAACATAGGAATATTATCAAATGGTTTATAATTAAATTAACAAAATCAATTATCACTATCATACATTGTGAAACTTAAAACCTTTGAAAGTTCCAGGTGCTGACTGACATTATTAATTACTATAAAATAATATTAATTAAAATTAAGTAAATTTTTTAATATTCTTAATAGCGGCAAATAAATCAGACACTCTAATAATTATATTAATATATATATATATATATATATATATATATATATATATATATATATATATATATATATATATATATATATATATATATGTATATTCACCGAATATTTATAAAAAAAGTAGCAGAAGGAACTGACTGATAATCATTTGGTCGCCAGCGACTGAACAAACAGTAATATCAATATCCTATGAACAAAAAAAAAGTTTTAAATAAGTGGTCAAGTCACCTATAACCAATGTAGTAATAATACTAAATAATAATTCTTCATGGTGTAACCAGAAGGATTGGTTAACGACTATAACAGAACAACCATGAAATTAGTAGATATAATAGGAAGTTTACGTTTATAGCAATTAATGTCTCGATACCTGAAAGTAAAACAACACAATGAATACAACATTCATATGTAGAACTTAACCATAAATAATTCAACACCTACACGACAAGAAAAAGAGGCAGGTTAACCCTTCGTCGGCAAAACTGAACTATCTACGGAGGCTGCGTCCGATCCTGCAGCGACGTCTTTGCCTTATAATTTATCGAGTCCGTTCAGTATTTATACATCTGTTACGAGTGCTATCATAATTCATCGTTAACAGGTGAACTATGCGGAATTGGGTCAAATTGAAAAAAATACATATGTTGCAATTATTTACATTTGAAAAGGAGAAAAATCTTACTTTGATATGGTTTAAGATAATGATTAATGCTTTACAACATAGAATATTATTCGAATTTATAAATTATAAAAAAAATGTGAATAATCGTGTGCACTTAAGAGATTTAAATTAAAATTGTTAACTGTCTTCCTGGAAATAATTTATAAATTTCCAATAATTTATGTATTCTTTAGAATTTAATATTTTGTAGAAATTTTTCAACGTCGCCGAAAATTAATATGATTTTATAGAACCCGTCATTATTTTTCCGTAGTATTTTTAGAATTATTTTTTTGGCACTTCAGCAACGTCTTTCTTTATTGTAATCGTAAATATAGTCACACGTTTTTCATGTTTATGATGAAATATTAATTGATTACACAACACAATAAAGGTTTATAAGATCAGATAACTGATTTTTCTAAAAAACAAAAAAAAAAAACTATAATTAAATAATTAAAATAGTTTTATCAATCGATCCAATTAAGGTTACAAAGTCTAGTCAAATATCGATGGTAATTTACCCAAATCGTTAAGTTATCACTTAGATAAAATATGTTTTTTACCTGACCAAAATTTTGGAATTCCCTGCGATATCTCAATTGAAAAAACTCGCGCATAATTTCAAATTTCCTACCTTTCAGCTGATAAAGTTAATTTATTATTATTGAGTTGTGCTTAATTTGCTTAGATTTACTAGGGGGTCAAAATTATTCAGAACTATATAAAACAAAAGTATCATCATCATATTTATTAACAATAATTGGTTTGAAATCAAATTTAAATATCTGTTGCCGTGTGTTTCTCTATAAATTGTATTTCATGAGATTATTCCGTTCGTATAGTTAAGAATAATCACTATTCGTTCTTGCTATATTAAAGATTGTAAGCAAAATTGCAAATATATCAGTTTTGGTTACAGACAATCTTTAATAAAAACAAGAACGGATTAAGCCAAGTGCCATTTTTCTTAAACCGTACGAACGGGATTAATTCAGTTACTGTATTTTCGATTTTCTGAATTAAAAGGGTTGAGGTTCCCATATCTCAAATTTTGAGTAATATAGTTATGCAGCAATTTGAAAGTAACAATAGTCAAAATTGTGTATAAAAGTACATTATTTGGTGAAAACATACATAATAGGTTTACAATTATCACCTATTAAATTTAGATATTTTTAATATACAATAAACAATTTGTATATTTGTATATACAGGATTTTGCAAACCTGTACAACTTTTCGAGAAAAAACTTATTCTACATAAAATTTTTGCTTTCCCAGAAAATACGAATCACGTTGAGAAACTTTGTGTTTATTTATATAGGGTGCGCAAATATTAAAAAAGCTTGAAATTAGCTTAATAGTTAATAGTAATTTGGAACTAAATAAAAAAGTTGTCTAAAATGTTATAACCAGCCAAAATCCAAATTTTTGATTGATTATTATTATTTTTGTAAATTACGAGTTATTACTCATGCTCTTGAAACATACCTTCCTGTAAAGTACCATTTTATTGTTAGATATTCGATAAATTCAGAATTGTTATCTGATATTTATTCACCTAGTTTGAATGTAATTAAAAATTAGAAAAGGTGGCAAAAACTGACTAACGCATTTCACTACAAATTCTCTTATTTCACAAATATTTCAATATTCAATTGAAATGTTGAATTTTGATTAGCCATACTTTTTTATTTAACATTTTGTTCCAAAATTATAAATGAGGCCAATTTACTCTTAAGCGAATTTCAAATTTTTGTAATTTTTGAGCACCCTGTATAAAAAACATAAAGTTTATAAACGTGAAACGGATTTTTAGAAGAGCAAAAATTTTTATGTAAAATAACTTTTTCTCGAAAAGTTGAATATTTTTGCATTTCACTTCTCGTATACCCCATCCGTGGACATACGTACTGTATATTACTTAAGAAATTACAAAAGGTGTCTTTGTGTAATTTGCATAATTAAATTGTCAAGCCGTTCATCGACTGCAGAGCCAAAACGTTCCCACCACATTAACTTAATACAACAAAATTAAGACAAGAAAATAAAATAAAATGAAATACGACATTGTACAACAATACACGAAGCTGGGAGCTCATCACTAGAGTTGGCAGAAATGTGCGGCGAGACATAGGCGTACGCATCATAATAAGCATAATAAATTAAATTAACTAGTAACAAAAGCAATAAACTCGCACAATTTATAACAATATATGCACAACTTACCCTCTTAACTAGCATAATGAACTAGCTTGTTTATCACAAACTGGAGAAAATCTGTAAAAACTTTGCAGCATCAGGTATATTTCTTTATATGCTTATATTTTGAAAACAACCGTTCGACATCTATTGATGTAATACAGGCATACTTAAAATAGTCTTTGAATGCAGTTGACGGATCTGGAGTTGCACCATCAGTACCACCACAAATTTCTCTTAATCTGGTAAAACCGGTGTCTTGCTTTAACACGTGTGAACTTTTCTCTAACGGGCTCATTTTTTTGCGTCACCTGTAGTATGTAGCGGTCGATTTACTCCGTGCACTATTTGCAGTGACGCCGCTAACGACAACGCACTGTTTTGTTAGTCTTGTATGGCGTCATGTAGTATTTTATAGTACTTGTGAATAGTTTTTAAAGCTGTTTCAACGGAATTTAAGGAATACATTTTTTTGTACTTGCTCTTATTGCATCTATCTCTGGAAAAGTCCAATAGTTTCTGCCACAAGATATAAAGCATGACTTCACACGTAATATGTACCAACCTACAACCGTGATTGAAGAGAACTGCCCACCCAATGCATTGTCGCGGTACTATCGCATAGTGATCCAAAATCAGAAAGAAGTTGACAAAAATGTGATTATTGTCTTAATAAGTCAGGAATAACGTACATATCACGAGAAAAATAGTGAAAAAAGTAAATAAATCTGGGGTAGGTTTAAGGGGTGGTTATTTGGGAGTGGCTTTAAACGTGTTTTTTCATGCAACTTATTTAAAATGACTCATGAAGTATGAAGAAAATAATAGAGAAAATATGAAACTCAGGGGTGGCTTTGTAGGGGGTAGTTTTTTGACAAAGTGAACATTTATATATATTTTTGCAGGCATTCTAATTACAATAACTCACAAAATACGAGAAAAATGATGCAAAAAATATAGTACAATACTAATAAACGGAGGTATATAAATTTTTAACGCAAAAGATGCGTATACTCTTATTAATACAAAAGAGAGGAACGTTAGTTTGATCAGTTTCCTCCGGTTCTTTTCTTCGTCAGCATCAAAATTTCTGTCATGCCACTTTCCATGCTACTGACGGAATCTTTCTCGATTGCGATTGCATTTGTCCAGTATTGAAAAAACTTTGTTGCAAAAGTGAAATGTAGCGTTCCTTATCCAAACGATTGCTTGAGCATTCCCTGCCTTTCCACAGTGATTGACCAGATAATCCACCACGTGAATTGTGTGTTACACGCAATTCACCAGATTTTTCCGATAAAATATCAAACAGATCTCTTCTTGTAGGCATTCTAAAATAAAAAATTAAAATTTGATGGTTCCTTAAGTTAGGGTAGTTTAGGGTGGGGGCGACAAAATCGCTTCAATATGTACTACAGGTGCAAAGTTTTTATTCTGCATAGTATACCGTTTGCCGTACTACTGACGTCAACGACACTCTCTTGTTATGGTTTGAAACTAACTTGAAGCACCCTGTATATATAATGGAGCAACTTCGAGCAAAAATGCATTTAACCGCGGCATAGAGGAATACCTAGAGTATATTTTAGAATGAAAATCTCCGTGACTTTTAATGGCAAACTCTCTTTAGATCTAATAGAAGTTACAAAATGCCAAAGAAATTACGGTTATAAATAATAAAAAAAATCAGATGCTTTAAAATAAAAATTGTTGAAATATTTTATATGTAAATAAAGTACTTGCCTTAAAGTTTTTCTTGTAAAAATTACAAACCACACAAGAGCACACATATTTGAAGTACAGTCACACGTTGAAATCTGCCAACAAAGTGAAGTATAATCGTAGTTTAACAATTATTCGTGGTTGAGGTGTCACCACAGGTAGATTTCTCGAACAAAGGAGTTGATGTTCCGGAAAATATTACCTGTGACATACCCTAATGTACGCTTGGAATGTGAAAGCTGTATAACGTACTTATAAAATTTTAATTCTGTCAACTTTTTATTTATTTTGGACCACTGAGTATCGGTCACAAACATCAACACTTGACTTGTTGACAGATAAAATTTTTCTAACGTCTCCAGCACCACCCGTGTAATTATTTTGCCAGTACACTCAGTTAGTCTTTTGCTAACTAGTAATAGTGGAAATGTCGGTTTAAGAGAGTTCAGTACACGTACTATAATATTTACAATAGAATTTTTTTTACAATCTGTAGTCTCGTCAACACATAACTACAGCCGTATATTTTTTTATACACATTTGATCTTATTTACAGTGACTTCGGGTACAGTTGGTACATGGTTACGTAACGTTTGTGCGACTTGGTAACGTCACCTGGGGATTGTATTTATTCCAGAACCCCCGAAATGGTTGTTCATCGAGAATGTGCAGCGGAACATCACAGGCAATCAGCATTAACAGTAAATCGACCATAAACTGTGTTTTCGAAGGCAATTTAAACGTTCATATTTCTCTTTATATACAGGGTGTTCCTAAATATCATGTACATACGCAGGGGTAATTCTTTTGCTTATTTCATGACTGAAAGTTTATATAAACATAGGTCCGCAAACGCTTCTTTACTGATCTACAGGGTGTTGAAATTTGAAAAAAAAAAATTCTTCATAGCTCCTGCAGTTTTTGAAATATTTGGCTCAAATTTGTAATATAGGTTACGCTGTAGGGATTACATCATTGGGCATGCCAAATGGTTGTGAGAATCTACAGGGAGATTTTTTTTCAGGGACATGCCCCTTTTTCTCCCCTGAACTTTTCTCGATGCGCCGCTGGTAGATTCTAAAATACAATATGAATTTTCTGCTTTATTTAGACACTTTTTGGTCTCTTGTAGTTTTCCGTATATGCGACCGTTACCGAGAAAAAAAAAAAAATCTTCAAATTTCAACACCCTGTAGATCAGTAAAGAAGCGTTTGCGGACCTATGTTTATATAAACTTTCAGTCATCAAATAAAGCCAAAGAATTACCCCTTTGCGTATGTACATGATATTTAGGAACACCCTGTATATTATATGAAATGTGTGAATCCGTATCTTAAAATACTTGGAAAGGGATAAGGAATATAAATATTACAAATTTATTCCTATAAAATGATTCGTTAAAAGAATTCCGTTTTGTAAACCCAAATTATTAATTGACTCTTCAAGATACCGTGCAGTAATCCATGCAGTATAAGGGCATCTTACTGAAAAATGGGATTATTCGGCTCACCGCAACAAATTCAAATACGTTCTATAATGTAGTAAAATTCGTTCGCAGGGACAAAAACCAAAAGTGATCTGCTACCATGAAATATCGATCCAATTTTGCCAAATCGACCAACGCGCCACATTGTAAAAATGGCGCATTCGTACTTTTGGAACACTGCGGTCGA
The DNA here is from genome assembly GCA_029963845.1 of Rhamnusium bicolor. Lineage (NCBI taxonomy): Eukaryota > Metazoa > Arthropoda > Insecta > Coleoptera > Cerambycidae > Rhamnusium > Rhamnusium bicolor. Next base: position 3,290 of record JANEYF010003482.1, on the reverse strand, counting down.
TATGGTACGTTCCAAAGGCTGTTTGAAAAATCAGTCATAATTCCAAAATCCTACGTCGTCGGCCAAACTCGAGTTTCTACATCCATCGTGGGCCTACAAACAAAAACAGTATTCATTACAATTCCATCTGGTTCCAGTGTTAGTCCCAGTTTCTCCATTCATTGGAGCCCATGAGCGCGATGTGTCGTTTATGATAAGAATAAAAATGGTGGACGGACTCCAAAATACATGATTTGGCAATAAGCAGTGTCCTTGAAAATCTACGTTCTATACCTTCTACGCAAGCATTTTGTTTAAGGTCTTATTTATATTAACATCCTGGCGGAGTTTAGCACATTGCTACTACACCGCTCAACCAAGACAGACACACAACAACCATACCCTCCGATATTTGCTGCAGCTGATACTCAAACTCAGGAAAGATAGACAGTGACTAGCCGTGTTCTGCCATCATGCTTTAGCCAACTGTGCTATCATCTCGGTATTCAAAAAGGCCATATATTCTATATATCCATGTCCTAGTCAGGATATGAACCCGAGACCCCTTAGTCTCGCCTAACGTATAAGCATTGAGCCGGCAAAATTCTCTGTTGAGGCATAATCTGAAAATGAATATAGATAGATATATTGATATATCTTTATTGGTCATATATACGAAATTGCCTTTTGACAAATCTGAAGCATGCACAATATAATAAAAATATTATAAAAACAGTCTAAAAACTAATCGATTGTCATATATAGTTGGTATCTGTAATTAATGAGAACGTTTAAGATGCACTTTGATCCTGATGGACTCTTGCAGACCATCTGGACCAATATCTCAAAATTGTTGAGATATTACGTTTCACAGAGCTGCAATTTGCCTTACATTTCCTCATGCGCATAACAAAACAGTTGATATTAAAGCACATTGTTGACATCTTGGCATTTTAAAAATGTTTATCTAGCGAATCTGAAAATAAAAAAAAACGATTCGAAGCATTTGAATAAGTTTCAGTCATTTATTTCATGCACTGAGATGTTTCAAAAAAATATTGTTGCACATTCTAGTTGCGATTTTTTTGAAAAGCATGTATATAATATATGGGTAAGTATATATAATATAATGTTCTAAATACGCTAATAAAAGTAAATCTATCCCATAAATTCTATTTTATAAACAGCTTGTTAAAAATAGTATATTTACCGACCGATTGATAACATTAGAAATGCAATGAAGACATACACACATGAATAAATTGACGTAAAGTAAATCTTCATGATCATTAATAAAGTAAACTAGAACTACTCCGTTTTTAGTGTGTGCAATGATTGCTTAAATCCTAGGGAAACAGATAGGGTCTTTGTAGCACTTCATCATTGGCCATACGCCAACTTTTGATTTATTCAGTGGCAGTCGCGGGATCTTGAGGGAGACGCGCTACAAAACACCTATGCTTGTAGTGAATTACTGCTTGCCGTGTCATTTGGCCGTGTCCAAGGATTGCGAAATGTTTGTATATCATTTTGATGTCGGTTTGAAGATTGCGCCGCTATGTTATTTCAGTTATAATTGGGTTTGCACCTTAAAACTAAAATACTCCTGCATGTGGGTGGTTCCTGGCTAACGTGATTTGTGAGCATTTATCATAAGCGTGCAGAAGTCATATCTTTTTCAAATGATAAGTTTGTTTAATTACATAGATGTTTTCGGAATTATAAGTACAACACAAGTCAATATTAACATTTAATAACGTATGCCCGCCTCGCCAAGTCTATTTTATCAATATTAGGTAAATGAAAGTTACATTTTGCGTAAATATTTATATTATATTCATCAAGGGATTCCATAATGTTTATGAAATTTTCACACGTCTTTACATTTTTAATCGTTGAGTAATTTAGGTTTTTCCTAATAGATTGTAATTTATACAATCTATACAAAATTGTTAGTTCTTATTTTAGAAAACATTATATACATGGTAGAGTTTTAATACTATCAAAAAATTTCTATTCTACAGTTGAAATGACAGATACTGTAAATTTAAGTGTTGATAAAATTTTTGTATATGCTATTATAACATCATCAATTTTTGAAATTAACTGTTTTATATTATGTACTTATAGAACGCCAAATTTGATGTTAATTTATTTTTTAAAAATTTGAGGAAAGTTTAAATAATATTATTAGTAACAGTAATATAAACAGGATAATTATTTGTGGTGATCTAAATATAAATTACCTTTGTGAAAATAATGATACAGCTGTACTAAAGGACCTTATAAATTCTTTTTATATGCATTTAGTTTTTAAAGAACCAACTAGGATATATCAAAATTCTGAAACTGCTGTAGATTATATACTAACAAATTTTAATAATATGTTACGCAAATATCATACATACTGGATTTTCAGATCACTCTGCCCAAGAAATTATTTTTTTAATATCTACTACAGATTAAGTTCAACAAATTAAAATTAGATCATTTACAAAAAACAATATTATGAAATTTAAAAAATTTCTAGATGCCGAAACCTACCAAGATATACTAAAGGAACAAACTGTTGAAAATAAATTTATATCATTTATAAATATTGTGAAAAACTATTATAATATTTGTTTTCCATTTCGCACCAAAAATATTATTACCGATAAGAACAAAAATTGGCTAACTTTAGGGCTATGACTATCTTCTAAAAATTAAAAGAACTTAATCACATGCTAAAAAAGGGTCTAAATCTTGATTATTATAAACGATATAAAAAAATATACCGTAATTTAATTACATAAGCTAAAAAAATGCATTTTGATTAAATTATAGAAAACTCAGGAAATACGTGTAAAACAGTGTGGAAAATAATAAATAATAATATAATTACTAATACCAGTTTAAATAAAAATAAAGAAATAATCATAAATAATTTTTTGCTTACAGATAAAACGGAAATTGCAAACACTTACAACTCACATTTTATTAATTTACTAACATCATATTACCCTCCAAAAAATCAAAAGAATAGAAAAAGTAGAAAACAATATTCCTGTATTGAATGACTGTTTTCTTAAAAGACGTAAATTTATGAATTAATTAGGGGCCATAAGTAATGTAAAAGAAAACCCATACTCAACTGGTCATGATAATATTTCAATTTCAATAATAAAAAAATGCCACCATTTGTTGCGATACCGTTACGTCATTCATATAAATTCTTGTTACACATTATATCCAGATTTTAAAAATTTTCTGTGGTTTGTTTAAAAAAGCGATCCTCACAATATATCAAACATAAACTCATATCATTATTA